>JAKTRA010000026.1:0-113918 GCA_030579495.1 Pichia heedii | reverse complement strand
TGTGGCTCATCCACATACACAACCACCACAGCATCAACTCTCGAAGACGGTTCAGTTTCACCTGTTGTCGTTGTCGTTAGGGAAACTCCAGCTGCTACATGTGTTACCTTGAGCACCGTCACATCCGCCATCACCACTGGCTGTGGCTCATCCACATACACAACCACCACAGCATCAACTCTCAAGAATGGTTCAGTTTCACCTGTTGTCGTTGTCGTTAGGGAAACTCCAGCTGCTACATGTGTTACCTTAAATACTGTTACATCCACAATCACCACTGGCTGTAGCTCATCCACATACACAACCACCACCACATCTACTCTCAAGAATGGTTCAGTTTCATCTGTTGTCGTTGTTGTTAATCAAATTCCTGGTTTATGCCGTTCAATGGCTCCAAATCGTCGTTATCTTGCTATTCCAACATTAAACTCCATTTGTTCTATGGAAACTATTAGTGCATTTAGTAGTGCTGTTGTTCTTAATGGAAAGACTGTTACTACTGGAGTTGCTATTGTTGCCACCCCTCCAGCATCATGTACTTTGAATACCATTTCATCTACTGTTTCCACAGGTTGTAGCTCAACTGTTTACACTACTACCACCGGATCTATTCTTGATAACGGTTTAACTTCATCTGTTGTTCTTGTTGTCAATCAAGTTCCAACTGGACCATGCAGCTCAATTGATGCACAAAAAAGATATAAGACCATTACTACTGTTGGTAGTGCATGCACAACTGAAACTAAAACCGCTGTTGTCACATTTACCATTTCAGGTGAACTACATACAGCTAGCGATGTTCTCGTTCTTACACCTCCAGCATCATGTACTTCATTGAGTACTGTTACCTCGTCCGTTTCTACTGGTTGTGGCTCATCGACATATACAATCACCTCAGCGTCTACACTTGCAAATGGTTTAGTGACCCCAGTTGTTGTGGTTGTGAAAGAAACTCCAGCCCCAATGTGTTCTCCAGGTGCATTAACTACAACTGAAATTGCTGTTGATTGTAACTTCCACAAATATAACACCTTCATTGGTACTGTTGATAATTATGGTAAATATATCAATGCCACTTTAGTTGTTATTGAAACTCCAGCAGCAACATGTGCTAATATCCCAACTCTTACTACTACCATTGAAGCATCTGATTGTATATCCGCTCAATTTAGATCTAATATTATCTCTACCAATGCCGCTGGTTTCACTACTGGTGCAGTCTTAGATGTCATTGCTACACCTGCTTCATCATGTTTCAAATCATCATTAGCACCAACAGGTAGAATTGTTTATACAACATCTACAGCAAGTGAATGTATTACTACAACTATTACAGAAGTTACTCAACAAACAGAAAAAGGTGAGGTTTATGATGTTACCGCTGTTATTGTTGTTGAACCAGCTGAGACATGCAATCAAGCTGGTCAAATAACCTCCACCAATACTGCTAAAATTACATCCACATCAACAATTTTCTGTACTGAATGTCACCATACTACATTCAGTTCAGTTGTTACTACAGTTACAGAAGGTGTTACTATTACTACTACTGTTTGTTATGAACAAAATCCTATCTATCCAACAACAGCTTTACCAGGTAATCCAGGTCCTGAAAATACAGCAGCTGTTCCAACTAACCCAGGTAATCCAGGTCCTGAAAATACAGCAGCTGTTCCAACTAACCCAGGTAATCCAGGTCCTGAAAATACAGCAGCTGTTCCAACTAACCCAGGTAATCCAGGTCCTGAAAATACAGCAGCTGTTCCAACTAACCCAGGTAATCCAGGTCCTGAAAATACAGCAGCTGTTCCAACTAACCCAGGTAATCCAGGTCCTGAAAATACAGCAGCTGTTCCAACTAACCCAGGTAATCCAGGTCCTGAAAATACAGCAGCTGTTCCAACTGCACCAGACCATCCAGGAAAGGAAACATTATCTACTTCAGTTAAAGGTGAACCAACTACAGTATATCCAGAAACTCAATCATCAACTATTTCTCAACAAACAGCAAGTACCACAATCTCAGTTTATGATGGTTCTGCAAATAAAATTGGTTCAGGTGTTGTACCAATTGTTTTTATGCTCTTTGCATTTATGATCTAAGCTTCTAGTATCATTCAATTTCATTTTTTTAACGTCTTAGTTTCTTTTCCCATTCTTTTCTTATTATTATTAAACACAATTCAAAGCGTTTTCGCTGTGATCTCCCCTAATAGATTTGATTTTTTTGTTTATTTCCTTTTTTAGTGAACATCATTATATAGTAATGTATCTTTCATTTATATAATATTAATAGTTATTTATTTATTATATTTTCAGACAATTCTTCTGGTTTTATAACCTGGCTAATATAGATTCATTTACATGTAATAAAGATGCTCTGCTTGGTTGGGTGTATTGACTCTTATCCATTGTACTATAGTGACTTATGTGTATATCATGATTGTAAACCAAACAATACTTGTTCTACAAGAACTATAAACATCCTATAAAGCTAAATATCGACAACTGTTAGTTATATAATGGACGTTCTCCACAATTATACTTGCTTACGTAAGTATATCTTGCGAACTACATTACAATATAAATAATTGTGTATTTATCCCATGATACAAAAAAACTCAGGTATATCATTTTCATCAAAAAGAAAAATAATAAAAAAAAGGCGCGTCGCTAACAAATAAAATTGGTGTTAAAACAATTACACATTACAATCGTACATGTAAACAAACGGTTTTTGTTTTTGGAGAGAGATTCAGTCTATCCAACTTTGTTTTGTATAGGAGGGGAGAACTGAGAAGAAGTAAGGTAAACCATAGATGAATGCAATAAAAGTTTTTGTTCGATTTAGACCAGAAAAAACTTATGACAAGCATTTGAACTTTCAGAGTGATGATAAAACTGAAAATGAAATTAATTGTGAAGTAGATTCAAATGATGCAATCAAAATAAGAGATCGGGATATTTCACAGAGTCATTATCAGATAGTAGAAGACTCTAAAGTAGTTAGAATATTACCACAAAAAATCCCAAAGTTTTTAGGAAAAGACAATGAAAGTAACCCACGTGAATTATCATTTATGTTTGATAAATGCTTTTCATCAAATAGTTCACAGTTAGATATATACAAGGATACAATTTCACCGATTTTACCATCATTTCTCAATGGGTATAATATGACGGTTATTTGCTATGGACAAACAGGAAGTGGTAAAACTTATACTATGACAGGTGAACAAAATGAAAACAAAAATTATTCAAATGATAATGAATTGGGTATAATGCCAAGATTATTTCGTCAAATTTTTGAGGAGATTGATGAATCTCCAATTACAAATCAATATACAATTGCCTTATCGTATTTTGAGATATATAATGATACAATAATCGATTTATTAAGCCCCAATACAAATTCTAAACATATATGCATAAGAGAAATAAATGATTCAGATTCCGATAATGGTGAGGTTAAAGTATACGTCGATGGATTAGAGAAAGTGTATGTAGCTGCAATGGAAGATGTCAATAATGTTGTCAACTTGGGGAATGCCTATAAAAAAATTGAAGAAACAAATATGAATGAGAAAAGTTCTAGATCTCATACTATCTTAAGAGTTGAACTTAGTGTACAAAAGGATAACTCTGATGAAAAGGGAATCTATAAAAGCACATTATTCTTAGTTGATCTAGCAGGATCAGAAAGACTCAATAAGTCGGGTACCAATTCTTTAAAGGATACAATTGGAATCAACTCTTCTTTATCAGCCTTGAGCAATGTGATCAATTTATTAGGATCTGGGAATGCTAAGAAGAGTAAAAAATATTATATACCTTATAGAGATTCAAAACTTACTAGAGTTTTACAAAATTCATTAGGTGGGAATGCCAAAACTGCGATAATAATAAATTGTTCATCTGATTTTGATGATTTGAATGAAACTATTTCCTCTTTGAGATTTGCACAGAGAGCTAAAAACGTACATAATAAAGTAATGATGAATAAATTTGAGTTGATTGATAATTATGGTAAAACAACTGATCAATCGAATGATGAACATCCTGATATACAGGCAGCTACCAACATATGGAAGTCAAAATATATTAATGCATTGAAAAGAATTGTTGACTTAGAGACGAAGTTAGAATCAACATCTGTAAATAATGGTAACTCAACAAATCAAGAGTTTTCGAAAATATGCCAAATCAATAAGGAAAATAATGAGCTGAAAAATGAAAATTCTATACTTAGAGAAACTCTAAAATCCATGGATGATGGGAATGGTATAAATATTGTGGATTTCAAACTTTTGTTATCAGATTCCATAAGAAAGTTTGAATCATTGAAATCCGATGTTGAAATATACAAGAAGCTATTAGTTTCTAAGACTGACCAAATTCTACAATTAGAAGCTGATAAATTTGATAACAATAAAGATATAATCTCCGAAAGACATGGTTGTTTGGAATCAAACATATCTACTCAGTTATACCAGGAAATGACAAACACAATTCAGACACAGAATGATTCATTATTGAAGCAAGTTGAAAAAGCAGAGAGAGAACTCAAGGAGAAACAAAAAAAAATTAACGAAGCTATGGAAAAACTATCCAAACGAAATAATACTGTGAGCAAGGAACAAAATAGTGTCGATGATAAATTGAATGAGATGCGTAAACGTTTGAATATTATTTCTAAGAATAAAGTTATTTCCAAAGAGAATTCAGGGACAAAATATGATAGTAGTCAAAATGTAATACTTTCCAATTTAGTTACTGATGATAACATTGAGAGTGAAATTTCAATTAATGAAAATAATAGTGAAAGTAATACTATATACAATAATAACAATCACCATGATACCAATGAGAAAATGAATAATAATAACACCAATCATAAAATTGGGATTGGGTTGAATCTAAATATTATTAAACCAAGCTAGGGTTAATATTAGATTTGTCAGTTGATAAACTTTTCGGCTTTTCTTCAGTTAATACATATGCCATTTTTTATATTAGATTTTTAGTTATTGTACAATAAAAGAGGAAGATATATTATATAATCAAGAGGAGTAAAATTAATCAAAAGCTCTTTGACCATCTTTCAAACTAAGTATACATCTAACATCACTTGTGAATCTTAGACTATTCAATAGAGGAAGAAGATTAATTAGTTCAGTATCATCAGGATCATTTATCCATCCTTCTATCATTAGACCATTATCTTGATGATGAACATAAGAGATAGGAGAATTATCAATAATGACTATCTTTGAGTAATCCAATAACTTTGAACTATTATTACCAGCTTTTGAAACATTCGAAGAAATACTAGAAGCTCTAGATCTAGATCTAGATTTATTTCTCGTTGATTGATCATTAATTGATTTCGAAGGGATTTTGGATCTTGAAGAACGATTATCATCAGAATTCAACAATACAGATAAGTCTTTCACATAACCTTTACCTTCCATAAAGATGCATGAGTTTCTATAATATCTTTTTTTGAATAATTTATTAGGTAATGTATTTTTATTTTTTTTAACAAATTTTTTCATGACATCATTTGTTAAGACTTGTTCTTCAATATAATCAATAACGGGATCCGCATATTCTTTAATTGATGCAGTAAAACATACCAAATCAAACCATTGATACACGATTGATAAAAATTCTTCAAGATAAGGACGTTTGTAGATATGATATAAAGTTGGTAAATTACCCATAACTTTTACTTCAATTGATTTACCCTTTATTTTACTTATATTCAAGGAATTATATCTAGATAATGAATGTATTAAAGTTTCATCTAGATCTAAAACCAAGGTTTTCTTGAATAGATTTGGAGGATTCGATATATCAAAATTGAATAATAATTTAGGAAAAATGAATTTTTTCTTCTTCTTATGGGACTTTTTAGTATTATTTTCCTTGATTGAGTATGGATCGTCAATTTTATCCTTTTGATTTAAGGTTTTGATTTTGCTATCTCTATATGTATTATTACTACTACTACTACTATTATTATTAGTAGTAGTAGTGGTAGTAGTAGTAGGAATAGTAGTAGTGGCGGTGGTATCATTAGTTATAGTGGTATTACTAATAATATTAGAGTCATTAGCGTCGTTGGTATCATTGGTATCATTAGTATCATTAGTATCATTAAAGTAATTAGAGTTGGTGGGTTCTTTATCATCATTATTAGGTAGTATTATTGGATTTGAATCTAGGGGGGATTTAAAATAGTCATCATTTTGTTGTTGTTGATCAGGATCAAATTCCATTGATTCTTCAAGAATTGTAGAAATTGAAGATTCTCTATGCAAATTTGAGGATTCATATTCGTTTGAAACTGTTATAAATGAGGGTGATTTATCTATTGAATCATGAGGTACGAATGAGTTTCCCGATTTTTCAAGTAAGGTAACCTTAACCTTTTCTACATCAACAAAATAATGATAGATATATAAAATAAGATGATAAAGTTCTCTGAATGGATATATTATGACCAATATAATGTAATAAATAGGAAGAACTATCAATACTTTAGGGATGAAAAGAATAGCTCTATATGATGAATGCAAGATTATCAATATAAATGACTTTTTTGAATTTTTGTGTAAGTTAACATGCATTTGTTTGTTTTGTGATTTATTTTGTGGCTGATCTTGCAATTGATCTTGCAATTGATCTTGTGATTGATATGATTCATTAAATTGTTCATTAAGATTAGAATTGATATTATTATCAATTATGCCATGTGAAGATATATCTACTGAAATCGATACGGGCTGAGGATCATTTGACGTTTTCAAAGTAGATTCATGTCTCTTTCGACGATGTAAAGTAGCCGAGATATAGTTGATTGAGTTCATTCACACTGCAGAGAATGTAGCTGCTTACGATATTCCTCCAAGAAACAAATCGATATTAGTTGCCATCATTTAAAATTTAATGATTTATACTCTTTCTCTCATGTTTATTATTTAATTGATTGTTCCATTGTTCATGTTAATTAGCGATTACGTCAGCCGAGAGAAATTTTTCTTTTTTTTATTGAGGGAGTGGAAGGAGTGGAGGGAATATTCGGAATTTATGTGCAGGTTTTTTTTGCTTTTTTTTTTGTTGAAGATTTGAGTATCGAATGAATCATTTGAATAATGGTTCAATTTAATGGGTTGTTTTTCTTTTTTCTTTTTTCTTTTTTGTTTTTTTTAAGCTTTTGGTTTTTAATTGATAGTGGAATTTTATTAAGACTCTACTACTATAAACTAATGTCAAACCCTCATGTATCATTATATGAAACATCAACTGCAAGGATTCTTGTAGTGGCGGATATTCGTGGTAATTTATCTCATTTTAATACATTAGCAGAAATTCATAATCCAGATTTCATTATTCATACAGGAAATTTTGGATTCCTGGATAATGAAAGTGTTACAAGAATTCATGAATCGTATTTACGTCATATAGTGGAATTTTCACCATTATTACCTCAAAATCTAATAATTGAAATATCACAATTATCTAAAGTATCTGGTGATTCAGTACATCATTTATCAAATGATAATCTGAATTTGAAAACTTTATTAATAAATCAAAATATATCAGAATTATCACAATTTTTATCTGGTGAAAAAAGTTTAAATGTACCCGTTTATACAATATATGGAATGTGTGAAGATTCTTATGTTATAAATAAATTTAGATATGGAGTTTATTCAATACCAAATTTACATATTATAGATGATTGCAATTTACATTTAATTAATTTTAAAAATAATTCACAACCAATCTTATTATCTGGTATAGGAGGTTCATTATCTTATCATAAACTCTTCCATCAAGGTACAACTCATAATTTCCAAGATATAATCAAAAATCCAACAGATAATACGAATCAAACAAATTCAATGAATAATACTGTTCCAAATATCTTGAATGATGGGAAAGATTCAGTTATTCCAGTCTCAGGTGATCCTGGGAATATATGGATAACTATATTACAATTAGGTAAATTATTTCATACACTTTTGGATTATTCAGAAAAAAAACCAGACGAATACAATAATGCAATAAAAATCTTAGTGACACATCAATCTCCCACAAGAGAACCTTTATTAGAACATTTATCAATTTTTTTCAAAATGGATTATACAATTTCAAATTCATTACATTTTAAATATATTTCATCTTATAATGATTTAACTGTTAATACATCATTCGAAAGTTTTAAAATCAAATTCTCGGATGCTAGAATGAAATTGGCTAGAATTTGGTCTAAAATTCAGAAAAAATATGAAAGATTATTGATTCAATTACCTAATCATCAATTAGCTGCTTATGTAGATCTAGCATTATCAATTTATGATAAAATACCAATATCAACTAAAGCTTCAACTATCACTAATAACTCTTCACACAATTCATCTTCTAATCAAATATCAATCAATAATTCAAATATTGATGAAATACCCTCACTCTCTTTATCACAACCACTTTTACAATCTATTCAAGATTCAAAAATATATGATGTTAATGATTTATTATCGAAACATGAAATCAATATGATAATACGTCATTTGAATGATTTATACTATGTTGCTTTCCAACACTCTTGGCATTATAATATCTGTGATATTTCTCATGGTTATCTTCTACTAAGTTATGATGTTGATAATGGGAAGATGTCTATGAATACCTATTCTGAAGGATTTGATTTTAAATATAGAAGAGAACAATGATATCATCATATTATCATATAATCTCATTTTTTGTTTTTTTACTTTATTTATTTCTTCATCATGTATTTTTAATTAATCTTTTTTTGTATATTGAAATCTACTACTATAACAGTTGTTAGATTTACAATAATCAAATGAAAAAAGATCAAATATTATATCATATTATAGGAAAAAAAAAAAATGGTCAATTGATTACATGACCAAATCTATCCTAGCTGTAAAAAATATATTATCAAATACGTATTTTCTCTTTTGTAAACATTTTAATCAGAGCAAAGTTTTAACATCTCAAATACAGGTATCGAAATATTCGAGTTGAATTTTTTCCTCTCTATATAACTACACTTTCTTTCATGCTATATCTATTGTACAATCTTGAATTGATATATATATCTATATATATATATATATATAAAATTTGACATCATATCAGCAATGAGCGAACAACCTTCAATCGATGCAGTCATTCCATTGGAATCAAACCCTGAAGTTTTCACAGAATTTGCATCCACTTTAGGAGTTTCACCTCTTTTGTCTTTTACTGACATATATTCATTGAATGAGCCAGATCTTTTATCAATCATTCCAAGACCAGCGTATGCAATTATATTACTTTTCCCTATAACTGATAAATATGAACAATTTAAGAACTCAGAACAAGTTGAAAAAGTAGATAATGGGAAAATAATATGGCTCAAACAAGTAGTTAAGAATGCTTGTGGATTATATGCATTATTACATGCATTATTGAATTTACCAAGAAGTTTGATTGTTCAACAATCATCTATTTCCAAATTTCGTTCTGATATTTTGAATGAAGATGCAGATCCCGTTCAATTGGTCCAGAGTATTGCTAGAGATATGTACACATCATTTGGAGTACAAGGACAAACTGAACCACCACCTGCTGAAGAAAACGTTGAGCTTCATTTTGTATGTTTTGTTAAAAAGGATAATATGATTTATGAATTGGACGGAAGAAGAAATGGTCCTATAGTGTTAAATAACAATTGTACTCCAAATACTGATATATTAGATGACAATACTATAAATGAAAGAGTGAAACAATACATTTCTTTAACAAATGAAGAAAATGCCTTGAAATTTGCTCTGATGGGTCTAACACCTACAATGGATTAACATGAGTTAAATAATATCACAAATACCATTTGATCTTTCTATATAATAGACATACATATATAATAGAATACATTGTTCAAGAAAAAGAAGTCGATGATGATGATGATGATGATGATGATGATGATGATGATGATAGAAGTTTCTGTTTTTTGGTACCATTACTACCCTTCTTCTTATTTTTTCTATTTTTATCATTGTCATTACCACTATCATTCCTAGTATTATTACCACCTTCAACATCATTTTCATCATCTTCATCTTCTTCAGAAGAGAACAACTTCCCCAGTTTTTCTCCTTGAAATTCAAATACACCCCGTTGAATCATAAACTCATCATATCGAACCTTCATATTATCAAAGGCAAACAACATTTCTATGGTTGATGCTCCATCCTTTGTCTCAGTATCCAACTCTTTGGCAAATATTGGTGATTTCATTTCGATTGGAATATTTTCATCTTTGTTTATCTCTAATAAATAAGCCTTATTTGATTTTGGTGATGAAGGTGGAGTATCCAATTTCATTCCTCTATTGATTATATCGAATTTGGAAACTGGATCCTTGAGTCTTTCATAAACGAGTTTTGAACATGTAAACGATTTATACCTTTGTGAAAAATGAGTGAGTATTACCTTTTTAGCATTCATTAAAATACCAACTTGAACAGCTTCTGATGTAGTCGAGTGTTTCTTATCTAATGCATCTTTATATTTTTCATCTTCAAGAGTTGATTCATGAATCAGCAAGTCAGAACCTTGTCCAATATATGCAAACATAGCCTTTGGACGAGTATCGCCTGAGTATGATATTTTGAAAATATTATCCGATGAAGTATCGTCAGAATCGATATTTAACTTGAATGACATACTTACCGAGTATGAATAGTCACAATGAAAGGCAGAACATATCTTTATTTCATTAATACCCAAATAGGAATATGTGTTCTTGATTTTCGTTTCGTCTCTCTTAAATTCAATTTCTTCATATGGGATGGATTCTAAATTCTCTAAATCTTCGATATCAATTTGTTTGATGAAATTGGAATTTTTACCGACCATGAATTCTTCACATGTAACACAATGAATGAATCTCATATCAACAAAATTATCGACATTGTTCAACTCTGAAAGAAAGTTTTCATATTGCCATGGTGCCATAATTACCAATTTTTCTGATCTTTTATCACCGAATTTAAAAACTTGTCTTTTATTCCACTCTTTGATAAAATCAACAATTCCTAGATGATGATCTGCATGTAAATGTGATAAATAAATCAATTTCAGCTCATCTAGTAACATTTCAACTTCTTCATTTTTGTATAATCTAAGCAATGCACCAAATGAGTTTTCACCTGCATCTAGTATGATCGTCCTGAATCCCGATGTTCCATCATTTTTGATATATGGGATTCTTATTATATTTGATATGACATTTCGAATTGTGGATGGTAATGCCGATCCTGTACCCATAACCAATATTTCAGTTTGATTTTTCAAATTTTCATTACTATTTATTTCCCTTCTCAAAATTTGAATTGTGTTACGTTCATCTATAATTCTATCAAATTGTTCATCATTCACGATATTGGTTAATCCTGAAGATTTGATTTCTGTTTCATAAATTTTTCTACATTCGTCTTTACCAATCAAGGAGCCGTCATCACCAACAGAGGTGGCAGCTTCATTCAATATAATTTTTTCTGAAGCTTTGATAACAAACTGTTGTCCAGAAATCAGTGGGATAACATTTGGAAGATCAGTTGTATCAATTCTAAGAATAGATTCATTTGACCATTTCGGTAATGGGAAAAATTTTGGTATTAGAGATTTCCATTTCAATGATATTCTGAATGATTTTAGGAAATTTAAAGTATTTGGACAATATAACTTATGACTTATTAAATGAGTGGTTGATGGTCCAAAAGATTTGATGAATTTAATATAATCAGGATTAGATAATGGATCATCAATTGAATCGTCAAAAAAATGAATTACTAATCCATACGATAATCCATCTGGTGAGTCATTTTGCCAGTCATGTTCCATGAAATTCGTCATATAATCATTAGAAGGGATATCTAATAAGAGAATTGGATTATAATATCTGGTTGGTTCTAATACTTGTTCTGGTTTCACAACTGTACCATTTGCCAACACCACTTCTTGATGATTACATAATGTTTTGAAATGAGTATAGTCACAACCGAGTTTTTTAGCGTTATTAACAAGAAACTTTCCTCTTGTAGGTTTTGGAGATATGATCCAATTAGTTGAAACTTTTGGATTTAAAATTGATTTGGGTAATGTAATATTGGCGATTTTTTTGATATATACAGGTTTTGATGGGTCTACTTGTAATGGGAAAATATTTGACATCATTTCACTCAATTTTTCATGGTCTTTATCTTTATTTTCATTATTTCCATAGTATTTATTAGGTTTTATATTGATTGGTATATATTTGACACATTCTTTATCTATAGATGAATCAATATCTTGAACTTTTAGGTCTATTCCAAATCTAAAAACAAAGTATCTCCAACATGATACCATATATTGAATGAGTTTATTACCACTATGATATACACCAAGAGATTTGACACCTTGATCACTAACTGTAAGGATAAATCCTGGGAGACCAGAAATGGATTCCCAAGACAATATACCACTTAAGAAGATATTGGACAATCGACTTGTTTTATAATGTGCTTCATTACATTTTCTTTGTAAACCTGATGGAACTTTCCCAATGATTGTTCTATTACCTGTTGATCTGTCTTCAAGAAAAATGGACGGTTTGGTAATATCTGCAGATGGATGTGCAATTACCGACAATAGAAAAGACATTCCTTTGTTGTTCCCTTTTTTGTAGTTTTTACTGGAAACTGAGAATAAGCAAACGTGTTTAAATGAGTTCTTTTGAGTATTGGAGATACTACTTCTCCTAATACCAAATTTCGATATTTGTGATGAAATCAAAACGAATTGGAGTAAATTTCACAAACTTAATATATTCTTCTAAAAGCAAAAAGTTACCAATTTTCAAAAAACTTCTAGCTTTATTGTATTATATTGAACTTGTACTATTTATGTATAAAATTATCCGTTAGATCAATTAATTGTTAGAAATAAACTCTTGTAACTATTCTTTATAATTTAGAGTATGTAGTATAAGACAACGAGAAAAAATTCCATTTTTTGTCACATTTTCCGGATTTTTTTTTCTTCAGAAGAAAAAAAATTTTTTTTAAATTTTGTTTTTTCATTTTTTTCATGAAAATTTTTTTAAATTTCGTTGTTTCCACCTTTTTTATTTTGATTTAACACTAGATCTTTTTGATTGTTACTTTCAAAGAACACTCGGATACTTCATTTGATATTAATGGCACCAAAAAGAACAAGAGAAGATCCAGAGAACAAAGAACAAAAGTCTTTGCTTTCCTCTGCTGCGGAAATCGCCTTCCCAAGAGGTGGAGGATCTATTCTAACACCAATGGAAATGAAAGAAGTTGCAAATGAAGCAAAAAGAGATGTCCTTTTTGAACAAGCATCAAAGTCAGAAGAACCATCCAAGAAAAAACCAAAAACAGGTAAAAAATTTAACAAATCCAAGAAATTGAATTTATTATCCAAAGATGAAGAAGATGATGAATCGGAAAAATCTGATAAAGTTACTCTTGACACATTATCTTATGACATATTATATCCAGGTTCTTTTGTTCTAGGTATGGTTAAAGAAATAAATAAAATGGAAATTGTCTTATCTCTTCCTGATAATTTGGTTGGTTTTATTCCTATTACCAACGTTTCATCCGAGTTAGTTGATTTATTACAAGAGTATGATGATTATGAATCTGATAGTGATGACAGTGATAGTGATAGCGATAGTGAAAATGATGATGATGAAGAAACAGAGAAAAGAAAAAGGAAAAAAATTGGTAATAAAGTCGAATTTCCTTCATTATCTGAAAGATTTTTTGTTGGTCAATATTTAAGAGCTAAAGTTGTTCCAAATTCTAGAGAAAAGGCTAAGAAAAGAATTGAATTGTCAATTGAACCAGATCAAGTGAATAATGAAATGTCAGAAGATGATGATCTTATTGAAAATGCCATCATCCAAGCATCAGTTTCATCAATTGAAGATCATGGTGCTATTTTAAAGTTCGGTAAGAAGATACAGCACTCAGGATTCATCTCGAAAAAAGAATTATCATCATTGATATCAACAGTAAATGTAGGTTCTGTCATTCTTGTTTACATTTCCAAAATCAATGCTAGAATTGCAACTTGTAAGATTCCCAATTCACATCTTAAAAAACAACCAATGGTATCTTCAGTTTCTACGATAAATGCTTTATTGCCTGGTATGCTTGTTGATGCAGTTGTTGAAGAATCATCTAGTGAAGGTTTATTGTGTAAAGTTCTATCATTGTGTGATGCATCTCTAACTCTACAACATATGGAATGTTTAATAAATCCTGATGAAATCAAACATAATTATGCCGTTGGTTCAATTTTGAAGGCTAGAATTATTGCATCATATACAAAAAATACTAACTATAAGCTATCCATTTCAATTCTTCCTTCTCACCGAACCTTATCATACAACGGAAAAGATGCTTTAGAAGCTTTCCCAATTGGTCATATTTTAGATAGTGTCATCATAAAAGGTAAAACCAAAAAATTCCTTTTTGTTGATTTAATGTCGGGCGAAATACCAGGTGAGGTTTATAAATCAAGAATTTCAGAAAATAAGGATTTAGATACAGATTATAAGATTGGATCAACTCATAGATCAAGAATTCTAGACTATTCCATGTTTGACAATATCTACATCTTGACAATGGATGAAAAGCAAATTGATGTCGATTTTCTAAGAGTAGATGATATCCCAATTGGACGAAAACTTACTGCTATTGTTGAGAAAGTTAATTCTGATGGCATTGATCTCAAACTGGAAAATAACTTTCGAGCACATGTTCCAGAATTTCAAATAAGTGATATTAGATTAGTATATCCAGAAAGAAAATTTAAGATTGGTTCTAAAGTTAAGACAAGAGTTTTATCAGTTGGAACTTTTGGATCTAAACCAAAAATTACGGCAACTTTGAAAAGATCATTAGTTAATGCAGATGACGATGAAATTATCAAGTCTTATGATGAATTATCTGAAAATAAACGAGCTCTCGCAACTATCCAGAAAATTTTACCTTCTGGTTGTGTTGTTTCGTTCTTTGGTAATGTTTCTGCATTCTTACCAAATTCTGAAATAAGTGAAACTTTTGTTAAAAATGCAAATGATTATTTGAAATTAGGCCAAACCGTTAAAGTTAGAATTGTTTCTTTTAATGCATCTGAATCCAAATGTTTAGTTAGTTTAAGAATTTCAAGTGATATTACAGATGATCAATTGAATACTTTAAAAGAATTAATTCCTGGTAAATCAATCGTTGATACAGTGATTCTTGAAAAACAAAAGGATGAAATTATTGTTAATATTGAAGGAAAAGACGTCAATGGTATTATCCATGTTGGTCATTTGGCAGATGGTCCTCCCGATCTTGCAAGAAATCAAATCAAGAAATTGAAAGTTGGTGATAAAATTGAAGCACTTGTTTTGAAAATTGATAATCGTAAAAGAGGAGTGGTTTTAACAGCAAAACCATCTCTAATTAGTGATGCCAAGAACGGAATTTTACCAATTTCTTTTAATGACATTTCTATTTCTGATAAAATTCTACATGGTTATATCAAAACTGTTATCCCTACAGGTGTTTTTGTTTCCTTTGGTGATAATTTGACAGGTTTAGTTATTCCAAGATTTGCATCAAAAAATAGGATAGATGACTTAACAAAAGTCTTCAAACCAGATCAATCAGTTAACTGTTCTGTAGTTAATATTGATGAAAATAATCAAAGATTTTTACTCTCATTATTGGTGGAAACAGCAAATTCTAAAGAAACTGCATTGAATCCTTTGGATAAATCAATAAAAACCTTAGGAGATTATTCAATTGGTAGAATTACAAAATGTAAAGTTAAAGATATCGAAGATACTCACTTAATCGTCAAACTTTCAGATAATCAGGATGGTATTATTGATCTTACTGAAATATATGATAATGTCGAACAAATAAAAGACTCGAAACAGCCACTCAAAGACTTTAGAGTTGGAGACAAAATTGATAAAGCCAAAATTATTGGTTATTTTGATATTGAAAAACAGAAATTCATTCATTCCAAGAAAGCGTCAGCCAATTTAGTTGAATTATCAATAAAACCATCATCCTTAAAATCTAATGAATCTGTATTACCATTATCTTTCAATGATATCAAAGAAGGAGCAAATGTTTTGGGCTATATTGCTGATGTTAACTCTGGTTATTTTTGGTATAAGATATCACCTGCTCAAAAAGCAAAAATGTCATTTGTTGATGCTACTGATGATATCTCAAAATTAAAAAATTTCAAGGAAGAATTCAGAGTTGGTACAATTGTTCCAGCTAAAGTTACAAATGTTGATATTGATCATTATGCTATTAATGTTTCTGGCCGTTCAAAAATGATAAAATCAACCAATGACATCAAAGTTGGGGATATATTACCATCATTGGTTTTAAATGTTAGAGATAACTCTGTTTTGGTTTCTTTAGGCGACAATATAACTGCTGTTTCAATGGCTACTGATGCTTTAGATGACTATACTTTACAATTGAATGATGTTTTCCATGTTGGTGAATTTCACACTGCTAAAGTTGTTTCAATCGATAGAAAAATTTATGTCTCACTACGTAGTGAAAATCCAAAAGATAGATTAATAAATTCCATTGAAGATATCAAACGTGGTGATATTGTTCATGGTTACATCAACAAAATTACAAATTCTGGTTTATTTGTGGATTTAGGTAGATCGGTTTATGCTCTAGTTCGTATTTCTGATATATCCGATAGTTTCATCAAAGATTGGAAAAGTTTATATTCTGTTAATCAATCAGTCAAAGGTCGTATACTTGAGGCAAATTCTGAAGGAAGAGTATTGATGTCATTAAAACAGTCAGTTGTTAGTGGTGACTTGCAAAATTTGAAATCATTTGGTGATATTAAAGTTGGTGAGATTTATGAAGGAACCATCAAGAGAGTTGAAGAATATGGTGCCTTTGTTAAATTGGATGGAACAGACAATGTTTCTGGTTTATGTCATCGTTCAGAAATTACAGATTCACCAATAAAGAATGCTGAAGATATTTTCAGTGAAGGTGAAAGAGTCAAAATTAAAATCTTAGATATTAATGAAGCTAAAAAACAACTCTCACTAGGTATGAAGGCTTCCTATTTCAAGGAAAATAACAACACTGATCATGCTGCTGCTGAATATGATGATGTTGAGATGGAAGATGCCGATGAATCAGATGATGAGAAGATGGAGGATGCACCTGAAAGTGATAGTGAAGATGAAGATGGCGATGAAGAAAACCAAAAGACTAAAGATGGAAATGTAGATAGTAATTATGGAAATGATAAGATCATGGAACAAAATGGATTATCTACTGGTTTTGATTGGACTGCCTCAATTCTTGCACAAGCTAAAGATGATGAATCTTCTGATGAGGAAGAAGAGTTCAATAATGAAGTTAACAAAAAACTTAAGAAAACACAGGCAAAATTATCTGAAGTAGAGGATAAGACTGACGAGTTGAATACTAGATCACCTCAATCTATTTCTGATTTTGAAAGACTATTAGTTGGTAATCCAAACTCTTCAATTCTATGGATTCAATACATGTCATTCCAGTTACAATTAAGTGAAGTTGAAAAAGCTAGAGAAATTGCAGAAAGGGCATTGAAGACGATCAATTTTAGAGAAGAACAACAGAAGATGAATATTTGGATTGCTTTATTGAATTTGGAAAATTCATTTGGTGATGACGAAACTTTAGAGTCTGTTTTCAAAAGATCATGTCAATATATGGATTCATACACTATGCATCAAAAACTTGTGGCAATTTACATTGCATCTGAGAAGTTGGAAGAAGCAACAGAACTGTTCAATGTATTATGTAAGAAGTTTGGTTCAAAGAATCCATCCGCATGGGTATCATATGGTAACTTTTTGATTGACACAAACAAACATGAAGAATCTCATAAAATACTTGCTAAAGCTTTACAAGTTTTACCGAAGAGAGATCATGTCGATGTTGTTAGAAAGTTTGCACAACTGGAATTTCAAAAGGGTGATCCAGAACAAGGTCGTTCATTATTCGAAGGTCTATTATCTGACGTCCCTAAAAGAATCGATTTATGGAATGTTTACATAGATCAGGAGATAAAGGTAAATGAAAAAAGTAAAGTGGAAGAGTTATTTGAAAGAGTAATTGAGAAGAAACTTACCAGGAAACAAGCTAAATTCTTCTTTGCAAAATGGTTGAATTTTGAAGAAACTCAAGGTGATGAAAAATCCCAAGATTATGTGAAAGCTAAAGCAGCAGAATTTGCACAAAAGCTTTCCAAATAAAACCCATTATAGTCTTTGTTTATAGTATATATTTTATTAGAATTTTGATATATAGTTGTATTTTGTATTTCCAAACACATTTGAATAAAAAAAAAAAGTTTTGAAATAAATCCTTACATCAATTTCAAGCCCTCTCTTTACGTGGAAAAGAAAATTCTCTATTTACCTTTTATTTTGTTTCATTATTAATACAGTTTCTTACAATCAATCCTAAAGTGTATACTTAGATTGTAATAAACTACTTGATGGTGACAAATATATCGATAGTTTTAACCCTTTTAATACTTATAGCAACATCGTCATCTATTGTTAGATATATTCAATTAGCATACCAGTTACTTTTTAGTGAAAATGCAGTTCCTTCAATATTCCAAAATACATATGGTAGTATTTGTAAATGTTCAGGCTGGTATAATTATGCTAAGGAAAGGATTCCTGTTTCCATGGAATTTGAAGGTAAAGGCTTGAGTTGTTTGATTTCAAATAAAGCAAGACTACTAGCAATTGCAAAATCTAGTTTCAGTCCTACTGTCCAGGATAACCTTGAAAAGTAAGTATTAACTGTAGATATAAGATATTTCTCCTTTTTCTTTTTCACTATGAATCTTTTCTTACTAACATTATGTTGTAGATGTCTCGATATGATTCCATTAATTACTGAAGAGCAAAATATTCTTGTTGCACTCAAAGAATGTATCATTAATTCACAGAACCTAAATGAATCAATAAATAAAATCATGAACTATCGAAAAAGAGAAACTAACTGCTTGAAATATTCAATAGTTATTGCATTGACAATTTTGTTATATAATTATTTCAAAAATATCAAAATAGAGAATAATTTAAACTCAAAAACAGAGATAATCCTAACAGAATCTAATCATGTGATGCGGAATGAGGAACTGATTGGCCAGAATAAAACTAGACTTGAAGCACTTACAAACAATTATAAGTCATTTCACCTCAAAAAATCCAAAGATTCTAAAATGTTGAAGACAGATCCAACTCTGAAAAAAATCAACGTTGTTTCAGATAGGTTTGAACAACAAAACCTTCTTACAAATGCTCAGAAATTAACTGATGAAAAATACAGGCCAGAGTCTGAATCAGAAAAATGTAATTTGATTGTCTCATCATTTATAGAAAGTACTCCTAAAAAGAAGAAGTCAAAATTTACTAAAATTAAAGATGATACTAGTAGTAATAGATTAGCTAAAAATAGCAAAGTAGATACAAGGGATATTTTATCAGGTTTGAATGACTTGAGTTTAGGCCTAGTTGAAAATACAGTAATAGAGTATGATAATGACTTGGTGGAGTCTGAAAAAGAATCAAAAATATGCAATCAAAAAACTTTTAAGTTAGCAATTCAAAAAAAAGCAAATAAGAAAACAATAGAGAAGGATGAGAAAGATTCCAATATTTCTGAAATTGTTTCATCAACTGCAATTGAAACGGAGACTCCAAATAATACCATCTCTGATAAATCATCAACTTTCTCGCTGAAGACATATAGCACCAACTTAAATCTACAAAACACCACTTTTGGTACTACAAGTAGTGTAGTTGATAAAGAGACTGTCAACTATTTCATGACATATCCTGCACCAGCATTAACATCAGTTTGGAATAATAACAACAATACCAAAAAAATTTTTCCTCAAGTGCCTTATTCAGCTAAAAACATACATAATCAAATTAATATTGGTATCTATGATAGACCACATCACCTGAAACCGGGCACTATTCCTATCATGCCGTCACATGTGTTTTATCTACACGATCATCCGATATCTAGAACTTCCATTTGGAAAGACCCTAGTTCCAGTGCTAATCACAATTGATATAATTTTCTAAAATATATAATAGCTGCTAAAAATAAGTAATAAAAAAAAACTATGGATATGTAGAATATTAATCAAAATTGATTAAAAGGGAATGCATTTATTTCCGTTTTGGGATAATTTAAATTTTTTCTACTACTTTTCATGATCATTCTTTTAGATATGTTCTGCATCTAGTTCATTAAGCTTTTGGCTATTCTACTCATTGGAGAGATGGAATTATTGCATCAAATCTTTATCAAAAAAATAAATGCTACAAAAATTTCTTTCCAATTATACATTTTGTGGGTATTCTATAGATTTTACTATAGTTGATCAACCTCATAGACGCCAAAGAAAGAAAAAAAAATTCTTTTTTATTTTTTTTTATTTTTTTTTTATTTTTTATTTTTTTTCTTCAACTCAACATGAAAATTTTTTTCTATCTATTATTCTTATTTTATTATTTTTTGTTAGTTTCAAGGATAACATAACTTATAGAGACAAGACTAAATATGATTTCTGCAACAGCATGGGTTCCAAGAGGAATTGCTGCTGAATTTCCAGAAACATATGAACTGAATGATGAAGAAATGGCTAGAATTGAAGCTATGTCAAATTTGAACCTGAAGGACGCCAGAGAAGATCTTGAAGATTATGAAGATATAGAAGATGTAGATTCAGATAACCATGAAACAAAAAATATCAACTCAAATATGCTAAAAGATCAAATTGATATTGACGATGATTTGAAGGAATATGACTTTGAGCATTATGATGATGAAATCGATAATATTGGAGAAAAAACCTTCATGTTTCCAGGATTGAGCAATAGTGGTGTTAGATACATCAAAAAAAGTGTTAAGAAAAGAACTACAAATGCTGAAGGTATTGAAATTGAGGAAGACGATGAGATTGAAGAGATTGAAGGAGAAGGAGATATTGAAGAAGAGGACCATTATTTACAACTACCAACAAAGGAAGAAGAAAATGAAGATAAAGCTGAATTGCAAGTCTATCCAACTGATAATTTAATTTTAGCAACTAGAACTGAAGATGATATATCCTATTTAGATGTTTACATTTATGATGATGGAGCAGGGGCATTAGGACCAGAAGATGAAGAATTAGCAGAAGAAGAGAAAAAATATGATCCAGATGTTAAGCGTGGTATGGTACGTGAGGGTAATTTATATATTCATCATGATTTAATGTTACCATCATTCCCATTATGTGTTGAATGGATGAGTTTTAGACCAAATGGTGAAAATGATGTAAGTAATATTGGTAATTTTGCAGCTATTGGTACATTTGAACCAACTATTGAATTATGGAATTTAGATTGTATTGATAAAGCATTTCCCGATGTTATTTTAGGTGAACAGGAATATTCTGAGTGGAATTCCCAAAACTCGGGTAAAAAAAATAAAAAAGGTAGTAAAAAGAAGAAAAATTCTAATAGAATTAACTCTAAATGCCATACAGATGCAGTTGTTTCTCTGTCACATAATCATATATTCAGAAATGTTTTATGTTCCACATCAGCTGATAGTACTGTCAAACTATGGGATCTGAGTAAATGTAAAGTCGAGAGAAGTATCGATGAAGGACTACATGATGGCAAAACAGTTTCAAGTAGTATGTGGATGTATAATAATGGTAACAATGTAGAAGGTGGTAGTGTTTTGTTAACAGGTGGTTATGATGGTTATATTAAATTAAGTGATGTTAGATTAGATGATATCATGAATAATAACAAGAAATTCTCTTGTGGTAGTGAATACGGAGAAGAAGTAGAAAGTATTTCTAAAATGGGAGAATATTATGTTTTAGGTGGATGTGATTCCGGTAACATATATTGTTATGACATTCGTAAAGATGGAAATGACAATAAGTTCAATAAACCATTATGGACGTTACATGCACACGATTCAGGTATTAGTACGTTAAGTAGTAACAATGAAATTCCAGGATTGATAGTAACTGGTGCAATGGGTGAGAAAGTCATTAAAGTTTGGAATGTTAAAGATAACAAACCACATATGATTTTAAGCAAAGATTTTGGATGTGGTAATATATTAACTAGTTCATTTGCAGATGAGATTGAGGTATCTGGTAATTTAGTTATTGGAGGAAGTAATAATGGGGGGTTAAAGATGTGGGATGTTTTCAGTAATGCGACTGTTCAAAAGGGGTTTAAAGATGAAATCCATGAATTACAAAAACGAGCAGTTGAAGAAGCCAAGAAATACGGACGTGTAAGTCGTATCTCCAGGAAATATAAACGTGGATATGGAGAAAGTATTGTTGAACCAGAAGCTGGTGGTTCCGAATCCCAAGAAGAAGGGGATGAAGATGAAGATTAGAGTAATTACTGTTATATATTTACTATTTAAGTTATAATTATTAGATTTTTTTTTTTTCTAGAAAAATTAAATAAAAAAAGTATTTAATTTGATCAAAATAGACATCCAATGGAAAATACGTCAAGTTGCTTACGTCATGCACATAATCTTGAACTTATCTTCCCCCACGCGACTCAGCCTCACTAGTAATCACGACGCTTCTGATTGGTGCGATTAGCAAACAATTGGGGGTTTTTTTCTTTAAAGTTCTTACGTCAGCTGCGGAGAAAAATGTTTTAACAATAATGAGCCAATGCATTTGTTTGCTATAAAGGGAAGGGTCATCCCACATCAGCCAATTGGCGAATTTCTATTGAAAAGTCAGTTTTTGATTGTACTATTATATATTGACTAAACAACACCTATACTTCTTTTTTCTTTTTCTTTTTCTTTTGTACATTTCTTCTTCTTTGATTACTATTCACATCTAACGGTAATCTCTGCCTTTTTCATTATTTTCTCATCCACAATAATTATTACATCGATCTTAGTTATCTGAAAATTTATTGGGTAACATAATAATAAAGAAAATGGCTGTTATCAAATCCGACCCGCTCCTTGAGTACACGGAGTACTCCGATAATCCATCCTTATCTGATGGCAACATACTCTCTTCGTCTTCAACCTCTTCATTATCATCTGTAGACGAAGAATATTCCATTTACAAATATGATGAAGTTCCAGAAAATAAATCATGGGCTTCTACTCTTCCAATACAAAAAGGATTATATAATCCTGATTACGAAAAAGATAACTGTGGTGTTGGTATGTATATTTAACAAAGATCTTTTTTCAAATCTTATTTTTTTTTTTTGTACTCCTTATCTTTTCTCAGGCTCACAAGAATAAGCAAAATACTAACATATTACATCTATTTTTCTTTCCATTTTTCTCTGTTTTTTATTATTATTATTTTCATATAGGTTTTGCCTGTCAAATCAAAGGTAAAGCATCCCACAAAATTATCTCAGATGCAAAATATTTACTCTGTAATATGACACACAGAGGTGCTGTCGGTTCTGATGCAAGAGACGGTGATGGTGCCGGTGTTATGACTTCAATTCCTCATAAATTCATGCAAAGAGAATTTGAGTATCATTGTAATGTTAAATTACCAGATCTAGATCAATATGCAGTAGGTAATTTATTCTTTAAAAAGGATGATTCAATTTTTGAGAAATCAAAATCAACTTTTGAAAATATCGCTTCATCACTCGGATTAAGAGTTTTAGGTTGGAGAGATGTGCCTGTGGACTCATCAATTTTAGGTCCTGCTTCTCTATCAAGAGAACCAAAAATCATACAACCTTTAATTGTTTTAGAAGAAGCATATGGTCCTGATTCTAAACCAATCGAAATTACTAAAAAAGAATTCGAATCAAAATATCAAAAAAAATTTGAAAAACAATTGTATATTCTAAGAAAACAATCAACTCATACAATTGGTTTACATAATTGGTTTTATATTTGTTCCCTTTCAAATAAAAATATTGTTTATAAAGGGCAATTAGTACCAGCTCAAGTTTATTCCTACTATCATGATTTAGTCAATGCAGATTATGAATGTCATTTTGCCTTAGTTCATTCAAGATTTTCAACAAATACTTTCCCATCTTGGGATAGAGCCCAACCTCTTAGATGGGCTGCTCATAATGGTGAAATAAATACTCTTAGAGGTAATAAAAATTGGATGAGAGCTAGAGAAGGTGTTATGTCTTCAAAATTATTTGGTGAAGATATGGACAAATTATATCCAATCATTGAAGAAGGTGGTTCTGATTCTGCAGCTTTAGATAATGTTTTGGAAATCTTAGTAATAAATGGTGTATTATCATTACCAGAAGCTGTTATGCTTTTAGTTCCGGAAGCTTGGCAAAATAATCCTAATATGGATCCTAAAAAGAAAGCCTTTTATGAATGGGCAGCTTGTTTGATGGAACCATGGGATGGTCCTGCCTTATTTACATTTGCTGATGGTAGGTTCTGTGGTGCTAATTTAGATAGAAATGGTTTGAGACCTTGTAGATATTATGTTACAGATGATGATATCATTATTTGTGCCTCAGAAGTTGGTGTTATCCCAATTGAATCTAAGAAAATTGTTGTAAAGGGTAGATTACATCCTGGTAGAATGTTACTAGTTGATACTAAAGAAGGTAGAATTGTTGATGACAGAGAGTTGAAAAGACAAGTTGCAAATAGGTTTGATTTTAAAGCTTGGATTTTGTCAAACATGATTACAATTCCTGAATTAATAACAAAATTAACTAAAAGAGGTATCAGTCTACAAACCAAGGTTGATTCTGATGTGAAATTGAAAGATGATCCTAAATTGTTAGCTAATGGTTATACTTTGGAACAAATTTTATCAATCTTAGTTCCAATGGTTAATACCAGTAAAGAAACTTTAGGGTCTATGGGTAATGATTCTGCTTTGGCATGTTTATCTGAACAACCAAAACTTATCTATGATTATTTCAGGCAGTTGTTTGCTCAAGTCACTAATCCACCAATTGATCCAATCAGAGAAAGAATTGTGATGTCTTTAGAATGTTATGTTGGTCCACAAGGTAATTTGTTGGAAATGAATCCATTACAATGTAATAGGTTGAAGATGGCTTCTCCAATATTATCAAATGATGAATTGTTAGCATTAAAGGAAATAAACAAAGTTGTACCAAAATGGAATGTTACTCAAATTGATATTACATTTGACAAATCCGAAGGTTTAACAGGTTACACCGAAGCTTTAGATAGAATCTGTTCTGAAGCAACCCAAGCGATTGTTGATAATTCACAAATTATTATTTTGTCAGATAGAAACTTATCCGCAACAAAGATTGCTGTCTCAGCTTTGATTGCATCTGGTGCAGTTCATCATCATTTAGTTAGACAAAAGCAAAGATCCAAAGTTGCAATTATTGTCGAAACAGCTGAAGCAAGGGAAGTTCATCATTTCTGTTGTTTACTTGGTTATGGTGTTGATGGTGTAAATCCTTATCTTGCAATGGATTCATTGATTAAATTAAATAATGAGAAACTTCTAACCAAAGAATTCACAAATAGAGAAGTTATTGAAAATTATAGACATGCGATCGATGATGGTATTTTGAAGGTTATGTCTAAAATGGGTATTTCCACTCTAGCCTCATACAAAGGTGCACAAATTTTTGAAGCGTTGGGTGTTGATAATTCTGTTATTGATAGATGTTTTGCTGGTACAGCATCGAGAATAAAAGGTATAACATTTGAATATATTGCACAAGATGCATTTTCTTTACATGAAATGGGTTATCCAACTAGGGAAACTGTCAAACCAAAAGGTCTACCAGAATCAGGTGAATATAATTGGAGAGATGGTGGCGAATCGCATGTTAATGAACCAGCAGCTGTTGCAAACATCCAAGATGCTGTCAGAAATAAAAATAATAGAGCTTACGAAGCATATTCTAAAAAGGAATATGAAGCAATTAAGAATTGTACTTTAAGAGGTTTATTAGATTTTGATTTCGAAAATTCAAATTCTGTTCCCATTGAACAAGTTGAACCATGGACTGAAATTGTTAGAAGATTTTGTACTGGTGCAATGTCGTATGGATCCATTTCTATGGAAGCGCATTCTACCTTAGCTGTAGCAATGAATAGATTAGGTGGTAAATCAAATACTGGTGAAGGTGGTGAAGATGTTGAAAGATCTAAACCTTCAGAAAATGGTGATTCCATGAGATCTTCAATCAAACAAATTGCTTCTGGTAGATTTGGTGTTACATCATATTATTTATCTGATGCTGATGAATTACAAATCAAAATGGCTCAAGGTGCAAAGCCTGGTGAAGGTGGTGAATTACCTGGTTATAAAGTCTCTGACTCAATTGCTAAAACTAGACATTCAACTCCCGGTGTTGGTTTAATCTCTCCACCTCCACATCACGATATCTATTCAATTGAAGACTTGAAACAATTAATCTATGATCTAAAATGTTCAAATCCAAGGGCTAGGGTCTCTGTTAAATTAGTTTCAGAAGTTGGTGTTGGTATTATTGCAGCAGGTGTTGCAAAAGCAAAGGCAGATCATATTTTAGTTTCTGGACATGATGGTGGTACAGGTGCTGCAAGATGGACTGGTATCAAATATGCTGGTTTACCATGGGAATTGGGTCTTGCAGAAACCCATCAAACTTTGGTTTTGAATGATTTAAGAGGTAGAGTTGTTGTTCAAACTGATGGTCAATTGAAAACTGGTAGAGATATTGCAATCGCATGTTTATTAGGTGCAGAAGAATGGGGTTTTGCAACTGCTCCATTGATTGCTATGGGATGTGTTTATAATCGTAGATGTCACACAAATACTTGTCCAGTAGGTATTGCAACTCAAAACCCTGTTTTGAGAGAACAATTCAAGGGTACACCAGAACATGTTATCAACTTCTTTTACTATGTTGCAAATGAGTTAAGAGGTATCATGGCTAAATTGGGTTTTAGAACAATTGATGAAATGGTTGGTAGAGCTGAAAAATTATATGTTAGAGATGATCTAAGAACCACTAAAAATGCAAATATTGATTTATCACCAATATTAACACCTGCACATACTATTAGACCTGGTGTTGCAACTAAATGTGAAAAGAAACAGGATCATAGACTACATGTTAGATTAGATAATAAATTAATAGATGAAGCTGAAGTTACTCTCGATAAAGGTTTACCTGTTACAATTGAAGCAGAGGCGATTAATACTGATAGAGCAATTGGAACTACTTTATCATATAGATGTTCTAAAAAGTTTGGACCTACTTCTTTACCTCACGATACAATTCATGTTAACATTAGAGGTTCAGCTGGTCAATCATTTGGTGCATTCCTAGCAGCTGGTATCACCTTAGAATTAGAAGGTGATTGTAATGATTATGTTGGTAAAGGTTTATCAGGTGGTAGATTAATTGTTTATCCTCCGAAAGACTCATCATTCAAAGCGGAAGAAAATATCATTATTGGTAACACTTGTTTGTATGGTGCAACTTCTGGTACTGCATTTTTTAGAGGTATTGCGGCAGAAAGATTCGCCGTAAGAAATTCAGGAGCTTATGCAGTTGTTGAAGGCACTGGTGATCACGGTTGTGAATATATGACAGGTGGTAGAGTTGTTGTCTTGGGTACTGTGGGTCGTAATTTTGCTGCTGGTATGTCAGGTGGTATCGCATATGTATTGGATATGGCTCAAGATTTTGAATTGAAGGTCAATAAAGAGTTGGTTGAGTTATCCACTTTATCAGATCCTTCTGAAATTGCATTCCTTAGAGGTTTATTGGAAGATCATAGACATTATACTAATTCGGAAATTGCCTTGAGAATTTTGAATGATTTTAATAGATTCCTGAAAAAGTTTGTTAAAGTATTACCTTATGAATACAAAAAAGTCTTGGAAGCTGAATCCAAAAAACTTGAAGAATTGAAAAAGAAAGAAGTCTCTAACTACTTCTCAACAATCAAAGAGGACCCAGAAGCAGATATCACTGGAGGTGAATTTTCAAAACCGAAAAAGAATACTAAACATGAACCAAAAGTTCTTGATTTGGAAGATACTATGATTGATATCAAGGCAGAAGAATCTAAGGCAATAAAGTTGGATAAACTTGGTGGTTTCATTAAATACTCCAGAAGAAATGAAAAATATAGACCAGTCAAGTCAAGACTTCAAGATTGGAAGGAATTATCTACAAGATTAACCAAGGAAGAATTGAAATATCAAACTGCAAGATGTATTGATTGCGGTATTCCATTTTGTCAATCAGATACTGGTTGTCCAATATCCAATATTATTCCAAAATGGAACGAATTAGTTTTCAGAGATAGATGGTTTGATGCTTTACAAAGGTTATTGATGACTAACAATTTCCCAGAATTTACAGGTAGAATTTGTCCTGCTCCATGTGAGGGTGCGTGTGTTGTTAATGTTTCAGGAAATGCACCTGTTGGTATAAAATCAGTTGAAGCAGGTATCATTGATCATGCATTCAAAGAAGGCTGGATTGTTCCTACTCCACCAAAAGTTAGAACTGGCAAGAAAATATCAATTATTGGTTCAGGTCCTTCAGGTTTAGCAGCTGCTGATCAACTAAACAAAGCTGGTCACACAGTTACTGTTTATGAAAGGTCAGATAGATTGGGTGGTTTACTAATGTACGGAATTCCAAATATGAAGCTTGATAAAGGTATTATTCAAAGAAGAATTGATTTGATGGAGGCTGAAGGTATATCATTTATTACCAATACAACTATAGGAGAAGATATTGAGCTTGAAGAACTAAAACAACAAAATGATGCTGTTATTTTGGCCATCGGATCAACTATTCCTAGAGATTTAAAGATTCCGGGTAGGGAATTGAAAAATATTGACTTTGCCATGACTTTATTAACAGCAAATACTAAAGCGTTATTAGAAAATGATCTAGATACCATCAGAGCAACTATTGAAGGTAAGAATGTTGTCGTTATTGGTGGTGGTGATACTGGTAATGATTGTTTAGGTACTGCAACCCGACATGGTGCTAAATCAATTGTTAATTTTGAATTGTTGCCACACCCACCTGCAGAGAGAGCAAAGGATAATCCTTGGCCACAATGGCCAAGGATTTTCAGGGTTGATTATGGACATGATGAAGTCAAAGAACATTACGGTAAGGATCCTAGAGAATACTGTATCTTATCCAAAGAGTTTGTTGGTGATGATGAAGGTAATGTTAAAGGTATTAATACTGTTCGTATTGAATGGAAAAGATCAGATTCTGGAGCATGGCAAATGCAAGAAATTCCAGGATCTGAAGAATTCTTCCCTGCAGATATTGTTTTATTATCAATGGGTTTCATTGGTCCAGAATCTGATAATTTGAATGTTGAAAGAACCAAGGGAGGTACAATTGCGACATCTGAACCAACATCATACCAAACAAGCTACTCCTCCAACGTTTTTACAGCTGGTGATTGTAGAAGAGGACAATCATTGGTTGTTTGGGGTATTCAAGAAGGTAGACAATGTGCACGTGAAGTTGACATGTATCTAATGGGTAAAACCAGATTACCAGGAAATGGTTCCATTGAAAAAAGAGATTATCGTCTCTTGGAAGAATTGGCATCAAAGGTTTAGCAGGGAAAAACTTTGATATTTACGGTTTGAAATTGATATATTCAAACTATATAAGTTTGTTTATTCATTATTTGTATTTTAATGTAACAAGCATAACATTTTACTATAATAATCCTATGGACTATTACTTATGACGATTTCAACTTTATTCATGAAATTTGTTGATTCTTTTATTTTGTATTTTAATTCTAGGTCTACTACTCTTTCATGATATCTAGAAATAAATAATGTGAATAACATATTTTCGATTCACATACACTTTACATTATGGCAATGTTACTATGATTATGAATGTTTAGTTTACAAAAATAAATGAAAAGAAACGCTAATTGCTGTGCAAGTTGACCAATTTCTAAACTAAATGCTTTCTAAATATGCACCGATCATCCATTCACTTGTCTCTTATATTTCCTAATCTTACAACTTTCCTCTGATTTTCATAGTCTTCCTAGATGAAGTACAATCCACAATGACAACGCTTAGCATGCCCAGATAGATGATGGCTTCGCAATTTTCGCAAAAAAAAGGTGGAAAGAAGGGAACATGTCTCATGTTAATGATAAAAAGGGAAACTTCCTATTTCCTGTTTGGGAGAAAATGTAGAAATGAGGAATCAAAAGATGTTTTCATTTGATAGAATTCCTAATAACTATAGATGCATTTAATTACAAGAAGTAAGGTCTTTCCAAACCCTAAAGAATAAGTTGGATTTTCACGATGCGTTTTTCAGCTGCTCCTTTCATAACAGCCGACCAAATTACTTTTATAGATGCTGCATCAACCACATTAACTATCTTCGGAACTAGTCAATTTATTGAAGCCAGAAGATCAAACTATGCCAACTTCAAAAGAAGAGATATTATCAGATCTGCTCGTGTTATTCTAAAAAGACAATTATTAATGTTTTATCAATGGTGTTTGACTAGATACTGTGTTGAAAATCCATTACGACTCAAATACATTAGATCTGAAGCTTTCAATATTACTATGGAACATTTTTATGTTCATAGCGATGAAATCGAAAAGTATATTGAAGAGCCAAAATTTCTGTGGAGATTTTCAGTTAGAAATTACAATTTTTTTGTTACCTTCTTTGAATCAAATGAACAATCTACTTATTTTTATGACAAATTTGATACTTCAGATATTGATGATAGTCCACTTGTTGATTATATTAAACCAATAAATAATTTTATGAAGGATAAGTTTTGGAAAGTATTCAGTTATGATACTATTGCAATGAAAAAACATTATGCTTTTGATACAACATTAATTTCCAACTTCATGAGGCAGAATTTCAAACCGCTGAATGAGTTTGCAACATCGGAGTATTTATATTCTGATGATTTCTATTTACACGAAGTCAAATCCGATGCAGAGTATGAAGATTTTGTCTGTCATTTATTGTGTGGCCAAACTGCAAATGGATTTTCTCCGTTGTTAAACTGGCATATGAGTAACAGACTTTTGGAAAAATACTCAACTGATTCACAAAATGCAGAATATAATACTATCCTAAATTATAAAATTCAATCCATTGAAAAAAACATTATTCCAAAGTTAGATGATAATAATGATGCATCTGATGCTTTCAATGATATTTCATTTCTACCACTGGACTTTTTTGATGATCATATCTTAAACAAACTATCCACTGTCCAATCATTATACTCAACTTCATATACAAAGTTTTTCAATTTCTCTACATCATTTCAATCAGAAAAAGACGTATCACCTGAAGCACACTCGCCCATTTTTCCTAGATCGCCGATTTATCAATCTCCTAAATCATCTACTCGAGATTTCAATGTAAGTAACGGTAGGCCTTTTGATACTGAAACTCCAAAAGAACTTTATCATGCTTATGATTTTATCTTCCCAAGCAAAAACCAAAAATCAAACCTAAGGTTTGAATGTATTAAAGAAATTCTACAATACAAAAAGAAAAACTATAAAATTACTCATAGACTTTATCTTTCCGATTGGATACATGAGTATTTGCTGAATGCAAACACTTTAGAAGGTAGGTTTTATAGAGGTGCTATCAAGACTTTTGGAACTAAATGCAATGTAAATTACTTTAGATATGATGATAGTAACGGTGTATCTGTAAGGACTGGATGGGCAATTCCCTGTGATTCATTTTTACAGAAATCAATTGCAACTGAACTTGTTCGGAAGATTATAGATAATCATCAAAATCCTGAAATTGTATTGACTGAAATCTATGAAAAATCTAAGGGAGGTTTTGGATTGCATTTCAATCCTACAATTGCAATTACATCGAGAATAGATCAATTTAGAGATAACTGTTCTCTTGTAGTTAAAATTGGAGATATGGGATTCAACTTTTCAGCATTTTTTGATCCAGTAGAGTTAAATTATGATTACCAATCAACTATCAATACCATTAGATCCAATATAGAGAGTACATTCGATATGTACCAACTCAAAAAATTTAAAATATTTCAAAAAAACTGTACATTAGGACTAGATTATACTGGATATAATAATACAATTAATTCAATATTGAATTTATATATAGGTGATGTCGACTCTATATGCAGTCCATATCAGGATATCATTGATAGAGATCGGCTGGAGAAACTATCTTTGAATAATAAAAGGTTAAAATTGTTGTTTGATAATGTTGACTACGTTAGTGATGAGAAGATGAAAAGTATAACTGATAGCAAAAAGAAAAATTCAAGATGTAATGAATTGAATTTTCAGGAATCAAAATATTCTTCAATCAAAACTCTTGACAATAATCCAACTTCATCACTTCACTCAACAAATTCAATCAAATTGGCAAACTATACCACAAAGGATTCCCTTACGAATCAGCAAACAAATTTAAGTCTGCCACATCACCAGTACAACCAAAATCTATCAGATTTACATTTAATGAGTTTGTTCAAAAACAAATCTTGTGAGGAAAATGTCACTATTCCAACTAATCTTGATGATCTAGACAACCAGAACTTGAGAATATTTGAAGATGAACCCAAACAAGCGGATTTTAATCTGATCACGGCTGATACTCTGGTTGTGACTAACTTAACAAATAATGATAATTACGATAAAATTGCCCAAAAATCTATAAATATTGATAAAGCTGATGATAAAGATAGGCGTATATTTCTTGGTATTCCATATGAAATAAGAGATCAATTGAGTAAAGGAATTGAAGAGAACTATGAATTTGAATTTGTTGACTTTTTGGGAATATTAATACGTAGTAACAAACATTATGTGGCCAAAAGAGGCTCAATGATATTAGAATTAGGTAAAGCACTGACATGTCTATTTGAGAAATTTCATCCAATATTAGAATTTCTTGCTAAAATAGAGGGGAATTTCTATGATCGTGATGATGTATTAGAAAGTATAAAAGAAGAGAAAAGAGAAAATAAATTGACTTCCAGGATTATTCCATTTAACAACTTTGACTTTGATAAATATTCTATTGTATCTAAATACAATGTCGCAATGAGTTTATATTTATACTATTTCAAGTTTTCAAGAAAGGATATACCTTATATTGATACATTCATGAGATGTGTTTTTAAGCTAATTAATGAGTCAGAGACTAAAGCCAGATTTATTCACTTATTTGCAAGAGACAGATATTTAGCTCAACTTTATTACGCTTATGAGTGCCATCGATTGTCAATGGGCTTAACAGAAGTAAAACCATATTTTTTTACATTTGACTTACATTATCTTGAACTAATCAAAAAATACCATCTTAATATGTTATTGAGTGCAAACAGTTGAATACATTTTACTCACTTGAGGGATTTGCACATCATTACAAACGTCTAACATATTTATGGTTCTGAGTTTATCCATAAATTGATCTGTTATTAGTAAATATAAATTCGTTAAAAGCTATATAAGATGATCAACATAAGTTAATCTTGCACATGTAATGAAAAAGAAAAAGTCAAGATCTCTAAGTAATCAATCTTTAGTGTTCATATAATAGTCACACAAAAAACATGTACTTGTTTTTATTTGATGATTATATACTCTTTTCATGGGTAATTGTATTTAAATTATTGTTCAAAATTGAGTTTAGCAACGATATAATCATAATTCACCTCTCCAAATCTACTATACACACTCTATTCGTCTTGTATCCACCGCTAACAATTACCCACCTTATTCCTTTCGATGCTTCTTTTGATAAAGCGTTATATATATTGGTGATATAACTTCGTGGTGTATCTCTAGCAACACCTCCTACTCTTCTTTTCCATTCATCGGCCTGTTTCACCGATGTAATAGCAATCATATCCAAAACTTCGTCTTTGGCTTCGACTATTATGACAGGAGCATTACACATTTGAGCCATTAAAAGTGATGCAGATTTTTGTGAGTTTGCTTCAATCAATGATTGATCTCTTTTATTGTTCTTTTTGTTTGCATTAGTTGCAAAATTAGGTACTGTTATAATCTTATGGTTTTCATCGAATGCGTTGATATGTGTTGATTCAAAACCACTAGTATTAGTAGATATTGTCGTTACGGATTCTGTACAGTTATCTTCTCCCATAGATTTATGGATGTTCCTCTCATAGTTGATGGCTGGAATCAACTCAAACATATCAAGTTCTATATCTGTTTTTGTTTCCAGATTTCTCAATCTCAGAGGTTTGTATTTGCTAGGTTTTTCTCTGTTCAAAGATAGTATATTTGCTTGAGCCTTTATAAATAGTATCAAACTCACATTACTTTCTCTAGCATCATTAATAATATCATCAATACTAATTTTATTCTTTATAATATCTGCACTGATCCCAGCTTTCCATAATTCCTTGAGTATAAATGGAACAGTGTCGTTCAATAAACTTGTGGTAAATATACTAAGCAAAACATCACATTTTGGAGTTCGCCAATCTATTTCTATCTTTTTATTTTTTTGGAAATTCTTGGCAATTTTGAGTCCTCTATCACCATGTTTGAACATTTCCTGATACTTTTTCATCGAATTAAACAAAAAGTCCCATGCAATTCGTAAACCAACGGCATTGGGCAAACTCTTGGAGTTCTTATTTCTAGCTAAATCTTGAATCAATGTCCCATATCTTCCACCTGCCCCAATAACTGACTTAGATTTTTCTTGATGAACAATAACAAACATAATTCCACTCTTATAAAAATGTGCATTATAACCACTAAAGGGGTTAATAAGAACAGTTGGTTTAATTTCAAATTCTTCAAGGTAATCAATAACTTTTTTCAAGTAGTTCAGAGCAGTCTCAACTCTTATTAATAAAGGACTATCAAGCATTAATTTTCTTAGCTTTGAAAAACAATTTGAGATATTCATTGAAAAATCAAATTGAACCAGTTCATTCAATATTGTGCTTGAAATATTCAAGTCGTGCTTCAAAATAGTCTTAGCTTCTTTCATAGTTTTAGTAAAGCCGACTTCGGATAAAGTTCTAGCAACAATTAGTATCTGTGCTGACTCAATACCACAATATTCTAAGATGGTTTCCAATAGTCCACAATGATTCAAATAGATCGTAACATTGTTTGATTTCAAGAATGGGAATATATCAACAATTTCAGAACCAACTTTTATACACTCGGCATCATAAAATGGTAAATAATCAGGTGGATCAGTGGCATTAATTACTATATCAAAATCAATCTCTTTGAATTTTAGTGGACCTGCACTCTCATCGTTTGGATTTGATCTATAAACACAGTCAATTCTGTATACTTTATGAGATTTCAATTTCATCCTTCCTAAAAATCTTGCAAATGGTAATGTTAAGTCATAAGGTAACTGCAATACTGATCCTGATCTATCTAAAACTTGGTATAATGCATAAGTCGAATCATACAACGGATTCTTGGGGAATATCTTACAACTTGTATCATTAAAGTGGATTGCCCCATGTGATTTGAATACCTTCTCAATTTGTTTGACAATTTCATCATTCAACAATGCATCTCTAGTATCGGGTACTTTTAGAGTGTCACGGAATAATAAATCCTTTGCAAAACTATATGGTTGAGAGAATAAAATATTTCTAGCTTGGTGATTCCAAGCGGATGATGGGTCAACTAAAGCGTTCAATGCTTCTTTCATAATATCGTCTTGTTGTTGTACACGTATCAACCCGCTACTCAATAACTCTTGTGCTGATGGCCGTTTACTTGGATCATGGTTAAGTAAAATTTTTATAATTTTCTTTTCAGTATGTAGTCGTTTGCTGTCAAAATCTAGAGGAAATACAATTGATGGAGATCTTAAATTTCTTATAGCAGTGTATCTTTCCATTGAAGTTCCTAGTGGATAAATCATCTCAAAAAATATAATTCCAACAGAATACAAGTCAACCTTCTCGTTATAGTTCCCCTTTCCATTCAAAACTTCATCTGCAACGTATAAAGTTGTACCAATTTCCGAAGTGAGTTCGTCAGTTGATTTAGTTAAGTCAAGTTTGCTTGGCGATGTACTCATAGGTGTTAGATGATGAACATTTTTTGCTAAACCAAAATCACCGATTTTGACATTTTGATTCTCATCAATAAAAATATTCACAGGCTTCAAATCTCTATGAATTATACCTTGGGCATGAATATGTGCCAATGCTTCTAAGATTTGACGAATTATTCTCCAATAATTATCAGAGTCCTTTGGGAGACCTTGACGAATTAAATCAAATAAAGTTCTGTTCTCACAATATTCCATTTGAATGAACAAAACCGAACGTTTCTTTTTGCTTTTTGGTTTCACTATTTTACCTTCTTCTTTAACTTTCATTGTTACATCTGGAGTTCCAAACTCAAATGGATCATCTTCAATTCTTTCATCAACATCAAGAGATGAATATGATAGGGACTTGCTCAATGCATTATCTACGGTACTACCGTCAGTATCATCATCAGAAAAGGTAAATTCAATAGATTGATTATGTGAGCCTGAAATAAAATCTGTAAAACTTTGACTATTGGTTCTATTTTCACTATATGATCGACCGCTTTGATTTTTATCCATGAAGTTAACATCATCTTCGTCATCATCTTCCTCATCTTCATCTTCTGAGTCTTCAGAATATTCATCATCACTAGAATCTATGGCTGATGAATTCAGATCAATGTCATCTTCTAACCATGCAGCAAAATATCTGACCACATATTGATGGTTTAATCTAGCCAACAACATAACTTCATTCAAAATTTTGGATAATTTATCTTCCGTATGTCTAATTTTTTTGATAGCATATAGTCGACCATCTAGTCTATTTCTCGCCTTAACTACTTCACCAAAACCACCCTTGCCTAATACCCCTACTTCTTCAAAATCTTGTGCATATCTTGAGTAAAACTTGGGTGCAAAAGTTGATAGTCCAAACGATTCTCTCTTCAACCTTCTACCAGGATTAACGTTTAGTTGATTGGTATTAAGTTTATTATTATTGTTATCGTTATCTCCATTTGATGTGGTTAAAGTTGTTGATGATAATTCCAATCGATTAGAGCTATTAGAGTATGAATCGTTGTTAACGGTATGTGCTCCAGATTTATCCAGTAAGTTTTCCAATGGAGACACATTTAATGAAAATCGTAAGAACTTAGACGTCAATAATTCCAAAGGATCTGGTCTCTTTTTGGTTTTAAGTTCGAAAATATTATGTATAAAATCATAAATTGAACTATCTAAATCTGGACAACTCAGTAAGAAATCGTTTGGATTTTGAAATTCATATACAATATCTGCCCCCAAAATCATTTGTAAGACCACCACACCTATATCCCAGACATCTGTTTTACGTTGTGGTTTCATATAGAGTCTACTATTTTTGGAATCTATTCTTTCTGGTGCTATCCAACCACTAACGGAGAATGGTAATAAATCTACATCTGTCGGTTGATCCAAATTTGGATAATTGTATAACATATTTATCAAAGTATACCCATATGTTATGCTTGACAATTCCAAGAGAGTAGATTCAGCTGACTCGATTTGCTTGATAGATATAGAATCTAATGTGATGCATCTATGAATTAATCCCTGCTTATGTAAATTTTCAAGATTTTCTAGTAGTTGAATTGTCCATTCCCTGGCTATATTGATATTAACATATGATATTGTTTGTAGTAAATCACCTAGAGTTTCTGAATATTTGGATAGGATTCTGACTTTCCACACACACAAAGTTTCATTTTCATTTTTACCAGCATTTTTTTTTGACGTTTTCTTTGCTGATGAATTATTCAAAGATTCTTCACCATTTGATAAAATTTCCTTTTTCTCAATATGAAATGCTATAACATCGCTTTTTTTAAGCATGGACACTGCTTGTAATTCCTTCTCAAGTGTTAAAATTGATTTTTTCCCTTGACTAGTTTTCCAGAAAGGATTATTCAACTCAACTTCTGATAATAAATACTGCAGATCTCTCTCAAAACCTTTCTTATTTTTGCCATATTTTGTACCAATCTTACTGTCATTTTTTTGATTCAATATGTGTTTAATCTGTTGATACATTGGTGTTCCCTCTTTTACATAAGGTTTAACTAGGTATTGTTTTGATATATCTTTCAAAAGTCCGTGAGGTTCAATGGGTACAAACCCAGTAACTGTTCGGAATTGGAAACTAATCCACGATAAATTGATATCTATCGGCTTATCAAATATGAAATAGCTTGATTTTGTAGCTTTCAAATCTGGTATTAAATCATTGTTTATTGATGCAGACCTTGATTCATCAATCACTAATGAGTTTGTACTATTGGATCGTATATTGTCATCTGATTCTATAAATTCATGGAAATCATTACTCTCAGTACTGTGATATCTTCGTTCGATTTCTCTTTGAACCATTTCTCCAAGTAATTCCTGTTCCTTTTCTCTTTCAGCTTCCAACTTTTCTTGTTCTTGCTGGTGCTGTTGCTCAAGTTTCAACTTTTCATTTAATATTCTCTTCCTTCGTTCATCTTCTAATGATTCCGTCTTTACACCACTTTTGATTTCATTTAAGTAATCAAAAATTTCTGTGTACCAAATGAAGACTATCGGCTGACCTTTGTATATAGAGAGTAATTTTTCACATTTTTCAACAATTACTTTCAATTGGGAGTCCATAACATTTGTGACATTGGAGATTTTATATATTGGAGGTGACAAGGGATATGTTGCCGTGAATTCAATGGTAAGATCCAAGGAACATATTTTATCATCTGATGTATCTGTTGAAATGTGAAGAATAAATTTATGTAGAGGCTTTTTATTCCATGCACTTTTCTCTGGAGTTAAATCTTTCAATATATCCGGATATATTGCATTGATTGCATTCCATTCATCTTGTTGCTGTTGTTCAACAGACTCCATGATTGGATAAAGTGGACCAGAACTACAAAACAAAATAAGAAACAAATCATAAGGAAAGCTGAGAATCCAAAAGAATTCAACTATTCGAATCATTTGATCACTACAGATCCATAATTCGCTGTCAACTTTGTGAATGATGATGATCTCTTTCTCTCTATCACTCTACATCAACTACTTAAAAGGTATATAAACACTCAATCAGTAACCAAATGTCGACACATAAGCAAAGGAAAACTGACTTTGTGTCAGGTTTAACTGGTGGCTCTACATTGGATATCTATATAGTGACATCTATCTCAGCAGTTTCATATTTGGTTTGGTGTGTTGTCAAAAAGAAGACAACTCTATTCAATGATGATAATAACTCTAATTTGTCGATGTTTGTTGACTTTTTACTCAATTGGAATAATTTGCTTCTTTCTACTACTATATATGCAAATAATATCCCGCTGCTTATTATTCTCAACTTGATTCCATTGATAGCAGTAGTTATTTCAAGCAATGGTCAAAAACCTAACAAGACTTCCAAAACTAAACAAAATAATGAAAAACATGTCAGGAAAGTTATAGTTAACATGAGAACACTTACATCTAGAGTATTATTACCATTTAAAACTTTTATTACTGTCTATCGTGCACAAATGATGGTTATTACATGTATTTGCATTATGGCAGTTGATTTCAATATCTTTCCACGTCGATTTGGTAAGGTTGAAACATGGGGGACAAGTTTAATGGATTTGGGAGTGGGATCATTTGTATTCAGTATGGGTTTAATTAGTGCTAGATCGTACATTCGTCAGACTTTTGAATCAAGATTCAGCTACACAAATACAATTCTCAGAAGTTTTAAAAATAGTTTACCTATATTTATTTTAGGTATTATTAGATTGATTGGTGTTAAATCTGTGAATTATCATGAACATATTACAGAATATGGTAAACATTGGAACTTTTTCTTTACACTTGCATGTTTACCAATTATCAATGCGATATTTGCTCCACTCATTTTCAAAATTTCACCATTGGTTACAAGTATATTAATTTCTATAATCTATGAATATTACTTAATAGGCAAAGGTGGTCTTGAATATATCATCATTGGTGAAAGAAACTCATTCTTTGGTGCTAATAGAGAAGGTATATTATCATTATGCGGTTATTTTTCAATATTCTTGAATGGCTTAACACTGGGATCATGTATCTTGACTGTAGTTCCAATACCTGGTTCTATTTTCAGGGTAGGCATGAGTAAGGAAGATTTAATCAAAGCTTACAAAAATGGGAAAGCTGGTATGAGTCAACTCAAATCGATATTTATATTAGCATTAGCTTTTCAAGTAAGTTATTATATTATTGATACATGTTATTTATATTCAGTATCAAGGAGAATGGCAAATTTGTTGTATGTGATTTGGGTCAGTGCATACAATTGTACATTTTTATTTTTCTATGGATTGATTGAAAACATTGTGTGTGGGAAAGTTAAGCTCACAGTAATTACAGAGAAAGGAAGTGATGAAGATGATGAAATAAAGACAGATATAGAGGAACTAGTTTCACAATCTTACGTTCCTACTTCATTATCTGCAATCAATTTGAACTCTTTGACATTATTCCTGGTGGCCAATTTATTGACTGGGTTCATCAATTTGACTACGAATACTCTTGATGCGGGTCCTGTGAAAAGTATGGGTGAGTTGTTTCTATATGAAGCTATACTTGCTGGATTTAGCTTGGTGTTATACAAATATGGGATAATTTTAAGATGATTAAAATAATAGATGAAAATATACAGTATCAAATTAATCGTTCAATCATTTACCCATTTTCAAGGCATTGAAACGTTTCTTCAATTCATCTAAGTCATCCGTTTTTCTTAGAGGTTTGTTCATTTTATCATTTGAGGGCGTACCATCTTTATCATCATCATTACTGTTATTATTATCATCAGTTGGCTCTTCTTTATATTTTCCCTCGTTGTATAAATCTATTCTATAAGCATCAGTCAACTCTGATATGTAATCATTCACAACTATATCTTCATCATCGCCTCTTAGTTTCCTTACAATCTCTAAATAGATTCTGTCTTCCAGTTCTAACTCTTTTTCATTGGTATTTTTAGATACTTTGTTAGATTCAGTCTTGGATTCGATCTTGGCTTCATTTGTAGCTTCATTTGTAGTTGTATTTGCTGTTTCATTTGCTGTTTCGGTTTCAATATCATCTTTATAATCAGAAATTGTTAGATTTTTGTCATCTGTAGGTGGAGAATTTTTCAAAACATGAGGTAAATCAATACACTTCATCAAAGCTGTAGATAATTTTTTCAATTCTTTTATATCATCACCTAAGTATTGTTGAGCAATGATTATATTTCTAATTATTTTAGATAATCTATCAACTTTCTGATATTGTAATTCATTGGGGAGGTTTGAGTTTGATTTAGTATCACCTTTTAGAGTGAAAAAACTCCATTTAGATGGCTGATTTGTACTCTTACTGCCATTTATCAATTTCGAATTCAAAGCATTGAGTTCCATCTGTTTCTCTAACATTGCTGATAAAGAATGTATTGAAGATTCCAAAACCGACAATTCGCCAATTAAGTCTTCCCAGACGTCAGCAACTCTATCATCCCTAACTAGACGAGCAATATTCATACGAAGCATATCAATACCACGTTCAAATGATCTCGATGTGTTATCCAAGGTCGATAACTGCTTTAATTCTGGTATAATTGATGTTTGAATTGTATTGGTTGATAACGAACGAGCTTTGCTTAGCTTGAACTGAAGCTTACTACATGTTGTCTTAACAAGGATACGGAAATGTGTGTCTGTCTGCATGTAATAGAAGGATTCAGTGAATAAAGAAAAGTGGATGGTATAAAAAGACATACAATTTACAAATCTTACACCATACATTAACATTACAATAAAATTGACGAATTCCCGATTAGGCAATTCCAAAAAATTGACTGTGAATTTCTTTGAAAGTTTCATCCGTATGTTGAAAGATCCATTCTTATCAGTAGAATATAGTAGATTTACTTATGCCAGAGTATATTAAGGGTGTCTTCACATGGTACGTGGGAGTAGGTCCCAATAAAATGAATTGTCTGTGAACAAACGAAGACGTGAATGTATAAATAATAAATTTTCATATTTGATGAGTGTGTAGTTCAGAATTGAGGATGAAAACAGCAATAAAAGAAAGAGTTGAAGAAGCAATTCATGAAGGAAGATAAAGTCTGAATATCGAAATTTCTCATAACTTATGTCCAACAATCAAGAGATGGAAAAAAAAGGGGAGAAAGCTTTAATGATGAGGATGGCTGACTGAGATCACTTCATATATTCTACAGTGGAATACAGTTCAAATATTATAATCTGTGGATATAACTAACATTTGAAAAGAACAAAGAGAATAATAATTGCTCTACCTTATGATGAGCATCGAGACATGATAAGTAAACAATCGATATATCCCATATTGCAATCCGAAGACTCCGATCAAAGTGGTGTGAAAGTCAGACTGAAGGGAGACTATGTTACATACGGCTGAAATGGGGTTTGATTCAATTCTAAGTCTTCTCACTTCCACAGTGAATCTTCAAATTCATTATAGTTATTCACTCATCTTGGGGATTCCAATAGCAGTTCTTATCATAATCTCTTATCTCAAGATGGAAACGGTACCGGTGATGCTTAGAAAAAACAGTACTAAATGTGCATTAGTATCACTAAAAGAACACTAAAAGAACGCTAGAGGAGCATTAGCATTACAAAATTGCCTTTTGTGGAAGAAACTTCTCGAAGAATCCGGAGATTTTATTTCCCGCTGCGGAAAGTGTCACGATTTCGTCGGAGTTTTTATATAAGTTACACACAGTGGTCCTTTTTCCTGTTTCATGAAATCTAACATTATTCTACTGCTCACTATTTTTTTCTCCTTCTATAATAGTTTATTTCTCTGCATAAAGTGAAAATGTTACAAAGACGTGCACTAATAAAGTCTTCAATTGGTAGAAGATCTCCTCTAAATAAATCATCATACCAGTTGTCAAAATTATCGATTCCAACACTTAATTCCATCAATTTCAACAATAGCAACCAATTGATTCAATCGAAGCCATTGAGTCAATTGAGTCATTTCAATGTCAATAATGGTCTAAATCAACTCAATATGGTCAGAAACTTCCATTCAAACAATTCATTGAAAGTTGAACTACGTATGAATAAAGATCAACAGGAAGAACCGGCATTGAAAAAATTCGCAACTGATTTGACAGAATTGGCTAAGGCGGGTAAATTAGATCCAGTCATTGGTCGTGATGAAGAAATCAAACGTACAATTCAAATCTTATCAAGAAGAACAAAGAATAATCCAGTATTGATAGGTAATGCAGGTACAGGTAAAACTGCAATTTTGGAAGGTTTGGCTCAAAGAATTATTAAAGGAGAAGTTCCAGAATCAATGAAGGATAAAAAAGTTATTGCACTTGATTTAGGTAGTTTAATATCTGGTGCTAAATATAGAGGTGAGTTTGAAGAAAGATTGAAAGCAGTTTTGTCAGAATTAAATGATCAAACAATTTTATTCATTGATGAATTACATATTTTATTAGGTTTAGGAAAATCAGAGGGTTCAATTGATGCTTCAAATTTACTGAAACCTGCACTTGCAAGAGGTCAATTACAATGTTGTGGTGCTACAACAATTGATGAATATAAGAAATATATTGAAAAAGATGTAGCATTAGCTAGAAGATTTCAACCAATTCTGGTTAATGAACCAACAGTTGAAGATGCAATTTCTATTTTGAGAGGTTTAAAGGAAAAATATGAAGTTCATCATGGTGTTAGAATCAATGATTCTGCACTTGTAACTGCTGCAATTTATTCTAATAGATATATTACAGATAGATTTTTACCTGATAAGGCAATTGATTTGGTTGATGAAGCATGTTCAGCATTGAGATTACAACATGAATCAAAACCTGATGCAATCCAAGAATTAGATAGATCTATTATGACACTTCAAATTGAATTAGAAAGTTTAAGGAAGGAAACTGATCAAATTTCAATAGATCGTCGGAAAAAATTAGAAGAATCACTTAAATTGAAAACTGAGGAATTGAAGAGATTAACAGAAATTTGGGATAATCAAAAGAAAGAGTTGGATAAAATTAAAATCTTGAAATCTGATATTGAAAAGGCTAAATTAGAATTGGAAATTAAGAGAAGAGAAAATAATTTTGCTGAAGCTTCAAGGTTACAATATGATACAATTCCAGCATTAGAGAAATCACTTAACGAATTAATCAAAAAACAAGAAGTTGATATCAATGATGAAAATAAAGGTGAAACATTATTACATGATTCAGTTACTTCAGATGATATTGCAAGAGTTATTTCAAAGGCAACCGGTATCCCAGTTCAAAATATGATGAAGGGAGAAAAGGATAAATTATTATATATTGAACAAGTTTTGAAAGGTAGAGTTATCGGACAAGATGAAGCAATCGATTCAATCTCTAATGCTATTAGATTACAAAGAGCAGGGTTAACAGATGAGAAAAGACCAATTGCTTCATTTATGTTTTTAGGTCCAACAGGTACAGGTAAAACTGAATTAACGAAAGCAGTTGCAGATTTCTTATTTGACGATGAAAATGCAATCATCAGATTTGATATGTCTGAATTCCAAGAAAAACATTCAATTATGAGATTGATTGGTGCACCACCTTCATATGTCGGTTATGAAGAAGGTGGTGAATTAACTGAAAAAGTTCGTAGGAAGCCATATGCTGTTATTCTATTTGATGAATTCGAAAAAGCTCATAAAGATGTCTCTAAATTATTATTACAAGTTTTAGATGAAGGTAAATTAACAGATTCTCAAGGTAATAAGATTGATTTCCGTAATACATTAATTATAATGACATCGAATATTGGACAAGATATTATGTTGCAAGATAAACCTAACAAAGAAGAAGTTATGGATATGATGAAATCATATTATTCTCCCGAATTTATTAATAGAATTGATGAAGTTGTTATATTTAATAAATTATCAAAGACAGCATTACGTAAAATTGTGGATTTAAGAATTGATGAACTACAAACAAGATTAGTTGAACGTCGTATTCAATTGAAATTGGATGATCCAGCTAAAGAATGGTTAACTGAAAATGGTTATGAACCAAGATATGGTGCTAGACCATTAAATAGATTAATCAAACGTAAGATATTGAATCCAATGAGTATTTTGATGTTGAAAGGTGAAATTAAGAATGGTGATATTGTTGAAATTACTTGTGACGATGAAAAGAAGAATTTAATCATCAAATCTACTAAACCAGAAAATGAATGATTTATCTGTATATTGGTATAATAGTGTAAATAGCCTTTCTCCCTTTTTACGATTTATTTAATATAATGACTTTTAATATAATCATACTTGGAAGAGAAAAAAAAAATATTTGGTCTCAGAACTAAAAGATTATCGTCACAATTCCTTAAAGAAGTATAATAAAGGAAATCTGAGCTTGACTCAAATAAAACGTATCATCAATGACCATATATGAGTGAGAGAGAGAGAGAGAGAGAGAGAAAGAAAGAAAAATCCAAAAAATGAAAAGATAACACTATCTCATTATTGGCAGTTGTAGAATCACACCTTTGACAGTGTTCTTCTATGTAAATAAAGAGCCTATCCTAACCCAAGTGAGCTCCATTGGGTTATCATCATCTCTTCCCCCATTTCTGGAGAAAAAAAATATGATGACAATCGTCATAACTATCGTTAACGTAACATAACGCTATGCAGAATATCCCGTCATACTATCAAATAATATGACAAGGTCAAAAGAGGTTTTGCAAACCGTTAAAAGAATGGAAAACCCCTCGTAGATCCCAATATTAGACCATTACAGGAAGTCCAACTGAATGTAAAGGATGTAGTATACACCAACTTCCAGTTCAAGTCCATTCTACAACGAATTGTAGTTGGGAAATGAGTGTACAGGACTCATTTAACGTTGCCGTTCGAAAAGATATGCCGGAGACTTTCCCCAAGACTAGTAGATGAGAATTAAATGTATTCTCCTTTTGTGTGTCTCGACAGACGATTCTTGGGCCAGAACAAGCTGAGAAAGAGAGAAAGACAAAAACATAAAGAAGAAGTGAAGAATAGAAAACATGAAGAAGAGGTCAAAATAGAAACAAAGAAAACTAACTTCACCAATTTTTTTTTTTTTTAAACGAGGGTTCTTCTTTGAAGGGGAGGGTTTCTTCAACTGCTGTTTCACTTTCATATGTAGAGTGTGTTTTATTCAAATCAAATTAGTAGTTCTAACACTGTAAGGATGGACTTTGACCAGGTTCTGCAGTGTGTTAATGCTGCTGCTTCTCCACAGAGAGGTCCAGAGCAAGTTGCGGCTGAAAATCAGCTCAAATTATGGGAATCAGAGAAAGGTTTCTATTACAATCTTCAGACAATATATCTGACACCTTCAATACCATTTCAAACCCGTTTCTTAGCAATTATTCTGTTAAAAAGTGGTGTTTCAAACTTTTGGAGACCAACAAGAATTAATGCAATTACAAAGGAAGAGAAAAATGCAATGAGACGTCGTGTTTTCGATTTACTACATGAACCTAACAATCAATTAATTCTTCAAAATGCTCAATTGGTATCAACTATGGCTCGTTTTGACTTCCCAGTCGAATGGCCTACTTTATTTGATGATGCAATAACAGTTATGGAACAATCCAAAAATTCTCCTGATGCTATTATAGTTCTCAATAATTTGGCAATTTTACTAAATCAAATCATTAAAGTACTAGCCACTGTTCGTATTGGTAAACCTAGAGTCGCAATGCAATCAAAGGCACCCTCTTTATTCCCCCATCTTGTGAATTTTTATAAGGTATTTTTTGACAAATGGGTTGCAGATAGTAGTAATATCATTAGTAATAATAATAGATTACTTGATCAAAGTATCATGAATTTGGGTTATATATTCCTAAAAGTTATTAGAAGATTACTTTGTGATGGTTATAATCATATTCATAGAGATCATAGTATACAAGATTTTATGGAATTGACTCTTCAGCATTTTCAAAAATTACTGATATTATATGAATCTAATAGATCCAATGAAACAAGTGAAATCCTAGGTAAGTATCTCAAATGTTATCTCAAACTTTATCTGAATCTATCGTCTGATAAAATTACTTCATTTACTCTATTAAATAGTATTCAAAATATAATCCTGACTATTCTATCACTGCTACAACAAAGGAAATCTTTGATTTACAATATAAATGAAACTGAAGATGACAATGATAATGATAACGAAGTAGAGAATCTTTGGCCGAAATTTGGTATAATGGCATTCAAGATTATGATCAATATCACTTCATATACTTTAGAAGAAAAAAAACGTACCCTAATAGTAACTGAAAAAAACGAATCTTCAGAAATTCAAACATCAAAAGATAATTTAAAAAAGATATTAGTTAATGTTGACTTAATTGGAAATCTTATTGATTTGATATTCAGTCATTATTTGAGATTGAGACCAATTGATCTATCACAATGGGAAACTAGTCCTAGTGAATGGTTTGAAGATGATAGTTTCTATAATTGGGAATTTCATGTTAGAAAATGTGCTCAAGTTTACTTTCAAGAAATATCGAGATTTTTCAGAGATTTAACAGCTTCATTTATCCTAGAAAAACTAAAGACACTAAATTCTGATAATGTTGATCCAATAACTAAAGATTCTATAATGTGTATTTTCCAACTAAACTCAGATTTGTTGAAAAATGAGTGTAATTACAATCAATTGTTAATTGACTGTTTTCTTCCACTTGCTAAAACAGGTAGTCAAATATTCAAAAGAAGGTTTTGCTTGATTATTGATGATTGGATAGATGTAAAATTGACAATTTCTGTACGTTTAGAACTTTATAAATATCTTGTTGATGATTTATTGGTTGATCCAACAAATAATACAGTTGTTAAATTAACATGTATGAAAACATTGATTCAATTATTAGAAGAATGGGAATTCAATAAACAAGAATTTACCCCCTTTATTGACCATACATTAACACAGTTCTTACAGTTATCAAGGGAGGAAGATTATTGTAAGTTTGTTTTCAAACAGTTACCTATAATTCTGGAACGTTGTCGTGGTATTATCAATAAAAGTCTGTTGATAGATATTATAAACTATATGAGTATTCTATGGAACGAAACAAATCAAAATTTTGCATTTTATAGAGGATTAATGTTAAGAATTATGAAAGAATCGGTTTTAGCCCTTGATGGTGAAGGAACGCAGATTTATTCGTTTATTGTCCCATTAATTAGGTTATGTTGTGATTATACTAATTCAGACTTATATGTAACATTAAATGAAGATGCAATTGAATTATGGGCTGCATTAGTTCGTATAGCTAAAGATAAAGAAGAACTCTCGTATGGTTTAGCCACTCCAGAAATGATGGAAATATTAATTCACTCATTAACGAACTTAACTGAAATCTTACCCACAGTATTAACATTGATCCGTAGTTACACTTTAATTTCAACAGATATTCTAAATGGTACATTTGGTAAACGATTATTAGAGGTTTTGGCAACATATTTACCAACGATGAGAGATGATTCGATTTTACTTACATCGTCAATATTAGATTTTGCAGTTATGCAAAAAGATAATCTGGTGTATGAAAATATGGCTAGTAGTGGATTAATCAATACTATGTGCAAATATATAGGGAATGCATCAGAATCAAGATATTGTGAGATTAAAATATCAATCCCGTTATTAAGAATTATGGTGTTTCGACCTGATCTGATTTTACAATATGTTTCACCATTTGAATTATATTTATTATTGAAACAGTTACGTATTCAGTGTAATTCATCAAAACATGATTTAGGTGTAAGGAAACTACATATTCTAGGATTATTATCACTAATGAGGCCAGAAACGTTAACCAGTGGAATTAATTTACCAGATGATGATATTGAAGTATCAGTTATCTTGGAGGAAGTTGGAGATTCTGCAATGTCGTATGTTTTATGGAATAATGCAAATCCATGCATCGCTTTAGGACTTGAAATGGCTGAAGATATAGCTGAAGATAAATTCGGTGATTTACCAGCATATTCTAAGATGTATGATGGAGAAATTGAATTAGAGGAAGAAGAAGGACATGAAAGTGTTGAATCTTTAAGAATCAAGGCTATATCCAGTGGTGATGGAAATGTTATCCGTAATACCAGTTTAGTACAGAGTGTTCTTATAGCTGGTGCAGCCATTGGCGCTGTAGGTCTCTTAACATCAGTACAAATCGAAGAATTAGAATCATTACAACGTAAACTAGCATAACGGAAAGTAAAAGTAAATAAGCAATTTTTTTTTATCTTTTTGATTCAATTGATTTGATTGATGTTATTCTATGTTTATTTTTCTGTTTAATATTATATTCTTGGTAGTTCTGTATACAATGAATTGCTTGAACGGAACTATTCCTGTAGAAATAGTAGTACAAATCCTACAGTTGTTGGAAGAAAGCGAAGTAATCTGTGTAGCTGAGGCGGGGATCATCGATTTGAAAGATGTTATCATTTCTGAATATATATCCAGAAGAGTCAAAATTGAAGCCTTATTCCAATGTAAAGATGGTAAAGTTCAGTTAATACCATGTTATGAATGGATACTACCAAATTTTACTACGAGGTTACGATTGATTGATGGTAAAATGAAAAATGAAAAGAACTTGAAACATAAAATAAAGCAGAATATGAAACTACATTCCAAGTTTATCGATATATCATCAATGTCATCGTTAAAATCCCTAAAAATTATGGATAACAATGGATTAAATATAATCAAGCTAATCTGTAATTTACCAGTTAATGTAGAGATTGTTGAAATCAAAATCACTAAAGCTATCAAGGGTAAAATAAACAAGACCTATAACGTTAAGAACCCTACAACTCTTAAGATGCTTACTATTGTAAATATGTGTATTTGGAACCAAAGACGGATTTGTAAATATGTTGGATGGAGTAGTCATGATTTACGTGTTGCAGTACAAACTGGTATTCGCAATGAGAATACTCTACTAGTAAATTTAGGTGTAAGAGGAATTAATGATAATAATGTTAACAATACCATCATTGCTCCTAACATGGATAGAAATCATAATTCAAATGATGATGAACAATCTCTTTTGATTGTATTGGGTAAAGTTATTGGAGCAATGATTGTAATGAATAAAGATACAATACAAAATATTGGAGTTTTCGGAATGGATATATTATGGATAATTAAGACATTACTTAAAGATAGACAGCCAGTTAAGTTAGAGAATATTCGATTGATTCGAGTTGGTGGAGATTCAATGGCAAGAATGTCGATATGGACCAGTGTAATACTTAACGGACCTAGGAAATTATGGGAGGAGAATGTTCGAATGAAACCACTGGCTGTCGTATTCAGTCCCATGTTATGTAATGGTAGTCATAAGCACTGTAAAATTGTAGTTGCCAATGGTAATGCAGTACTTGTTGCAGGTAATGGATATAAATTATTCAAAGATTATACTTATTATACCGATTGATTATAGAATCTGTAATTGAATTGAGTGAAGTGGATAAGTTTGTTATATTGTAGTTGTAGTGGTGGTAATAGTGGTTGTTTTAGTGGTTGTATTCCTTTCATTGAAATGATCATAATCATCTATTTCAAGTTCTGCATCAATCATATGATTATTAGAATCATATTCCAATACTTCCACTTCATTTTTAATGATATCCGAGATGTCCAATGCATGTAATAGTTCTGGTCTTTTGGATTTCAACAATTCATGTTTAGCTTCTTCATATGTTGCCCAACGTCTTTCACGGAAGTCGGATTCTGGCCATTCTTGTTCTAGTTGAATTGGAGTCATTTGATAGAAATGGAATTCACATAATGGGAATTTTAATGGTTCCCCATTGTTAAGATTTGAATCTTTACGATGATCTGGTATTGAAGGTAGTTTCCTTACGATTTTACAAACTGCACCTGATTCTTCCCAAGTTTCTCTTAAAGCAGCTTTTGCAAAATTATCACTTTCATCACTTTCCACACCACCTTTTGGTAAAACCCATTTATCTTTACTCTTTGATGAAGATATCAATAAAACTCTATCTTTAGCCTTGTTTAGAATGACACCACCTGCAACGAGTCTTGCATTATCCTTAGAACTATAGATTTGATTCTCACGTCCTTCTCTTGAAGCTGATGTTTTCTCAACAGATACATTCAGTTGTATGGAAGCTTTATCTGGATCGACGGTATTCATTGATAATATTGGGATAGAATGGAGGGAAGGGAGAATATGACTTATCAATAAGATAAATTTATATATATATATATGAAAAAAAAACTATATTCAAACTATACAAGAACAAAATTGAAGAGAAGTTATATGATAAATCATGTTATGTACCGGACTTAAAATCACGGACTTAATTATATCATCCTCATATCATTATTATTCATCTCTACCAGTTCTATAACCAGTTGACATTCCAATTCCTGGTACAGGCATAGTTAAAGGAGGATCTGACATTAAATATCCAAATGAAGGAGGACAAGTCCAATCGACTGGTATGAATGTTTCTGTTATTGCTCTATCGTAAATATAAGTACGTTGTTGATTTTGTGTATTGTTATTTGAAGAAGTATTATTAGTGGTATTTGTATGCTGTGATTGACCATTATCGACTTCTTTACGACATAGAGGACATGAGGTACTAGTTTTCAGCCATTCAAAGATACATGGTCTACCAAAAATGTGTTCACATGGAAGACGAACGGGTATATGTGATTCTGAATTATTTGCGGGTGTTGAAGTTGAATCGGATGCTGATGCTGATGCTGATGCTGATGTTGATGTTGATTCTGAATGGTTTATTTCACATGATGGTGAGTATGTATTGATATAAGATGCTGTGGCTGTTGATGGGAACATAATCGAAGGATCTGATGATAAATAACCTGAGATTAGAGATTCATCTGATTTTTTCCTCAATGGTTGTGATGAAGATAATTCAGAAGCTGAAGTATTATCATTTATATTTGTGTATGGATCATAACATATTGGACAAACACCTGTAGTTTCCACTACTGGTAAAGCATCCAGAACTTCTTGAGAGACTCCATGAGGTACTGGATCATTATGGATAGCACCTATAACGCTGGCTATATTATTAACAAGAGATGAGATTGTTGGATTATCTATTTGATTGAGATCTGTAAAAGAGACATTTGTATTGCCATCATTGTTGAGTATATCGTTAAGAGAGAATGAGAACATTCCTCCTGAAATACCATTATTTGAGAATGGATTTGACATGATTTATGAAAGTTTTATAATGGGTGTTAAATAGATAAATATATATATGTGTGTATATGTATGTATGTATGTATGTATGTGTATATGTATAGCTATCTATGCTTATCTATCCTTCTGAATATTTATTTACTTGTTATTTACTAATTTTTATAATATACAAAACCCAAGATCATGACAATCCAGTTATTCACTGTGATTGTGTAATAAATACTGTGAGAATTCTCTCTCTCTTTCTCTCTCTTTCTCTTTCTTGTGACGACGCGACGACGCGACGACGCGACTGTCTTTAGAAATATTGATTTCTTATATTCACTGCCATTTCATATTCTTCCTTTGGTAATGCCGTTAGTTGTTGATCTGATAGTCGTAATACTTGTACAACCAATTCTGCTTCATTGGCTGGTAATTGTAGTAGTTTGATTACAGTATGGTATGAAAGATCGGGCCATTTGGAGTTTGATAATCCCATTAAAACCAATGCTTGTGCAGCTGCAACTGCTAATTTAGGATTTTCATTCAATATAGTGATTGCTTCAATTGATGAATCTGGTGTTGATAATACCATTTTCAATTTAGCTAGTAATTCAATTAAAACACCAGGGGGAATCGATGATAATGTGGTAGAAATTGGATCTTGTTTTGTAGGAATAGGTAAAATTGGTAGATATGTAGATGCATTTACAGGATTGTATTGATTAGTATTGGGTAAGAAATTATCAGTACTATTTATAGAGTTGGTTGTAGAATTAATGGTATTATTAGGATTATTGATATTAGTATTGATATTAGTATTAATATTAGTATTAATATTATTATTGATGTTATTAGTATTAGAAGAGGAAGAAATAGCATTCATATTAAGATTAATATTTGATGTAGAATCTGCATTTAAGATTGTATTAGCAATTTGACGTAAATCTATTCCATTAGTTAACATTTGAGAAACCATCAATTTTAATTCATTATTAGTTCGTATTGTATTGGCTAATTTGGATATTTCTAGATCTTCAATTTCATCATCTACATCACCAATCATTTCAGGTACATTCATCATTTCATTTGGTAATTTAACATTTGATGGTAAAAATAATCTATTCAATCTTAATATTGGTTTCCTTAAATGATGAGAATTTCGTAATCCTTCCTTTGAAAGTTCAATTCTTAACTTTTTCCGTCCTTCAATTTTTATTTTACTTAATAGATTTAATGAATTCAATGCATCAATTGGTGATGAATATTCTACAAAGCAAAAACCTTTATTTTTAGATTGAGAATCCATCATACATCTAACATCGACAACAGGACCTGAGCCACATACTACAGATTTGATTACAGGAACATCCCAATGATATGGAATCGAACCAATATATAACACACATGATGATGACATTGAAGAAAGACAATACTTGTCTTTTAAAATAAGTTAAAGTAGTGAAAAAAAAAAAAGAATTGAAAAGAAAAGAAAACAATCAAATAAAAATGAAAATAAAAATGAAAATAAAAATAAAAATAAATGAAAATAAAAAATTTCCAGAAAAAAATTCAGTTGAAATAATGTGTAATGAACAGAAGAGTTTACCGAATATTTTCTTCATTTTAAAATATACTAGAATGCAATACATCAAGTCATCACACCAACTGCCTCAAAATGCACATCATTATATAGACAATGACAATGTATGAAAGATTTATCTTGCCTATAGTGAATAGTTCTTGTACTATTCATATATATATATATATATATATATCTGTGCTACGTCTCCTAAATGCATTCACAACCTGATTAGTTTCACTTTTCTTAAAGGATTAGATTGTAGAGTATGGTTTCATTAGTGGTCTCTTTGATAGCATATTCTGTAATTGTAGTATACTAATACTATGTAGATATCATAGAGTACCGTAGAGTACTGTATAGTACTGTAGAGTACTGTAGAGTATAAGTACAATTCCCCATCCACATCCAACCGTCGTTTCGTCGAAAAACGTAAATCGCAAATGGACGATTTATGGCATCTTGTATATGTTGTTGAACACTTCTCTTCTGCGTCGTGTCTCTCTATCAAGCTGTGTGTGTGCGTGTCTGTGTAAACGATGAATACAGTGGAGATTAGAAAGAGTGTGGCCGTATTGGAAAAGGCAAGAACTCATAATGATGTGAATACATTGCGAGAAACATTAGTACAACTGCAAAATGGTGTAAAGGCTTCTGAAAAGATTCTACGTGAAACTAAAGTAGGTGTTGCAGTAAATAAATTAAGAGGTCATGAAGATCCACAAGTGGCTGCACTTGTGAAAGATCTAGTTAAACATTGGAAAGAATGTGTTTCTGCTGAAAAAAGAGCAAGAAAACTAGAATCAACTGCTCAAAGTAATAATACTAATAATAATACTAATAATAATACTGATACTTCAAACACTAATACAAGTACAAATATCAATACTAACTCTAATTCTACTACTGATTCTACTGTCAATATTACTGAATCAAACGTCTCTTCATCTCAAAATGAGACATCTAACATATCGAAAGAAGACACCAAAACTCCTTCAAAACCTATAGCTCCTCGAACTATGGCTGGAGATGGTGTTAAACCGAATATTGGAGATGCATCAAGATCACGTTCAATTGGTGCAATTTATGGTGCTGTAGCTTTGGAAACTACACTTGCAAGTGACAAAATCCTGGAAATTTGTGTCGATATTGAACAAGCAGTATTTGAAAAATATTCACTCTCAGATAACTATAGAAATCAACTAAGAGCTCTTATTATGGGTATTAAAAATAAGAATAATGTACAATTAAGAGAAAATATACTTAATCGATCTATAACTGCTAAACAGTTGGCAGTAATGAAGAGTAAAGATTTGGCACCTCCAACTTTAAAGAAAGAATTACAACAATTACATGAGAAAAACCTATTTGATGCTCAAGGTGCAGTTGAGAAAAGAGCAGTTACAGATAGATTTGTTTGTGGTAAGTGTAAACAGAGAGAAGTATCTTATTATCAAATGCAAACAAGATCTGCTGATGAACCATTAACAACTTTCTGTACTTGTGAAAAATGTGGTAATAGATGGAAATTCTGTTAAGTCATTTTATCCTCCTTCCTGTATGTGCTTATACTATAATTATTTATTATTATTATTAGTAGTATTATTATTCTAATGATAATAACTCTTGAACATTGTATTATCTCTATCATCTCTATATCAATTTATAAATTTGGATACTTTCTAGTAAGAATAAACCATTCAATTCTTTACCTTTTCAAAGATATATTTACCCATAGACATTTCATCAATCAAATCCATAACTTTACCTACTACTTCATCATCAATTATTTCTCTTTCATTTGGTTTGAATTTACTCAAAACATAATCGGCAACTACACCTGGAGTATTTCTATCACCTGTATAGTATCTACCAATACCTAATTGTAAACCTGTATAATTCTTACCTATAATTGATTTTTGAATATCTCTTAATCCATTATGTCCTCTATGAGAGGCACCCGATTTCCTTACTTTAACAACACCTAAATCAAGATCTAATTCATCAAATATAATAATAGTTTGGAAATTATCCACATTTTCACTGAATTCCTTATAGAAAGGTGTAACTGAATTCCCAGAAAGATTCATATATCCTGGAACCTTATAAAACCATAATTTACAGTCATTTAATGTATGATTAGTTACATTGAATCTACTAATTCTAGTATCAGTAGCACGATATCTCAATTGTAATTTATCAAGTACATAATGACCAATCGAATGACGAGTTCCATCATATTCCTTAGGATTTCCTAATGATAGAATGAGAAGATTTGTAGGTTTAACAGGTTCAATTTTAACAGGTTTAGTAGATTTAATAGATTTGGTATTTTTGGTATTTTTCAGAATTTTGGATACATCACCAGATTTGGGCAAATTTGACGGTTTTGAAGCAGATATCGAAAACTGACGTATTAAAGAGTTCAACATTGTATATAGATAACTACAAATGTCAACAATTTTATTTACTAAGCCTGATATAATTGACATCATCTAGTTCCAGAATAGGAAACAACAAACGAATAGAAGAAAAGTTGATTTGTAGAAAAGTTGAAAGAATTTCAAAGAGAAAGAAAAAATGCGAAAAAAAATTCAAAAAAATTAAATGCAAAAGAAAAGAAAAGAAAAAGAAAAAGAAAAAGAAAAAGAAAAATTTCACCCGTTTTCCCAAAATATTATAAATAGAGACGAATCAGTTTCATGTAGATTCTTTTATATATTTTTACTTATTGTGTATTATCTGATACAATACGATAAATAAACATGTTCAATCCCTTTGTTCAGCTTAAATTGATCTCTGATGAACTAAATAAAGAAGTTGATGGACAAAGTAATAAATTGGGTATCATACAAGCACTATTAGTAAAACTTTTATTTGCTTTTGTATTGGTGTTTTGTATCTTTGTATATCTTGATAAAACATCTTCATTAAATGGACGTACTCCTGAAGAGAATAAGAAATTACAAGAAGGGGACGTAAAGAATGAAGAAGAAGGTAAAGGTGAAAACATTGATGAAAAAAAAGAAATGAAAGATGCAAATACTACAGGTATTGAATACAAAGCTGTGAAATCTCGTAAAATCTAATCAATTGATTTATAAGCAGTATAGTTATTGTATAATGGAATAACAGTTAATAATATAAAATTACAAAGAGTAAATTGTACACTAAGGTAGAGTAAAGTAAGGTAAAATAAATAACTAACAATAACAAAAAAAAAATAAGATAAGATACGATAAGATAAGATAAGATAAGACAAAATAAAATAAGATAAGATGAACTGTGATAAAATGAGTTGAAAAAAAAGTGTAGTGAAATAAAATAAGATATGAAATGATATGACAAAACAAGACAAGACAAGACAAGACAAGACAAGACAAGACAAGACAAGACAAGACAAGACAAGACAAAACAAGACAAGACAAGACAAGATAAGACAAAGGTAAACCACTAAAAAGTAAAAGTAACAAAGTAACAATAAAATAAACAGAGTAAAATGAAACGAAATGAAACGAAACTATTTTAAAAAGATAAACAAAGATTCAAAGATAAAAAGTTAACATTAAGCAGCAACAACTTCAGATTCATCTTGATCATGATCTGCCCATTCTGATTCTGCTTCAACTTCACCTTCACCTTCAGTTATACCTTCAGGAACAGTATAAACATCTTCAATACCTTGATGCATTGATAATAAAGGTTCCTTTAAATAAGAATTATCTAAAGTCCAAGAAGATAAAGAATTTTCACAATCAATAATGATTTGCTTTGAAGCTTCATAACCATCATAAGCAGGTCTAGTTTCACCAGGAGTAACAGGAGAATCATCCAATAATTCTAATAAAGCTTTACCATAACCTGCAATTAAAGCCATTTTTTCAGTTAATTCTCTTAAAGAATCAAATTGATAATTAAAACTTGCCTTTAATTTTTCTCTTGTAATATTTGATAATTGAGCTTCTGCAACTAAAGATTCAGCTTCAGCTCTAACTAATTCTTGTTCTAAAATTGGAATTTTTGGAGATTGAGGATCTTTATATTTAAGATGTGCAATTTCATCAGTAATTTTAATTTTACGATCTCTTGAAGGTTGAACTGAACCTTCAATATTTCTAATTGATTTAAGAGTGATTCTATATAAATCATATTTATCAATAAATTGATCTTCTAATTCACCAATTTCATATAATAAAACACCAATTTTATCAGTAACATCAGATACATCATCATCATTATCTGCACCCCAAATTGATAATTGTTTAGCAACTAATTTACGTTCAACAGAAACAGCTTCAAGAGATCTTTCAAGAGATTTTTCAATTTTAATCAATTGAGCTAATTTTCTTGACATTTCAGGACCGAAAGAACCTGCTGCTTGTTTTCTGAAAGCATCAGCAATTGAAGTTGTACCGAAAAACTTACCCTTTGTTGAAGAAGGAGGTGGTGGAGGAGTAGCAATTTGAGCTGCAGTTGGAGCTCTTGCTGATCTCATAGAATATGTTCTGTGCATATTTTATAATTGAATTATTCTTTGAAGAAAGTAAAAGTAGATGTAAAAGTAAAAAAATAAAGATAAGCAGAAAGAAGAATCAAAGAATGAAAGAAAGGAAAGATCTGCCCAAACAATTCAGTGTATATATAAATAACTATATTCTAGAAATATGTTGAAAATTGGAAAAGGCAGATTATCATAATTTTGCATCAAAGAAACAGCAGACAACGCCACCCAAACAAATTCTATTATCATAGTCTGCCCAATGAGGAAGGTGGCGGTTACTCTTTTAGGACAATTTTGCTTCAAATTCAACTGCGCCTCTTCTGTCTCTTATTACTATGCTGCACCGCCGCGTCATCTGCTTCATGCGCCGCCACACGGTCTAGCACCGCCGCGTAGCCCGCAACCACCCGCTCGTGCACGTGACCGAGTTCTTTCTGAATTTCCGAAATTTCCATAGAAGAAAGTGCTTCTGCATGTTGCTCGTAGACGCGTCGCCATAACATGGATTTCAATTTCTCACTTTTATCACCATTTTCTCTCATTTCTAACATCTCTTCAATACGTCTCTGTTGACGTTTAGTAAGTTTATCTTTTTCACCATTAATTGCCATATGTAAATCTCTCTCATCTCTTAATTCATCCATCGCTTCATTAGGATCTTCAATAGTAATCTCATAACATAATGGATCTTCTCTCCATTCTTTAATAATATAATCATAAATTTCACTACCATGTCCTTTACCTTGAAATGGTGGTAATATTACCATTTGTGAAATCCTACCTCTAAATGGTTGTTTATCACAATCATTCTTATCAAATTTTAAACTATTGATAAATTTCCAATATTTATAATATGTACAATATCCAATAAATACATCCTTACCATCATCTTCATTCTTCCTTTTCTCATAAATGAAATAACTACCCCATCTTTTATCATTAATATCAATATATGATCCTCCTTCAATAAATAATAATGTCATTATTTGACTACGTAATAATAATTTCTTACCAATTCCTTCTCTTAAATTCTCAATCTTGTAAATCTCATATTCTTTACCATCTTTAGAATAACTATAAACAATTTTATCTCTTGGTAAATGAAAATCTTTCTCATTTTCAATACTTTCAATCCATTCACTTTCACTATTTAAAATAAAATCATCCTTTGGTAAAAATATTTCCAAAATATCTTCAATTTTCTTAACATCTTTACTCAATTTCTCCTTATATTTATAAAATAATAATGGTTTTAAGCTTTTACAATCAAATGCTATATCAATATTCAATCCTTTATATCCAAATATTTGTTCACTATCTCCAAATATAGGATATGTAAATAATGGTTGAAATTTCAATAATTTATCAGGTAATGCTAATGATAAATGTAACGAATCAGTTGATGAACATGTCCATTCTGAAGGTTCTAATTCAATTCCACTCATTGCCTTCTTCTTATTATAGAAATATCTCCAAATAATCTTTCTTGGTAAACTGAAACTTTCCCTAAACTTGCCAATTCTAACAAATTGTGAAATTTTAATGCAACAAAATCGCGATTATCTCCTTCAACGAGGTCTTTGAACATTATGGTGTTTCCCTCTACTTCAATTCTGTTATACATCTCTTCTTTATAATCATTCATACTTATATCTAATAGTGCAATATCACCTATCTCTTCTTCCTCTTCTTCTTCTTCTTCTCTTCCTTCTCGATTTCCTGTTTTTCCTTCGTTTGCTCTTTTTCGCCTAATTTCTTCATCTTCTTCTTCAAAATCAAATTGAAATGAACTACTATGACGTGCTCTTCGACCTTGTTCAATACTAGAAACTGATGAGGATCTTGTTCTAGGTCTAGATATTGATCCTGTTCGTGATTGTGATCTAGATCTGGATCCCGTTCTCGTTCTACCATATTCAATATCCATATCGTACAATTCCATGGAATTATCTCTCAAATTCATCTCTAACTGCTCATTATCAACAAAAATCTCTCGATATCTACGCAAATCTACTAATTCATTAATCCTAACTTCAATTAACTCAAATCCCATTTTAAAACCTTTCTTCAACTTCTTTCGTTCCTTTTCAATATATCCATCACGAATCATCTTGATTGTATTACTACTTAAAATTACAGCTTCGTCAATTATCAACTTTTTCCTCCGTTTATGTGGAACTTTTGGTGATTCATCTTTTTTGGCTAAATTGAAGTTAAGATCCGTTACTTCTGGTTCAGTTATTTCATTATTCCCAACTCCTATATCTTCAATAGGTATATTGAAATCTTCGAACCCTAATTCAACTTCTTCTACATCTTTATTATTTTCATCTACTTCATTATTTCCCATTCCATTATTTTTCATTCCATCATTTTTGATCACTTCACCATTTGCATCAAATTGGAAATCAACATCCGCCCATTCTTCAATTTGCGAAGCTAACTTTCCCACATTTAGAGATACATCCTTCAAACTCGTATTCTGTTCATCTAAATTCTCTTCACTTGTATCTTCTCTATCCATATTTTCTTCAATTAATCTCCCCTCATCTACAAAATTTACTACATCTACCCATTCTTCAATTAATCCTTGTGAAATATCAAATTTAGGATCATCCTTCAACAATGTAACTTCACTAATTTTCTCATTGATTACATTGATTTTCATATTCCCCAATCTTTGTATTAACATACGACAACTATTAACTTCATTCCATTCATTTATACATTGACTCTTAAACGCTAATACGGTCCCATACATTAGATTACTAGTACGTCTTAATGGAATCTTATCACTAATTGCAATAATATCTTCACATGTCTGCGAGATATTAATATCAGTTCCAGCTTTCTTCTTCCTTTTGGATTTTTTCTTTGTATCATCTAATGTAGCCAAAAGCCATACAATACTGAGTGCAGGAGCTGTATATTCTAATTCCATTACAAAAAGAAGAAATAAGAATATAAAGAAGAATATATAAAGAAGAAAATGTAAATGTAAATGTAAATCGATGAGCCTTTAACAAGAAAATATACCAAATACATTAATGAGCCTTCATTTGACTATAACAGCAATAGTTCCACCAATCGCACCTACAATACCAACTAATACTATCATCCACCATAGAAGTTTCTCACGTATCTTCATTTCCTCCTTGAAAACGTGTAGATAGTACAATGCTGGTAATGTTAAACAAACGGTAAAACATATCAGACTGCCCAATAATGACATAACTTTACCAAAGTCTGTCAGAATTGTTGTAGCAAGGAAAAATATTCCACTAAGAAACACTCTATTCAACCATCTATTATTTATACGTGAATCTAAAATAGTGACAATAGGTCGACTGATCAATGGTAATTTCGATAATGGAAGAATTGACATCAATATTACAAGTATTTTGGAAATCCATTTAGGATATGTCTTATTAGAGAAGATATTTTTAGTTATTTCGTCTTCTACATCCATTCCAAACATGAGAAACCCTAAAACTCCTGTTGTAATATCCATTAAAAATGAAAAGCTAAATGATATATTCATACATTTGTTATATTGTGATGGATGTAATTGATCCCTATAAATTTCTGGGAATGTTGCATGTCCACCCCACGGTGCCATATATAATCCAAATGAAAAAAATACATCTATGATAGAATTAGGGAATAAATTAGTTTCCATAGGTGATAATAATGATCCTGGTGATGATTTTTTCAGAAATCCAGCAAGAGCTATGACTAAACATGTAGTAGTAGTGCAAAAAATACCTGAAAGTGATAAAAATGATAATAATTTCAATGGTAATATATTCAGAATGACTAAAAGGGTACAAATAGCTAACTTGAGATGAAATTGTGGAATAATTGGCATCAATGCATGGATTGAATCTGCAAATAATAAAATCATTGAAATACCTGCCCCTAATAAATCTAAAGTAAAGATAACTAAAATTATAAAACCTAATGTCTTACCGAAACAATGTATTCCAATGTCTTGATATGTTTGCAAATGTGGGTGTTTTGCCAGTATTTTCCCTAATAATACACTTGTTTGTTTTGTACTAATTGCTGCAAAAATTAATGTTATTATGCCTAATATCCATCCGGATAAATGTAATGCAAGAGGAATCGATAAAATCCCCAGACCAATCAAAACATTGACAGAATTGAAAATTGTCTGCATGGGAGTTGATTTGAGTATCAAAATATCGTCCATATCACGATCATTACTAAAATCATTATGACGCATATTATGGACGATATCTTTGATACTGTCTGATAAAGATACCATGTCATTTTCTGTAACAGCATCATTTGTCCTTATAGTACCATAATTCGGAACATATTCATCAACTTCATCAATAATTGAGTCGATATTTTCATGTTCATCTAAATGTTCATGGATTGGAGAGTTTGTTGATTCAAATGATTTGGAAAGATAATCCACAGATCTCTGAACCGAGAATGCAAAGTTCTTTAGAGACCCAACACCATCACTTTCAAAATGCGAACTCCGTCGTGACATGATTCTTCAATATATAGTTGAAAAGAAGGTGCATAAGTAGTCATTTCAATTATGCAGTTGCTTAAAAAATCGAATTTTTTTTCTTCCTTTGTTCATGATAAAATTATGGCAATAGAGAAGAAAAAATTGAGCGATGTGAAAATCTTTATGCGGAATTCCCAATGAGATTACTGGGGAAGTCTGTGGAGGGTGAAAGGAAATCAATTGTAAGTTTCACGGCATATTTCTATCACCCAGAAGTTATAGTGGTTCTTTGAAACCGACAGACATCTTCCTCTCACCATATGCTTAGAGCTGCAACAAAACAAACCCATCTGTGGAAGAACAATAAACCCATCATCAGATGGGCATCCACTGTTTCAGGTAAAGATCATGATTTTTCAAGTACAATCCTTTTACCTTCGACTTCATTTAACAACCGATCAGATGATAATTTAATCAAAACAAAACTGATGCCAGAAACTACGCATAAGTTATATTCTTGGAACATTGGTAGGAAATGTACTGACATCAATCAACTATTCATATTTCATGATGGTCCTCCCTATGCTAATGGAGATTTACATATAGGACATGCTCTGAATAAAATTTTGAAAGATATAATAAATAGATATCAACTGATAACAGGGAAAAAAGTTCACTATGTACCTGGATGGGATTGTCATGGACTACCTATTGAACTAAAGACATTGGAAAAGTTAGCAAAAGAGAGGAAAGATAAAGAAAAAACTATTAAAAAGGAAATCAAAAAATGTAATGATGAGTCAATTATTCTGGAATTAAAGGAGAAACTGAATACTCTTAGAAATTCAAAATTATCACCTACTGATATTGTTAGACAATCGACACAACATGCTTTAAATACTCAAAAAAATCAAAGTGAACAATTCAAAGAAATGGCAATTATGGGGGATTTTGATAATCCTTACTTAACTCTAAACAATTCTTACGTAGTTGATCAATTGAGAATTTTTAAGAAATTATTTGATAATGGATTGGTTCATAGACAAGAGAAACCTGTTTATTGGGGTTGTGAGAATTCCACTGCTTTAGCTGAAGGTGAATTAGAGTATAATCAACAACATGAATCAAAAGCGGCATATGTGAAATTTCCAATTGTGCACATTGGTAACGAATTGAAAGAATTGCTAAAAGATGGACAAATATTAGATGAAGGTATAAGTGCATTGATTTGGACTTCAACTCCATGGACTTTAGCTGCTAATTTGGCTATATCATACAATAAAGATTACCGATATACTATAATTAAAAATCCAAAATTTGGGAATTTGGTTGTTGCAGTTGATTTATTACCTCAACTAAGCAAAATCATTGATTTCCAAGATTTGAAAATAAATTTCACTGGTAGCTATCTATCAAATTGTAAATATAAATCGATGATTTTAAGTGATGAGAAAGTATTCCCTTTTTTACATGGAGATCATGTTACTAATAGTGCAGGTACTGGGTTGGTCCATACGGCCCCAGGACATGGTCATGATGATTATATCTGTTGTTTGAAAAACAATATCAAGCCTTATTCACCTGTTGATCAATATGGTAAATATACTAATGACTTGGATAAAAATTTGAAAAACTTTGTTGGATTGAAAGTGTTAACAGATGGTAATGTTAAAATGATTGATTTATTGAACAAGGTCGAATGTCTTGTATTTTTAAATGAGAAATATATTCATTCATATCCATACGATTGGAGATCTAAAAAGCCAATTATTATTCGTGCAACTCCTCAATGGTTTATTGATGTCAGTAAAATCAAAGAAAAAACTATTAATTCCTTAACTAATGATGTTAATTTCCATCCTGAACGTGGATTGAATAGGTTAGCATCATTTATAAAAAATAGAAATGAATGGTGTATATCGAGACAACGTAGTTGGGGGGTTCCTATACCAGTTATTTATAATCGACAAACTGGAGAACCATTATTAGATGACGAAGTTATTGAAAGAATTATTTCCATCATTGAAAAGGAAAATATTATAGCTTGGTTTGAACAGGTTGAGAAAGCAGGTTCGATTGATAAATGGTTACCTGAAAAATATCAGAACTTATCTAATGATTATGTTTTGGGTACAGATACAATGGATGTTTGGTTTGATAGTGGTAGTTCATGGAAAACAATCGAAAGATATTTGAAGAATGAAAATCTACTTGATGAAGCTAAGGAAAGGGGATACTATTCAGATGTTTATTTAGAAGGTAGTGATCAACATAGAGGTTGGTTTCAAAGTAGTGTTTTAACTAAAATTGGAGCATTGGATGAAAACGAGAAAATTGTACTTCCTTATAAGAACATCATTACACATGGTTTCACATTAGATGAAAAGGGAGAAAAGATGTCAAAAAGTATTGGTAATACTATTCTACCAAGAGAAATCTTGAATGGTGACAAAAACAAAGGTATACCAAAAATTGGAGTTGATGGTTTGAGATTATGGGTTGCACAAAGTGATTACACTAATGATATCAATGTTGGGCCAACAATTTTGAAACATGTTGGTGATAATATCAAAAAATTAAGATTTACATTCAAGTTTTTGCTCGGTAATTTAAATAATGAGAGTAATAATAATAATCATGGTAGTAATGGTGGTAACGGTATTATTGCATATAATGAATTACCAATACTAGAGAAATATATTTTAAATCAACTACATAAATTTGAACAAGATTGTCAAAAATTCTATGAAGAACATAGTTATTTTAAGGTTGTTAAAAGTTTGAATCAGTTCATCAATGTTGAGTTATCTTCCATTTACTTTGATATTAGAAAGGATTCATTGTATACAGATTCTGTTGATAATGAAAAAAGAAGAGCTGTAATTCAAGTACTTGAGGAGATTACCAAAGTTCTCATTTCTGTTGTTTCACCAATTGTTCCAATTATCTCACAAGAAGCATGGAGAAACTCACCTGAAAGTATTACTAAAAATTTACCTACACCATTCCACCTAGGCTGGAATAGAGGTGATGTAAATTATGTTAAAAGGAATGAAGCAATCGAGAGTCAGTTTAGTGAAATTTTGAAAATAAAGGAAGAAGTCAACTCACAAATTGCAATTTTAAGATCACAACATCTTATAGGTAGTGGATTAGAGACTGAAGTACATATTAAAGACAAGGTAATTCAAGAATTAGGTTTTCCAATTGAGAAGACAGATCTTGAGGATATTTTTGTTGTTGGTAGGGTTATTTTAGAGAATGCTATGGATAATGATATTCATGTTACTAAATCGACACATAATAAATGTCCACGTTGTTGGAAACATTCTGTTGATCCTGAGAGTGACAATGAATTGTGTATTAGATGCCAATCGTGTATATAGACGTGTAGACATGAATAAATTACTGTAAATAGTTAATGATTAGATAAGATGAGATAGTCGACGCGACGCCCCTCAAACAACTACACATCAAGTGAATAGTGAGTGAAACAGTTTGAACAAATGAATAGTTGAATGTGTGGATGATTATATGTTATGTATTGGTATCACTTTGTGTAGAATAACGAAGGTTTCTGTATATAGTGAAAGATGTCATTTCAAAACCAATATAACGAATATCAACAAACCATTCGGTCTCTTCAAGAACATTTGGCGAGTGTTTCATCACAGATAGCTGAATATCAAATAGTGAGAGAGACTCTTGGTAAAGTACCTGAAGATAGGAAGGCATGGCGATTAGTTGATACTGCTATGGTAGAGACAAATGCTAAAGATGCAGGTAAAACATTAGAAGAAAATATCAAAGGTCTTATTCAACTACAAGGTAAACTTCAAGATGAATGTAAAGGTATACAGAAGGAATTTGAAGAATGGAAAGCTAAGAATAATGTGAAAATTGTACGTGGATAGATTGATGATACAAGTTTTAGAATTTTGTATAAAAAATATGAGTATACACATGTGTATTATAATTTATAAAACTATAGAGTATTAATTATTTGACATTTTCAGATGTGAAAAGGAATAGAATTATAAAGATTAACCAGGAAACAATTACTGAACCAAGACCTGCTAAATAAACGTAAGCATTTGAACTTTCCCAGGATCTTCCATGTTCATCTTCTGCCAAATGTCTGATAGTGACGATATCTTTAACAGTAACATAAGATAAACCTGGCTTTCTGTAATCTATTTTAAATGTGAATATACCAAATTGATCAGGAAGTTGACAATCTAATTTATAACTACCATTTTGAAGATTAGTCATATTCAATCTTTGGAATGGATCTAACATTATGAATTCAACTTGTAGTGTTTCATTTGCAACGAAAGGGATCCATTCACCGTTTTTCAATTCAGCCATTGAGAAATCAATACTTGTTAAATCCCCTTGTTTGTAAAGATCATCCTCATCAATGAATGCTATCTCTACTCCATTTGAATCGACACGTTTATGTTTAAATTCTACTGATTTAATAACACTCTTTTCTTGGAAAGTCCATTGGATAATCTCATTTGCAAGTAGAGGATAATCAAAGAGAACGTTTTCGCTACCAATCCAAGTAACACGGCCATTGTTCAAACCTTGGAATGATACTGCCAAATAACCTTCTAAACCTGTATGCCATGCAATATCCTTTTTATTTGAAGCATTAGAGATATCTTTAGTAACTGATGATCTAGAAGTTTGTAAAAGAGGAATTAAAAATTGAGAATTTGAAATTAGAGCAACTGAAGGATTTTCAAACATTATTCCATCAATATAAGTATTATCATTCAAGGAAACGATATAATCATTTAAGAATTGATTGGTATTAACAGTAATTTGAGAATTTTCATTAGTATGATAATCGATATATTTATAACCTTTGGGAGAAGGATAAATTCCTAGTTGATTAAGAAACAATGTACTATCTAAACTGGTACCTGTAATTTCATCACCTGCAATGATTATATTACCACCTTTTTCAGCAAATGAAATCAATGTTTCATGATTGATATTAGGACCTAAATTTTTAGCCTTATTGGCTAAAATGATAAGATTATTGAATAATCTGATACCATTAATATCGTGGAGTTCTAATTCGTTATCTTCTGCATTAATGGAAATGAAAGATTCGCCATTGGATTCAATTATTTCTTCTATGATACTGATCTTATGAAGATTAGTGGAATCATGTAATATGACGGTATCTGAGAGAAGAGCATAAGCTGATGACAACAAAATGGTCAATGAAGTTATTAGGTGTATGATTCTCATTGATATAATTGTATATCAGAAGTGAAAAATAATCCTAGAAAGAAAAAGAAAAGTAAAAAGAAAATGAAAATGAAAATGAAAATGAAAATGAAAATGAAAATGAAAATGAAAATGAAGAAACTTGTCCAACAAACACATAAAGACACATGTCAATTATACAGAGCGAGTTGTTTTCTCTTTCAACAAATAACGTAACTTTGTTTTAATTCTGTGGGTGGAGAGTTCACCAATTGTTTTGTTTTATCTGATTTTAAATAGCAATGATCTCGTCTCCATCTCTTGAAGCTACTGAAATAGCATCCACATATGCTCAATTGAATGATGCTGAACAGGCTGCATCGAAAATGGAACATCTTCTAGATCAAATTGAGGCCAAAATGGCTCAAATTGAGCAAATGCAAGTACAAAATGACAAATATAACAATAAAGACAATGAAACTACTAATAATGACGACATTGTACGTTCTGAGAGGATTATTGAAGAGGAACGTATCTTTCAGTTCAACAAATTGAACGATGATTTACAAACTCTTGAACGTGATATGGTGATGATACAGGAAAGTCTACGATTAGATCCTGATATTTCCAATACTGAATGATTGTATGTATAACTATCTAGTTTACTTTATTCTATTCTATTCTATTCTCATTCTCTTACTTTATGTACTCTATCCTCTATACCTTCTACTTGATGTAAATATACTGTTGTATCTGTGGAGATAACACAGTGTCTCTTCTTACGTAAGCCCTTGTCAATTGCCATTTTCTACTGTTGAATCATTGTAATTCACTGTTTATTACTATTGTCTTCTCTTTCTATCTTCCTATCTTTCTCTCTTTCTCTCTCTCTTTCTCTTACTTCTCCATTGAGTAATGGTTGTTGAAGATCTAGGAGATAGAGTTGTATTGTCATTGGATGGTTCTACTGCTACAATCTTGAAATATGGAGCAACCGTCATTTCATGGAAGATAAATGATGATGAACAACTTTGGCTTTCACAAGCTGCTAAATTAGATGGTTCAAAACCTGTTAGAGGTGGAATACCTTTGGTTTTCCCTGTATTTGGGAAATCTAATGAAAGAGGATTTGAAAAATTACCACAACATGGATTTGCAAGAAATTCAACATGGGAATTTCTAGGTCAAACTATTGAGAATCCTCCAACTGTCCAATTTGCTCTATCACCTGAACAAGCAAACTCAGAGATATATTCAAAATGGGATAAGGGAAATAACGACTTTACTTTATTTTTAACAATTCAATTAAATAATGATAATTTAACTACTTCAATCGAAATAACTAATAGTGATTCTAAATCTTGGAAATTTAATTGGTTATTCCATACTTATTTGAAAGTTGAAGAAATTGAAGATACTTTAGTTAATAATTTACCTGGTGAATTATGTTATGATCAAATAATCAACGAATTATATAAAGAATCTCATCCTGCAATTGATTTTACTCAAGAATTGGATAGAATTTATGAAAATGTTTCAACTGATAAAATCATTCAAGTTATTGAATTAGGTAAAGTTGTTCATAATATTCAAAGAGAAAATTTACCTGATATAGTTGTTTGGAATCCATGGATTGAAAAATCAAATTCAATGGCAGATTTCCAACCAAAATCAGATTATCATAAAATGGTTTGTATTGAACCTGGTCATGTAGCTGATTTTGTTACTTTAAATCCTGGCGAATCTTGGGCTGCAAAGCAAATCATCTATAAAGGTGATGTAATTAAATTACAATCTATTTGAATTGTTCTTCTTCTTGTTTGATATATTTAATAGTTCTTAAATATATATATATAATGAAATAGTATATTTTCAAAAGTAAACCATCTCTTCTATATATTTTTAATATATTAATACTGTTCTAAAACATATACTTATCAGAAAAAAAGAAGATTTTTTCTACATTTAATTTCTCTCATATAAATTATATTATTTCCTCTACTGAGAGGACTCTAATTTTTGAAAAATTGTAAAAGCCTGGTTAGCTCAATCGGTAGAGCGTTTGACTCTTAAGATTTGTTATAAAAACAATAGCAATCAAAAGGCTGCGGGTTCGAGCCCCGCATCGGGCTTACTTTTTTTATCTCTTTTTTCTTAATACCCTTCACTTTTTTTTTCTTATACATTTGCCCTTACACATGTTAATTCATATAATATATAACATCCATCTTTCAAGCCAAACAACTTCTTAATATTTAAATCTATTTTATAGAGATAACTATCCTCTAGTAGAATAAGATAATTACTCACAACAATTTGATTGTCATACAATATTCTCCAATAATTTTCCTCATTCTTTTTTCTTTGGTGGCAAAAATTGATTTTTTTTTCACAACATTCAGTAATAATAATAATAATAATAGTAATTATATTGTAAATATTACGCATCTGGTTGGATAATGACAGAAACAGAAACAAGGACAGATATAGGAACAGCTAATGTGGCTCTCTTTCCAATAGAACCTCTATCTACTGCCAAACAAGAATCTAAATTCATTGAAAACAATAAAATCTTGAAAAATGAACATCAATTCACCTACCAAAATATTAATGGATTAAATCATCAAGGTGTTAAACAACTTGAGAGAATTAAAATGACATTCGAATCTAACCTATTGGATGAAGTTAAATACATTCTAAACTTATTGATAGTATTATCGAATAATAATCCATCTAAAATAGATTTAAAGAAGGATTATTCATTTTTACTTGATAGTTTATTGGTTTATTTGAATAATCCTGAAACTGAATTAGATATTAAAATTGATTGTCTTTTAATTATTAGAAACTTAATTCAAGATGTCGAAAATTGTCAAATAGTAAGTACAAATAAACTTTTAAGATCAATCATTTTATCAATTTTGGATATTTATGACAATTCAATCGATCATCTGAATTTCTTTGAAAACGATCAATATAAGGAATTACTCAAATATTCTCTAGATACTATAGAAAACATCTCTTCTTATTTGAGTCCCGTAACCGCAGATGACTTGATTTTCAATAAATTGATTCATATTTTCAAAGTTAACAATGATAAGAATAACTCAATCACCATACTAAGATCTATAAGTAGATATCTATATGGTACTTCCTCTGTTAATTCATTTGATGGAAATAATAATAATAACAACACTAGTAGTAATAATAACAACAACAACAACAACAATAATAATTATAATGGTAATAATAGTAACAAAAATTTTGATGACAGTTTAACCGATGCATCAATATTAATTGATGACGAATTCCTAAATAAAACTTTGGGATTTTTAATTTTAATGAATAATAATAACTCAATTGATGATGAAATAATATTAACTTCATTAGATTTCTTGATCCAATATCTATCAATAAAAGAAGAAAATCTAATTAAATTAATCAAAGAAGATTTGAATAGGAAATTGATTCTTGAAAAATTACTACCATTGTTAATGGTTTATAAACAGAACTTTAAAACAGAATTCAATAGTCAAAACCTCAATTATCTTAGATTATATAAAAGAATATTGAAAACCAATAATTTCAATACCAAAATACCTATAATAACGGAAGATAACCCAATTTTGAAAGAATTGAATACCCTCAATGAACCTCAGAGGGCAACATCATGGTTAAGATGTTGCTTTAAACCAAATAAAACTGCAAATATAACTCAAATAGAACTTTGGAGAGCTTATGAAAGTCAATTCAATAAAATTAAACTATTACCTGCAGTTGAATTTATTAAAAATGTTCAATTTGCTTTCCCACAGAGTAAGGCAAAAGTTATTCAATTGCCAAATAATGAAGGTAGAAAATTTATTATTGAAGGAATTGAACCAAGACTTGAAGTTATTAATATAGAAGAAGGTAAGAATGAAGCTTTGATTAATTATAACAATGCATTAGCTAATAATTCGTCCAAATATTATAAACCTGAGTTAACTGAAAGTGAGCAAGTGGAAATTGAAAAATTCAACTATGGATTTAATGATTACTTGAAATTGAATGATATTAATATAAGTACCTGTCAACTAATCAAAGAAATTCTAAACTACCCCTTAGGTATAGAAATGTTGAAAAATCATAAATTTGAATTTGTTCAGAACTGTATCTATGTTCCTGATTTACTCAACTATATCTACAATGATATAATTGATGCTTTGTAGCTTATTGTAGTGTATATTATATAAATTAAATGAAGAACTAAACAGAAATACATGAAGACAGTGAAAAAAAAAAGCAATAAAAGTGTCGAAGAGAGACAAAAAGAGACAAAATTATTTCAATTTTCTTTTCTTTAGCATTCTTTTCATGATAATCAATATCTTTCCACTTTTCTCTTCTCTTCTCTTTTTCTTTTCTTTTCTTACATTCATTCCCTTTGAATGATTTGAATACCAGCTCTAATAGGAACCAGTACAGCACATTCAAATGTCATTCTCTTTACCTTCATCTCTTCTAAAGATTAAAGTTTCTCGTATACATCGTACTTGGGCAAATACTTTCCAATGTTCTCCACAATTCTATTTCCAACCAAAAACTATTGAAGATATTCGTAATGTTGTCATAAATGCAAGGAAATTCAATAAAAAAATCATGGTTGTTGGATCAGGTCATTCGCCATCTGATTTAACAATCATTTCAAATCCAATCAATGAATGGTTAGTGAATTTGGATAAATTCAATAAATTCATTAGTGAAAGACCTTCACCTGATGGTAAATTCACTGATATTACAGCTCAAGCAGGTATGCGTATTTATCAATTGAATGAACTCTTGGAATCAAAAGGTCTAGCTCTACAAAGTCTGGGATCAATCTCAGAACAATCCCTAGCTGGGATAATATCTACAGGTACTCATGGTTCCTCCCAATATCATGGACTTATTTCAAGTCAAATTGTTAATTTGAAATTGATCAATGGATTAGGTGAAACTATCAATTGTAATTCAACTGAAAATCCAGAAATATTCAAAGCTGCTTGTTTATCGTTGGGTAAAATTGGATTAATTACAGAAGTTACAATCAGAGCTATACCAAAATTTCAACTGAAATCTATTCAAGAAGTTATCAATATCGATACATTAATTGAAAAATTCGATTCAATTTGGACTTCTGATGAATTCATCAGAGTTTGGTGGTTCCCATATACTAAGAAATGTATACTTTGGAGAGCTTCAAAGAGTAATGAACCAATATCTGAACCAAGAAAATCTTGGTATGGTACATTTTTGGGTAGATTTTTCTATGAATCATTATTATATATCTGTGTTAGATTTTTACCAAAACTAACACCATTTGTTGAAAAATTTGTATTTTCAAGGCAATACGGATTGATTGAAACTTTCAATAAGAATGGTGATATTGCAGTACAAAAATCTGTTGATGGACTAAATATGGATTGCTTATTCCATCAATATGTCGATGAATGGGCTTGTCCTTTAGCAAGTGGTCCTGAAATTATTAGATTATTATCTAAATCTATCGATGAAGGTAAAAATTCAAATAAATTCTTTGTTCATTCCCCAATTGAAATTCGTTGTTCAAACACTACATTACCCCCTTTTAATGAATCTCAACAAAATTTAGAAAATAGAGCTTTGGTTGATAAGGGTCCAATCTACGGTAATACTTTACGTCCATTCTTAGATAATACACCAAAATTAAACTATGTTCCAATTGATAAAGTAACTAATTCACAACTGACTCTATATATCAATGCAACCATATATAGACCATTTGATTATAATACCGATTATAAATATTGGTTCCATACATTTGAAGAAATAATGGAAGCTGCAGGTGGTAAACCTCATTGGGCTAAAAACTATGATAATACAATCGTTACAAAAGATAAAATGATGGAATGGTATGGAGATGATTTAAGGAAATGGAGAGAAGTTAGGAGCAAAATGGATCCTCAAGGTATATTCTTATCCGGGAAAGACTGGCTTTTAAGGAACGGAATAGTTGAAGATGATGTATTAAATGATGAAAGTATAAAGTCATCCTTCGAATTGGAGGAAAAATCCAGTCAAAATTCCGTCGAATAAGTTTCATTTCATTTATTAATCAAATTCAAATAGATATTATATAATAGTAGATATAAGTAAAAGTAAATAGATTTAGAAGAACTCTTACTTACACTTATTTCAAAACATGAAAATCTGTTGTAGTTTGCTGTTATTTACATAATTTTTTTTTTGTGGTGAAATTTCACTTTACTTGGCTGACATTTTCTCTTTTCCATCTTTTTCTTATATTTATCTTTTAATCCATTTCTATTTAATAGGATTCGCCAGGAATCCAACTTCATTGAATAGTATGTCTTCCCCTTTTGCAGTTTTGGATCTTCAGAAGAAGAGGAAACTTGGATCTGCCAGTTCAAAGAATCCCATATTTTCATCTCAACCTCAAATATCGTCAAGTAGTAAACAACAACGACAAATTCAGAGATCATCGTCATCTATTACAATTAGGTCAACGTCTCCCTTCAGTGCTGCAGAGTCTTTGAAATCCTCTAAAGACTTACTGATATTGGACGAAGATGTCAGAAATGAAACTGAAATTAAAGGTAAATCAGGAAACAGAATAGACAGCTCACAGGACAGAGACAATGATAAATATACCACCAAAAGACCATCTCTGTCCAAGAGATCATCTTTAAGTTCAGTTTTGAAGGCGGAATCCAAATTTTCAGGAAAATCATCTGTAGTTTCATCTAAATTCATATCAGCAGTTACGAAACCAAGTCTGGATAGAAAGAATAACTCTTCAAATCATTTAAAAAGATCTCATCCATGGACCACATCGTCAATAACGACACGTTCAAATAGGAAATCAAAAGACTGTATTGTTGACAATAGTATTGGATCATCTTCTCAAAGTTCCCAAAGTTCTCAAAACTTACATACTTTTCTGCAGAGTATAGATACATCAGTCGATGGTGTCGATTTAAGTGATGAACAAGTGAGAGTGTTGGACACTATTTTAAATAAACGTAAGAATGTCTTCTTTACAGGATCAGCAGGTACGGGTAAATCTTTTCTTTTGAAATTGATAATTAAGAAGCTACAAACTAGATATGGAGTAACAAATATTGGCATTTCTGCTCCAACAGGGTTGGCTGCTTCCAATATTGGCGGTAAAACTATCCACAGACTTTTCGGTATAGGTTTAGGTAAAGAATCAGCCGATATTCTATTGGAACGAGTGAAAAAGAAAATGGAAAAGTATATGGTTTGGAGAAGAATGTCAGTCTTGATTATAGATGAAATCAGTATGTTAGATTCTGAAATGCTAGAAAAATTGAATTACATAGCTAAAAAGATTAAAAGAAGTGACAGACCATTTGGGGGAATTCAGATTATTATTTGTGGTGATTTCCTACAATTACCACCAGTCACCAAAACGAATACATCTCTCATCAATTTTTGTTTCAAATCAAAGGCATGGAAGGAAATTATAGATGAAAATATCATTCTGACAAAAGTTTTCAGACAGCAAGGCGATAATGAATTGATTGATATTTTAAATGCTTTGAGAATCGGTAAAATTGACCATAAAGTTGAGAATAAATTACAAAGTTTGAGTAGACCAATCGAATTTTCTGATGGTATAGAACCAACTGAATTGTTCCCAACGAGAAATGAAGTTGAACGGTCCAATTTATTGAAATTGAAGCAGCTTGAGGGACCTGAAATTGAGTTTATTGCCAAAGATACATCATACGATGGCTCTAAACTTGAGGAAAAGGATAAAAAATCTTTAGAGAACTTATTATGTTCTGAAATTTTGAGATTGAAAATCGGTGCACAAGTTATGATGCTCAAAAATGATATCCATAATGATATTGTTAATGGGCAACTTGGAATTATTGAAACATTTTTAACGAAGCCTGTATTGCAAAGTTTTAATGCAAGATTTGGAATTGATTATGTACCGTACAAATTACAAATTTTGAAGAAAATTGGACTAATGGTTCTCAACCGCAAAAAATTGACGAATGATCCCGAATTCGATGATTTATCATTACTAGATAACCATACAGCACAAGTAATCTTAGAGATTCTGAAAAGTTTTGATTCAAAGGATGATTTATTCCCATTTGTTAAATTCACTTTACCAAACAATCAAAGAGATATTCGAATTTTAATCGAAAGATCAGAGTTTGTACCACCAGAGTACATAAATATGTACAGCTCACCAGTAGTACGTAGACAACTACCAATCAACCTTTCATGGGCAATGTCAATTCATAAAGCACAAGGGCAGACTTTGCAAAGAGTGAAAGTTGATCTACGTAAGATTTTTGAAAAGGGTCAACTTTATGTTGCAATCAGTCGTTGTGTGTCTTCCAAAGGATTACAAGTTATCAACTTTGATCGACGTAAGGTCTTTGTTGATGAAGAGGTTATCTCCTTCTATAATTCGATTTCTAAATATGTTTAAAGTATTCTTGCTTTTCCGTTTATTTTTTGACGAAATACATTTCGTAAATTGTCATCAACACTCCTAATTTCGCGTGATGAAGGCGTTGGACAAACACCCTCTTGTTTTGGAAGTGCTTATCTTTACTGTATCTTTCTTTTTAGTTCTTGTTCGTTCTATTTGAGTTATCCGATAGTACATGATTCATGTGGATACTTGATTATAATCTTTATGGAAAGGAAAAACCAGATGATTCATTTCCAACCAGATCAATACTTTTGAAAACCAAAAAATGCTACCAATTGGGACGATCACCGGAATGTGATATATTTGTCAATATTATGAAAGTTTCTAGAAAACAATGTATCTTTGAAGTTGAAGAGGATGGTTCTATGAAAATTCTCAATCAAGGACATGCTAGATGGTTTGATGAGAACGGAGAAGAACTCAAAGGTGATTCCAAGGATTATGTAAACATCGATAAAACTGTAACTTTCAGATTACGATCTTTCAATTGGAGTTTTACTTTATTCAAAGTTTCCGATTTGAAAGTATCTAAATCAATAGGCGATATTTTGAGCCAGAATAATATCGATATTGAGGCCGATCCATCTATACCGAATGATTGCGTGTCCGTGGATAATAAAATTGGAAAATTGGAAAATCTGTCATTATGGCTGAGACAATTAACGGAGAAGAAGTGGGAGAAGACCGGCAGGTTGAATGAATACATTATACCATCTCTTATATTTGAATCCAAGGAAAACAAATCAGAGGAGACTAGTAGGTCAAAGCAGCTAATTGATGTGCAACCTTACACACAATTTAATGATATTGATACAGATTCTCATACTAATAAGTTGCAAATGACATTGAGGACTTCGAAGCGTGGGAGGAAAACTCAACTAGAAAGAATGTTCGATGAAATGGATGAAATGGAAGATTTGGATTCGTACACTCCACCATCTAATAATGAATACAGGCTATCAAATACAACGAAAAGAAAAATAATTAACAGTGACGATGAATATGAATTAGAGCTTGAAAGAGATAATAATAAAGAGAACAGAATAACTTTATCAAAACGTCATAAATTGTTGAAATCAACAGAAGAACAATCGATAAAGACAGATAAGGTTGAATTGGAAAAAAACAATGATAATTTGACAAATATTATCAAACAAACCAAGCTTTTGAAAATGGCGAAAGAAGAAAATACGCTGGTTTCTCTGGACAAACCACTTGGAAATGAACTTATCAAAATCAGAAAGTTAGAGGTTAATATCAATAAGACACAGAATGATGGCAGAATGTGGAACAGTAACCCAAGTATTTATTCGAATTATAAACTACTATACTATTCGAATACTAATTGGAAAGATAGGTTAAACTATTCCAAGTTTAGGAAAACTGATAATGGTAGTAATTACAATCCAATTATGGATAGCACTATCAAAACTATAAAAATGAAAAGTTCAAACTATAAATCAAATGAAGTACAAGTTAATCTTCAACAGAATGATGATATGATACCTGAACTAGATGAAATTTTCAGCAATAATTTACAATTAGAAAAAATCTCAGAAATTGTTCAGCACAATACTAGAAAACGACAAAGGGAACCAACTCTATTTATAGATAGTGAATATGAAGATGACACACAGCCAAATGATATTGATGAAGATAATAATAAGAGTACTACTAAAAATAATATACAATTTTTCAGATCTTCCGTTTCACCATCAAATATAAATGATACTACGAAAAGAAGTAAACGATTGAGAGGGAGGGATTCATTACCAATTTCCCGTAATCAGGATAATATTTTTTCAAATGATGACGACGTTGTTTCGACTAATATTACATTTAACGATGATGATGATACACCTATTTTTAAATCTCGTAGAAGATGATGAATGCGAATCAAGAGAACATCCATTCAAGAAGTTATTTCTTTCTTTGTTGTTTCCATTTGAATGTGACTTTCCCATCTTTAATAACTTTCTTTTTCGAACCTGGTTTCATCAACTCTTTTTGTAATTGTAGTTTATTTTGAACATCTAACAATTGATTTTCTCTTTCCAACTTTTGTTTCAAAATATCCAATTCTTTCCTCTTATGCGCCAGAGTATCTTCTAATTCTGTGTTGTCGAGTTGGATTTCTTTGTCAAAATTGACTAATTGTGATATTTTCAATCGATTTTCCCGTCTTTCTAATAGTTCTTTACTTGTTTCAAAGTATTTCTCAGGTTCGAAAGTATCAAAGTCCGTCTTCGTGTCAACGAAAACTGTATGTTTACCATTACTTTTGAATAAATTTGGATTTTGCAATGATTTTTGGATGTTTTTACTTTCCTTTGATGATATCATATGCAGATAATTCAAATCTTGTCCTTTCATCAAAAGAACTTGATCATTAGTTAGATCATCAGTGAACTCACGTTTTTGAATCAATATTCCATTTTCATTGGTTTTCCTGTTTTTCATTGCATGGTAAAATTCATCATCATTATGTTCTTTAGCCTTTTCTTTCAATATCTTCAGTTTGGCTTGATTTTTATGAAAGTTTTCACTTCTTAGTTTGTAATCCTTCTTCTTCTCTAAGAGTCCAAATCTCTCCCTGCTCGATATTTGCCCCCTCTCTCTATGTTGCTTCTTCTGTACATTATGAACTAGTTTGGCCATTCTCTTTGTCTACTAGAGCCTAAGAGGAAAGTACTATTCAAGAACTAATCAAATGGAAAGTTTTTTTTGAAAATTTTTTTTCTTTTTTTTTATTTTTAATTTTTTAATTTTTTTATTTTTGAATTTGAATTTGATGTCACTTCCCGATTAGGAAAATTAGATGGATGGAATGATTCTCCTTTCAGACTTGATAATACTCTTGATAGTGTGTAAAGTAGAGTGGTGGCATGTCTAGTGGAGTGAATTGCGACGAAATATTGACACTGGAACTGGCGGTACTAGCATCGCTTTTGTTGAAACGTTCAATCTTGATTTTATCTGACGATGTACAGCAATCAGTGAGAAGGGTCAAACAGTTAGTGAGTATTTGGTGGAATATCTCATTGGTTGAATCTTATCAAAAACAAAATGAACACATTTCTTATTGGATATTATCAGATGATCAGCCATTCTATCATGATGAGATTTGTAGAATGATTAGAAAGAGCAACTACTCATTGATTTTGTTCAAGAATAGTAATAATTCAAAAGACAGCTTATTGTTGAGACAAGTTATGCTGATATTCAAAGATGACTTGAATTCACCAGTAGAAAGTACGCTCAAGTTTGAAGATTTAAATTCTATTGGAGAAAAAATTGAGAATGTAACTATAACAATCGAAGTACGTACATTTATCTACGACATTATTGTTGAATTACGGTATTCTAGATTTGTGAAGGCTGGACTTCCAACATATGTTTTATTCAATTTGATCGATTTCTCTAAATTTTGGGCATTCATAAAGGGTAAACAGTTTGTTACACCAATAATTGCTAAAGAATGTGCTAGGATGATTTTACCACAAAAGTTAAATCTCATATCAACTGAGGAAGATCCAACTTTGATGTATGGATCGGATATAGTGTTAGTTAGTCAATTAACTAGTGTAATCACTAAGGAAGATGTTGTCGATATAGCCCTAACAAAAGTCAAACCACCAATCTAGAAAGACTGGAAAAGATAGAGAGAGTGAGAGAAATAGTAGAGAATGTTAATAATGATATAAGTAAATAAATAAGGAGAAACCAAATGAGAGAAAAAAATCAAAGACTATGAATTTGTCTCAGATATAATCATTCATACTTGACATTCCAGAATTTGATACAACCATCGGTACCTGCAGAGACTATTTCGGATTGAGTTAACCATTCAACACAGTTCACACCTTCTTTATGGGAGTTTGAGAATTTGATAGTTTTGGCAGGTTTATCAACAGAGTAAATCAGGATGTTCGTATCCAATGAGGCAGATAGACAATATTTATTATCAGGACTCCATTTGATTGAATTTATTTTGGATGTATTGAACGACCATCTCGATGTTATCAGGGTATAATCATTCAAACTGTATAATAGAATCTTACCTTGAACATCACCACAAGCTAGATACTTTTCATCTGATGAAATGGATAAAGTGGTTGGTTTACCACGTAGTGTGTTTGAGTCATTGATGAGTTTCATTTCTAAATCATAAATATAGAGTTTGAAAGTTCTTGAATCCGTAATAGTGATGAATTCTTCTGAAATATCAATACTTGAAGCATCGTAATCTAATTTGATTGATTTGATCAATTTACCTTGAAAATTAAAGAAAGAAATTTCATTTTCAAATAAGACAGCTGCAAATTTAGAATTAACCTTTAAATCGATAGGTTGCTTCTTCAAATCGAACAAGTTTTTCATTGAAAGATTTTCAATTAAGTTCAACTTATCATCCCATGCAACTGTGAATAGATTGTTTGATTGAGTTTCTTGTATTGAAACTATCAAACCTTTATGTTCATCACCTGAAACAAGTTCATCTCCATTATCTGAATGTTTGATGATTTTACCGTCATACGAACCACTGAATAGTGTATTGGAATTTTTTAATTTGGTCATCGAAGTTATACTAACTTGATGTGAATGTATCATTTCTATAGGATCTTTAGAATCTTTTGTAAAGATGTATAATGTACCATCTAATGTAACTGCAATGAATTTATTTTCATGAATGACACAACAACCTAAAAATTGATTTTCAACTTTATAGGTTAAATTCCATTCATGTAGAATAGAACCTTCAATATCGATGATTCTCAAATAAGAGTCAGCACTTGCAATAATGAATGAATTATTATCAATCCAGTCTAATGCGTAAATACCACCATTTGATAAGTTTTTGAAATTTTTAATAAATTCGCCAGTAACACCATCAAATAATGAAATGATTCTATCAACACCTACACTTGCAGCAATTTTACCATCAGGAGAGAATTTAATCATTTTAATAAAATTCGTATGAATATTTTTATTACTTGAATTGAATTTGAATGGAGGACCTTTCAAAAAGACGACATTTGAATCATCACCAACAGTGAAAGCTGAATAAGGTCTAGTTGGTTTGATTGCAACAGAATTGATTTGACTTGAATGACCACTAATTTCTCCAATACTATTACCTGAATCAAAGGTAAAGCAATGTCCGAAATTATCTGAACCATTACCAACTGCAATGATTCTTTTACTATCAGCATCCCAATCTAAATCATTGATTGCATTTGCCAAAATTTTGAATTCACTCTTCAACAACATTTCAGGTTGTGAGCAATCCCAAATTAGAACGTTACCAGATTGATCACCAGATGCAACATAGTAACCACTAGGTGATATTTTAGCAACAGTTACGGGATACTTATGACCTGTGAAAATCCAATTGTCTCCATCACTGTTGTTTTCTAATGAACGTAGAATAACACATTTACCAGAAGGATAAATCAATCTATTTCTGAGTTTATCATAACATAGATGGGTTGTTGATGCTCTCTTTGTTGTAGGGTTACTAACAATTGTCTTTTGCGGAGTGATTGACATTGATTATGAGATTAACAAAGGAAGAAATGATTGAAAAGGTTGAGATTGAGGTATGCAGTGTAATAATATCGCTATATTGTTTAGGAATATTGTCACACAAGTTACATTATACAATATTTGTTATACAAGTAACAGGTCATTTCTTCCTTCCTTCCTTCAATGAAGGATAGAAGATGTTACCATTTTTAGCTGTATCTAACCATTTCTCTATAACTTTCACTGGGAGGCCATTATTTTCATACATTTCTAACAAGGATGATGAGATATCACCGTTATTTAATAGATGATTTTGTATAATGAAATAAGAAGTTAGATATAACAATCTTTCGAAAGCCATTAAACAGTTATTGTTTTGAAGGATGTTCATTGTAGTAGTGTTGGATAATATACTTTTGTCATTGGTATCGGAGGTTAGGATCGATTCATTTAAAATATCTTGACGTAATTTATAGAAAAGATCATTTGTAGGAGTTTCATTCATTGATATTACACATGATTCAATTTTAGGTGTTTTATTATCAACATTATCATCTACATCATTATCTAGATTGAATTCATCTAGTAAAGTATCGAATTGATTCTCCAAAATTGATGAATTATTGGTTTTATGATTTAATAAATTTGGCAAATTGAACAATTTTTCATCATCTTTAAATATAGTTTCAAGAAATATGAAACAACCGAAATCAATTGAACCTGAGATTTCAGATAATGAATCTACATAGCCTTGTGGATATAAGATACCGTATTTGATATCTTGACCATTCTTTTTAACGAATCGTACATTTGCACCAACTTTCCTTCTAACCATTGAATACCATAATTCTGAGTAAATAGTTAAATCTTTATTGATGAAGTCATTGATTGTAGAAGTTTGTGATGATTTTTTATTAGGTAAAATCAACAAGGAATCATTTTTCAAATACCATGGAGGTAGAGTATTAATAGGGAAGAATGAGGTAATGATCATTGATTTAAATGAATGTAAATTAAGTAGGTTTTTAGGTAAATCAGTGATCGAGAAGTTCGAAGTACCAAACTTGTAACCTTGAATGATTGAATTGGGATCATTAACTTCAATTTCCAAAGTTTTACTATTATCATCATCGTCATCATCATCATTATCAATGTAATAATTTATATATTTTTCAATAATTTTAGAATTTGTTGAAGGATCTATTGATTTTACTGATATATAGTCTTGCCAATTTGTCCTTTTAGCAAATGGATAAGCGGAAATATTGAATTGTAAATCATTGATATTTAAAATGCTTAAAGTAAAAGAATATATTTCAACTGGTTTTTTCAATTTAGGAGTATATAAGGAAGTTTTAGTTAAAGCAGAAACGGCATCAGATAGTGAATATAAGAAATTTCTTTCATTTGATTCATTTGAATTTAAGATTTGATTATTGAGTATGTTGATATTAGATAAATGAATGTTTGCTGTAGGATTTGGGAGATTATCATTTTGATCAATTGAAGTATCTATACAGATCAAATTGACATTATTGAATGATTTCAAAATTGATTTAATTTTAGAAATGTACAAATCCCAATTATAATCAATATCAAAAGGAGATAATAGGATTATATCATAATTTTTAGAATTTGTGGAATTGGAAGTGACATATTGTAGTGTAGATAATAAGAAATGGAGTAGATTGTTATCTGAATGTTGATTTGGAAGATTTAGAAGGTTTATAAAAGAAACTAAAGTGGACCATTGTAAAGGTTGATTAGGTATATTTATAATTGTATCATTATATGGGTATTTTATTAGTGAAACTTTGTTTGATTTGTTGAATATAGTTGGATTAATGAGATAGTTGTAAGTGAAGAAAGATATTGTTGAGAGTTGAGAATCGTTTTTGTTTATATAATGGTTGGAATTATCTACTATGAAGTATATTATAGAAGACATGATATGGTGATATGATGTAGAAGGGATAAATGGAAGGTGGTGGTGGTGGGGGGAGAGAGAAAGATGAATCTATGTACAAAATATTATATATATAAAAGAATAAATGAATGAATCAAAACCAAACCAAAAGATTATACATGAATAAAATTTCAAGACACTATTTAACCTTTTTAGCTTTTAATTTAATTGTTTCACCATTAAAGTATATACCTTTACCTTTATAAGGTTCAGGAGGTCTCATATTTCTTAATCTTGCAGCAAATAAATTTAATTTTTGTTTATCTGAACCTCTAAGTACTAATAAAGTTTGAGAAGGAGTTTCACAAGTTATACCATTTGGAATTGGTAAACCTTCAACATTACATCTACCAACTTTCATCTTAACCCATTGTTGATTTGTTTTTTCATCTTTTTCTAACATAACTCTATAACCTGTACCTTGGAATCTAAGAGTTGAAGAATGTCCATCAGTTACACCTATAATTGCATTATTTATAATTGAACGATAAGTACCCCAAAGAGATTTTTGAATTTTATTAGTTGAATCATTTATTTCAATTTTCAAATTATTTTCATTTGAAGAATCTATTTTCAAAAAATCTGGAATTTGAATATTAATTTCACCATTTGGTCCATTAATTGTTAATAATCTATTTAAAACGATTTTCTGTGATCCCTTTGGTATAATTTTAGGTATAAGTAAATCCAATTGATTTAATTTAACTTCTGGAGTAATGAATACGGGGGAAGATCCAATATGAGAGAGATGGAATTGAGAAGATGAAAAGGATCTTTTAGTTATATACCTGAACATTCTATATGGAGATGGTAGAAGGAGTAGAGGTATTATATATTATTTAAGTATTAGATAGTATTTAAGTATTTAAGTATTTAAGAATTGAAATATTTGTTCAAGAGTCGATGAAATTAAAGAAAAATTGAAGCAAAATTCAGAGAGAAAAAAAAAGAAAAAAATCGACCGACCGACCGACCGACCAATTGACGTTCAAAAAAACTTAAGCAAGATCACGTGTATGACCATCACGTGATGTTCACGTGATATTGTTTGACTAAGTATAAGAGAAAAAAGAAATTTTTCTTTTTCATTTTTTTTCATTTTTTTTCATTTTTTTTTTTCAATTCTTTCTTCAAATTTTTTTTTTTTAATATTCTTTATAACAATACTTGTTCTTCTCATAATAAAGTACCACCCTACTGAAGTACAATGGTTAGAAAACTTAAATATCATGAACAGAAACTCTTGAAAAAAGTAGATTTATATAATTATAAACAAGATAATGATCATAGAGAGAGTGAAATTATTCAACGATATCAATTAAATAATAGAAATGATTATCATTCATATAATAAAATTATTGGTAAAATTAAAAAGATGACAAGGAAACTTGCCCTATTAGAAGCTGATGATCCATTCAGGATAAAACATGAACAATTATTATTAGAAAAATTATATAATTTAGGATTATTAACAACTACTAGTAAGATTAGTTCAATTGAAAATAAATTATCAGTTAGTAGTTTATGTCGTCGAAGAATTGGAGTTATAATGGTGAAATTTCATATGGCACAAAATATATCAGATGCTAATAAATTTATTAGACAAGGACATGTTAGAGTTGGTAATAAAGTTATAACTGATACTGCATATTTAATAACTAGAAATTTAGAAGATTATCTTACTTGGGTTGATGATTCTAAAATTAAAAAGAATATTATGGTATTCAAAAATAAATGGGATGATTATAATATTGAAAATTGATTAATCAAGTAAGTTAATTAAGTTAAGTAAGTTAAGTAATTTAGTCTGTTTTTTTTTTTAGTATTTAGTTTAATAATTGTTTAATCTTATCATTGTTTGCACTACTAGCCTTTTTGGAGATATTGGTTGGTAAAGGTAGATTGATTTCTAGTAATTTGACTTCTCTTTTCAAAAGAATAGATGCATTGGACAAATCTTGATAACAATTGTTAATAAGTTCTTTAATATTCTCTAATTGATCTGTTGTATTTTCTTCTTCTCCTTTTTTTTCATCATCTTGATCATTATCATCATCATCATCATCATCATCATCAATATCTATTTCCATTTCCTCATTTGATTTTTCTTCTACTTTTCCTTCTACTTTTCCTTCTATTTCCTTCTCTCTTTTTATCTCTCCTTCAACATCTTTCTGTCCTTGCATCTTTTCAATTGAACCTATCAAATTTGTGAAATTATCCAAAAAGGAGATAAGTTTAAGTTCTGAATTATGGATTGCCTCTATTCGATGGTTTACATAGTTGATATCTGTAGGTTCTATTGTATCCTTAGCAGCCAAAGACATTGAAAAGGGAAGAAAAATGCAAAAAAGAAAACAAGAGCAATAATATGTAATAATATGTAATATCAATATTGATTAATTTGAAATTATTTCATTTACGCACTTTAAAACTATTTTGTACTAATATTAATTACTTTATTTAACAATTAACAATTAACACTTTTACTAATATATATATATATATATATTATATATATTGTAAAATCTTATAAGAGATTAAAAGTGTAGTTAATCATCACAAATGTCCTAAAGAAAAACTACTGAACAAAAATACTCTCGTATGGTATGAGTGACTACTTCACTTCTTTGAATTGTTAGTTTTGAATTTGTTATTTACCTCTTCAATGACTTGAGATTCAAAAGTTCTTTTCTTTTGCTTGTCAATAATCCGATTTGTTTGACAAGTTTGTTAGATTAGCAATTGTAGTAGTCAACTCATCTAGATTCCTAAAAGAAATGAAATAAAATGAAATAAACTGATATAATAAACTGATATAAGATATAAACTTTCTAAAACCCTCTCCCTCTCCACGTGACACACAGCCCTACTTACCCAAATGGGAGCACCCACGCACACTTTCTTTTTTACAATGGAAAATTTCAAATTTTTCAAATTTTTCAATTTTTCAATTTTTCTTCTTAATTAAATTTCATTTGATAAAGTCATTTGATTTCATTTTCATAATTAATTTCTCTTTTTTTTTTTATGTTTTGTCTTGTCTTGTCTTCTCTTCTGTTCTTCTCTCCTATTTAAGCAAAGAATGTCTGATAACGAAGTCTTAGTCCTTAGAGGTACTTTACAAGGTCACAATGGTTGGGTCACATCCCTTTCAACTTGTCCTGCTAACCCAGATTTATTATTATCCTCTTCAAGAGATAAAACTTTAATTGTTTGGCAATTAACTAGAGATGAAAATCAATATGGTGTTGCAAAGAGAGCTTTAAAGGGTCATTCTCATATTGTTCAAGATTGTCAATTAACTCCAGATGGTAGATATGCTTTATCAGGTTCTTGGGATAAAACTTTAAGATTATGGAATATCGCTGATGGTGAATGTGTCACTAGATTTGATGGTCATGAAGGTGATGTCATGTCTGTTTCAATCTCTAAAGTTGTTAGACAATTTGTTTCTGCTTCAAGAGATAGAACTATTAAAGTTTGGAATGCTTTAGGTGTTTGTATTCAAACTTTAAAATCTCATGAAGATTGGGTTTCCTCTGTTGAATGTTCTCCAACTAACGAATCAATTGTTTACTCTGCTGGTTGGGATAAAACTGTCAAGGTATGTTTTCTTTTATTTTGCTTTTTTTTCTTATTTTTATTTTCATCTTTTCCCATTGATAAATTATTAATGTTAATTACATTTATCCAAATGATGTTAGAAATAATATTTGCTACTTCAGACACTTTTTTTTTGAAAGTGAATGAGACATTAAATTATCACCAAGATCTCTGATGGTTTGTGTCTCATTAATAATTTATCAAAAATTCCATTATGAAAATTATCAAAACAAAATACTAACATTCTTTTTTTTTTTATTCTCTCTCTCTACTTTATTATAGACTTGGGACATGGAAGATGCTTCTTTATTATCCAATTTCATTGGTCATAATGGTTACGTTTCATGTATTACCATTTCTCCAGATGGATCTCTTTGTGCTTCTGCTGGTAAAGATGGTATAATCGTCTTATGGGATTTAAGTTCAAATGAAGTCCTCTTTACTTTAAATGCAGGTGATGAAATCAATGCTTTAGCTTTCTCTCCAAACAGATACTGGTTAGCAGCTGCAACTTCTTCTTCAATCAAAATTTTCCATTTACAAGAAAAGGAATTAGCTGATGAATTAAAACCTGAAGTTGCTGAAGGTAAGACTCCAGAATGTGTTTCTTTAGCTTGGTCATCAGATGGTCAAAACTTATTCTCTGGTTATAATGATCATTTAATTAGAGTTTGGCAAGTTATGACCTCTTCCGCTTAATTGTAGAAGTGGTTATATAAACATACACACTTTTATTATTATAAAATAGAATTAGATTATTAAATATTATATTTTATATTTCAATTCTTTCAATTCTTTCTTTTTTTTTTTTTTTTTTTTTTTTTTTTTTCTTTAAAAAACTAAGTAACATATTAATACATTTCATTATATATATTATTACCTATTAAACAAAGAGAAAAGAAGAAGAAGAAAGAGAAAAAGAGAAAAAAAAAAGAGAATAGAGAATCACAAGATAAAAAAATCATTTACATCTCTCCACTCTCCTCATTCATGAAACATGCCGTTGGATTATTTCATTAACCAAATTGATCTTATATGCAGGACCAAATCCATGACAAACTTCTTTACCTCTTAGTTCTTCCATAATTCCAGGTATATCCAAATCATAATCAGAATTTAATTGAGTAAATTCAACTAAATAATCCCATATTGCACTTATTGTTAATACTTTCTCATTATCATATTCATATGATTCACCAAATTTCGTTGCTTCTTCAGATGATATATTCCTATTTAATCCATGTCTAGACCAATCAATCGTACCATTGATAAAATCAGCCTTACTAGTAGTATCAGGGAATTTAAATAATAAAACATCAGTTTCGTTCATTATATTCGATTTATCAATAGACGGACTAGTATCATTCGTTAATGGACTTTTATTGCTTATAATAGATGTAGAATTCGATTTATTTTTATCTTTATCTTTATCTTTATCGTTATCTTTCTCCCTTTCCTTTTCTTTCTCTCTCTCCTTTTCTCTTTGCTTTTGCAATAATTGATTTTCCATTCCAAGTAAAATATTCTTTTGCTTCAGCTCATTCAACTGTTTCTCCAATTTCTCACGTTCAGCTTCAGCATTCTTTAATTTCATTGTTAATTCCTTTAATTTCCCCTCTTTACGTTCTCTAAATGCTCTCTGAGCTGCTCTATTCTGTGCTTTTCGACGTTGGTATAATTCTTCCTCTGTTAATGTATTATTTATTGATGTATCTTTTTCCATCGATGTAGAATTTTTATTTTCGTTACTAACTGTACTATTCTTGAGACTTCCATTGACACCGCCAACCATACCATTATTATCTTGATACAATCCTCCAATATAGTTTGTATTGTTACTGAAATCTTGTGGAATGAAAAAGTTCATATCGTTATCAAATGATGGTTGAACATTCATTCCTACACATCCCACATTCCCCAAGTTCAAGTTCATATTCATATTCATGTTCATCTCCATACTCGTATTTGTATTCGTACTCATATTTGTGTTCATGTTCATATTCGTATTCATATTCGTATTAATATTCGTATTCATATTCGTATTCATATTCGTGTTCATATCCATACCACCTACATATTTAGACCCTACTGTATAGCTTTCATCCATTATATTCTGACTGTCGACGTATTCCATCACCTTATGAGCTGTTCACAGAGAAGAACCAGTTGTCCAACGAATCCATTTGTTAACGGATGCGTTTTTCTTTGTTTCGAGAACTTTACATGAATCCGGGAATCACTCTTTCTTTGCTTTTTTGCTTGATTCTCTTTTTTTTTCATTATTATTATTATTATTATTATTATTATTATTATTATTACTATTATTATTATCACTACTATCATTATTACTCTTTCAATAACAATGGAAACTGATCCTATTGCCAAGTTTGATAATGATTTGAAACAACTAGTACAATCTATCCAACATTACAATCCAAATCCTTCATTTGCCGTGGAAATCATACATGATTTCGATCAAATACAGAATCAAATATTACATCTGGAAAATGAAAATAACTACTGTAAATCCTATGATTTATCCGAAGAAATTAGAGATACAAATTTATCAGAATCATTAAATGATATCCTAACAACTTTAGTGGATTGTAAGAAAAAATTGGATTCCTTACCTAAACCAAACTTGAATCATTTTGATGATACCAATGTTTCATCCAATAATGATAATGATGATGATACTAAGAAAGTTCTATCGTATGCTCTAAAATTATCTAAATTCTCCAAAATACCTAGAACTTATGATGGTTTGTTATTACCTAACAATTTCATTTGGCCAGGTGATGATAATTTACGTAGAGGTAACTTAGCTTTGGCTTCTTTAATACCCGATAAAATAATTCAAATCGAAAATTATGGTAAAGATTATATAGAAAAGGTCAATGAGAAAAATATTCTCACTGAAGTTAACAATAATTCACATCCTTCAAATAATAAATCCAATGAAATAGATTCAGAAGATGAATTCATACCAGAAAGAAATAATTCAATCACTGAATCATTCCAAAAGGATAAAGTGGCAGTTATGTCAGGTTTGGATTTGTTAGATTCAGACGATGAATAAGATAGTTATTTAGATGGGAGAAAGAAGAAGAAAAGAAGGTAAGAGATGGGAAAAGGTAAAGAAAACTAAACCAAACTAAAATAGATCAAAGTAAAGAAAAGAAAAGAATTTCATTAAACTATACATTATTTCAAATTTTCATTCTTTACTCTATTCAAAAACAAACTCAAATCATTTTCAAAATTATTCAATGCTAATTTCATACGATTGATCTCCTCTTCAGTTACTTGTTTTGGATCTTTACCTTGTAAACTATCATTCTTCCATTCAGAAAATTCCTTAGATAATTTCTTAAAATCATTCTCTAAATTATCAAATTCAACAACATTATTATCGTTGATTTCTTCTTGATTATCATAATCAGGAATTTCAACTTTATTATTATTACTTGTCGAACTCTTCAAAACTTCCAATAAATCAGTAGCAGAATCAAATTGATCTTTCAAATTAGCCAATTTGATTGCAACAGGTATTGGGGATTTATTCAATTGTTCAACCTTCTTAGAATGTAGATGATATTTTCTGAAAAAACTAATAACTGAACTTTTAAATGGTCCATTGAATGCGAAGATTGTAATAAAACATCCAACATGAACCCAAAAATAACATGATTTCCATAATTGAAGAGATTCTCTCAATTCTAAAATAACAAATGGCTGAACTGCATATCCAAATGTTAGTTGTGTTAAAATCCAGGAAATTATATCATAGTAAACCTTATAAGTTGAAATATTACTATTATCTTTAGTTGCAAAAATTGGTCGAATGTTTCTCCTAAAAATTTTACCAACACTTTGCATGAATGCTCCTAATATGAATGTTAAATAATATCCTGGTAATGTGCCATGCCAAAATGCTGATGTCGCAAATGTAATTATTGTTGGAATTATACCAGATTTTAGTTTACCTGTCTTTTTATCTCTTGTACAAGTTCTTAAATAAATGAAATTTTTTAACCATTTATTGGTATTCATATTCCAAGCTTCCAGACAATCATGAACATTTTGTCCAAGTTCAAATTTAACTGGATCAATATTTTGAACTCTATTCCAATACATCTCATCCTTTTCTGAATTATAACCATTATAACCTAAACCAACAACAATACATGAACCTTCACTGATTAACCAGACTGCATAATATTTGGTTCTTTCAACTATTCCTAAAATCCAGAGATAAATTAATTTATAAATGAATGGTTTATTATATCTAAAATCATTTGATAATGAATAGTCAATTGTAATTTTAGGTGTTAAGTAAACAAATAAACCAATCCAAACAAATCCTTGTAAAACTTTCTTTAATGCAATTCTACCGCTTTTGGGAATTTTACGTTTGACCTTTTTACCTGGTTTCTTATTTTCAGGGACATCATTGAATAAATCTGTTAGAATGAATTTTTCATAATCGGCATAATCAAATGATGGACCAGTGATCAATGATGCATAAAAGAAAACATAACCTAAATAAGAAATAAGATCCGGATGTTTGAAAATTGCTCTACTCTTTTGATAGACATTAAGATCTGATTCAAATTTTGATCGATCTTTGAAATATAGTTGTCCATCTAAATATGACCAACCGAATGCACTCAATTTCATAACCATCACCATTTGAGCACCTGTGAAATCAATTTCACCAGGATTCATTTCTCTAATTGTGAATTGTGCATGGATATGATTAAAACATAATACAAGCATCAAAACTATCAAATTAACCCAAGGCATGAATCTTGATTTATAATATTTCGTTAAATAGTATGTAAATAATGCGTTCATCAAGATAATGAAGAATCCTTTGAATATTTCCAATATAAAAAATATATAAATTGCACTTGCTGTTATAATATAGACATTCTTCAAGTTATATTTAGAATCAGGTAATCTTTTGAATATTGCACTGATTGGAAATGATAGGAAAAGACACAATAAGGTTTTAGTTGAAGCTGCATCCAGCCCTGAAATTGAACATAAGAAATCCACCAAATAACGGAATGGATTATACAGCTCCAATGACTCCATTATAGATCAAACACTGATTAATTGAATGGAGGAAACAGTTAAACCTTCAAATTAAAAGAGAAAATGTGATGGAAGAAAATGTCATCAACAAAAAAAAAATTCAAACCGCATGGTATTTTTCCCAACAACGTCAACTTTCTTCAATTGTCTTTATCTGCTATATATATCATTTCTCTAATTGTCTCTATAGATCAACAGTATGTCTGTGATATTGAATGGAAGACATTCTATGCAGTTATCTTCATTAGGGAGAAGGTCGATCTTCAATCTTGCCAAAGCTGCAAAGGCTGTATCCCAATTGCAATCCCAATCCCATCTAGATTCAAATAATCAATACCCTAATTCACAGAAATATACAATTGTCAAGAACTTCCCATATTCTCAACCATTGGTATACAAACTCATTTCAAGGGTGGATTTGTATCATGAATTTATTCCTTATTGCACATCGTCGTTTATAACTGAAACAGATTCTTCAACAAATGAACCTAAAATAGCAGGTTTGAGAGTAGGATTTCAAACATTTGACGAAGAATTTTCATGTAATTTAGAATGTAGAAATCCAGAACTAGTAATAGCTAAATCAATAACACATTCTTTATTTGATATTCTTGAAACTGAATGGAAGATAAATTATATTGATGATGGGAATTGTACGGCAGTTCTGAATCTGAATTATCAATTCAAAAATTCACTTTATAATCATGTGAGTTCATTATTTGCTAAAAATGTTGCAAATTTAATGACCAAAGCATTTGAAAGAAGAGCATATCAAGTTCTGAATAATCCAACCTTGTTAAATAACTATAATAATAAAAATTATATATAATGTGAAAACGAAATAAAATTAAATTAAAAGACAAATAATAAACTGAAAATAAATCCACTAACATCAATCAAATAATTGAATTGCTGCATCACTGATTCTCTTGGAAGCTAATTCTAAAACTGATGTATCATCAACATAACAAATTGCGGTTCTTATGAAATTGGATCTTTCCACCGATTCATTTATTGAAACACTCATATTACGACCTAAAACTACCAATACTCCAGATTCACAACATTTTATGTAAAACTTATCCATGATTTCATTAAAATTTTCGCCAGTGAAATCTCTATGTTTTTGAATATTAATAACAATTGAAACAAACATACCGCAATCAGGATCGATTGGTTTGATATAACCTTTAACAAATGCTTCAGATGAAATTAATGATTTAATGAAGACATTCTTTCGTCTCAAATATTCATTTCTAATTTGAACAATCCAACTAATCCAACCTTCAATACCACCTAGTTGAACAATTGTATTATTAACAAATATCTGGGAAACTCCACTTGGTGCTCTAGTTAAAATTTCAGCACTTTGACTGAAAAATGGTATGAAATTCTTATTACAAACAATATATCCTAACCTTAATCCTGGTGCATATATTTTTGAAAAAGTTTCAATTCGAATAACTCTACCAACAGTATCTAATGTCATATATGATGGATTCACGGAATTGATAAATTCATCATTGGTCAGATTGAAATTGGTCTCTTTATCATCATATTTACTGAAATTCAAATATGAATATGGCTCATCTTCAACTATAATGAAATTGTGAATTGTTGCTAATTCATAAATTTTACGTTTATGATCCAAAGTTTGAGCTAATCCTAATGGATTATGACCATTTGGAATAGTGTACAAAATCTTAGGTTTAGTTAATCCTGGCTTCAAAGTACTCCAATTTCTTAATAGATTTTCTAATTCATCGTAATAGTCAAATTTATTTTCACTTATAATTTTATTCATCTTGATTGGAATGGCAATACCACCACGATCGGTCAAATTATTCAAAATTGGTGTAAATGTAAACTCTTCTATTAGAACGGTATCACCCGGATTGACTAAAATGTCAAAACTTTTAGCAATTCCATCTGATCCTCCTAATGTACAAACGACATCCCAATCGTTAGATTTCGGTTTAACGACTCTCTTGACAAATTGTCTTACTTGTTCACGTAATGGTGCCAATCCATTTTGATCAGAATATTGAAATGCATTCTTGATGTCAATTTTCCCATTGACTGACGAGACATCTTCAATCTTAAAGGAATTCCCTTTATTACTGCTTTCAAATGGAACTCTCCTCAAATTGACATTGGCAGATGTAACTGGGAAAAACTGATGGTTTGGCAATCCACCTATTAATTGAATTGGTTGGTTGTGTGGGTTCTCAACTTTTGGAACATTCTCCCAGAAATATACATGTTTCCTGTTCCTGCTCCTACTAGATATATGAGACAATAGTTCAAAATCCTCACTCATTTCTTTACTTGTTGGCAGGAGAAAGGATGAATGGAAGATGATAGATATAACAATTTATCATTTAAAATATTAATTAGTAATTATGAATTATAAAAGATTTACATTCTCAATGGCTCAAAACATGTGATCTTATAAAAGTATTATAATGTTTGTGTTGAAACTTTTTTTTGATTCAGTTATATAGCATAACATGTTGAATGGTATTGTCCTAATATAACCTAATACAATAGTTAGATGGATATAAGAAGATTGTTATTTTACAAAAATACAGATACGCTAATAGCGATTTAAAGTCTACTTAGTGATGGTGTTTATTATTAGTATCAGGAAATAACACAATTTTTTTATATAGAACATCCGTCTGGAATATGGTAGGTGCTATTGCATCAATTTCAAAACAATGTAACACATCTAATACAATACAGCAGAAGTCTGTTTACTTTGAACCAATTGAAATGATGAAATATATTGTAGAAGATCATAGAGATCCACAAAATCTCGTTCCATCTAAGAAATTGAATAAGGTTATATAGAGTAGATTCTGTGACAACTTCAACAAATTGATAATTGTATAACTCCAGATGCATAATTAAATAGACCTAATCTCACATGTTATCAGATGATAAGATATACATAAATGGTAAATGATAAATTGAAATGAAAACTTGAGACCTAAGTAATTATACTATTCAGAAGATTGACAGTGATATTCTAGAGAGCATCATCCAACGGTTCACGAAAAGTGGATAATATCTTTTGCATAACAATAGATTACAATTGCAAGTTATGTATGAGTCGATGATTGTTTATTAGTTTGAATGGATAAGAACGAATACTAAGTGAATGTTCTACGACCATTGTTATACTAATCATTAATCAGCTTGCATGGTATTAACCTGTCTGAAATTTCCATTACTTTTACATTTTTGACCATAATACTATCATATTAATCTTCATAGAAAAAAATGATATTTAATTCCATACTTGTGATAATCTGTTCATGAAAACGGAAATGATAGTTCGAAAACTTATGTTTGGAATCATAAATTAGTGTAAAATTGTTTTTTCTATTGCAGCAACGTTTTCAATTTCCACAAGGAACTGTAAGTAGGGCCGCGTGGAAACTCTAATCACAATCTTTAATTTTACCCCACACCATGATGTGATTGTGATTGAAATCTTTCAATTAAACCACACAACCCCACATCTGGATTGCTGCTAATGACAATTTCAGCAAATTATTTAAATAGATGGGATTCCTTTTTATGGCTAGCATAATTCGTAAATAGTGTAATTGGTTTTTTCGAAACCAAAAAACTTCAATGATAACAAAAACTCAACCAACTAAAGAATTAGATAGTATTCTTCAAGAATACTCAACAAAGTCTAAACTTCCATGTGCATTAGGTGCAATTGCTACCAGAGATGACGGTTTAGTGTATGTTGGAAGTTCAGGTTTGAAAGATATTGAGAATGAACAATCTTCTATCGACAATGACTCAACTTTGGCATTTTTTTCATGTTCAAAGGCAATAACAACTACTGCATTATTGAAATTACTCGAAGATGGATTGATTGATTCAATTGATGATCCGGTTGAAAAATATGTCAAAGAAATTAAAGATATTCAAGTTTTAGAAGGATTTGATGAGAATGATAATGCAATCTTAAGAAGTCCTAAAGTAAAACCAACAATTAGACATTTACTTACCCATACATCTGGTTTCTCTTATGCATTTTTCAGTGAAAAATATAAGAAATTGCAAGATAAAACCGGATCTCCAAATATTTTAGCAAGTAAATGGGAACATTTCAAAACTCCATTAATCTTTGAACCTGGTACAACATGGCATTATGGGGCTAGTATTGATTGGGTTGGTAAAATTGTCTATGAAGTTTCTAATATGTCACTAGGAGAATATTGTAGAATAAACATCTTTGAACCAATTGGTGCTAAATCTTTAACATTTGAACGTTCTAAAGATCAAATTGAACATGGAATTGAAATCCATCAACGTGATGTTGATCAACCTGATAAAATTACGACATTGAGAGATATTCTTTCTGAAAAACCAGAATTCCATCCAGGTGGTCATGGATGTTATGGTACAATTTCAGATTTTATCAAATTTCTAGAAATTTTCCTACATGATGGTAAAAGTCCACAAACTGGTAGACAAATTTTAAAGCCTGAAACTTTAAAAAATTATTCCTTCAAAAATTTATTACCAGATGATGTTTTCATAGAGTCAACATTGGAACATTCTCAACCAAACTTATCAACACAGGTTAATCTAGTTGAAACTATTCCAAAAGAATTACAAGGATGGACCGCAAGTTTCCATCAAATAGACTGTAAATTACCTACAGGTCGTGGTAAATCTTACAGTTGGGCTGGTTTACCAAACCTATATTATTGGATTGATTTAGAGAATGGTATTTGTGGAATGTTTGCAACACAGTTGTTCCCTTTCAATGATGAAATTGCTATGCAAGGTTTCAATAAATTCGAAACTGTCGCCTATAAAAATTTTGTATAACAACGGGAAAATCTTAAGTAAAACAGATTTATTCATGAAACTGTTGTATGATTGTTATGGCACTAGAAATTTCGACAGAAGAGTTGATGTTTATATATTGTAACTAAACATTAATGAGGATATATGGCTGGATATCAAATATTGAAGCCAACTTTACCAAAGGAATAGTTTCATATTTCTACTATGAGCTTTCCATGATTTATAAATCGCATAAATATGTATGTTTCCACTGAATTTATTGTTTATGATGTTTTATGCCAGATTGATTACTATTATCTGGGAAACTTATTTGGATTATAGTCCGGTGTCGTTACTCCGATTGTTGTGATATCTTTTCTTGTGATATTTCTAGAGTTCGATTGACATGATCAACCAAGACTTTTAAAACCATCTTCATTAATCTAGGTTTCATGTCAGAATTGGTTTTTGTCTGTTTGTGAGTACGTTCTGCTAAAATCTTCTATCTTTTTCTGATTTTGTATTAGCTCTTTGATATGAATCACTTTTTATTGAAGTTTACTTGACTATGTTTTCCAATAACTTGACGTTGAAACGGTCTAATATTCCATTCTTTTCAATACAATTCGAATTGGATGTTATGTATACGTAGAACGTCTAACTCCTTATCAGCAATGATTAGTTATGTGTTACTGTAATGTCCTTCTTTGACTCTTTCTTCTTAGCCTGACTTTAACTTATCAATATTATTTCAAATTTTATTGCTCAATAAACTTCCTAGTCCCAACTCTTTTATCTTCTTTTCAATATAAAAAATAATCATCCAATACTCTGTTAGTTAATGTGATGTGATACTTCAAATACTTTAACTATATTGAACCTTTATAGTACATTCATAATTCTATTTGAGTTATAGTTCCTTATATCTTTTATTTTGTCTCGATCTTATTCAACTATTTCTCTTCTGATTCCTTGGATCTTTTTTATCCATAATTATCTCATATTTTGATTTAGTCTTCTATCTCCATCATATGTTGTTTCTGATTCATTAGAACTCTTGAAAGAGTTGGTAATAATTCGAGTGTCTAATTATATCTTCGATCTAGTTGCTTTCATCGCTATTCATTTCATTGAAATAACTATGCAGTAGATACACTATATCAGTAAAAACTTACTATACATCTCATACCAATTCTGTAACATTTTCCTGTCTCAACAACAAAATTTGTTGTTCATTATTACGACAATTCTTTTGTTGTTGGTTTAGCTGATTGGTGTGATATAACTGTCTCTTCTGCATCTATTATAGATAGTAATTCTGTAGTAGAGAGGTGTGGAAGTACTTTATTTGATATAAAGTGCTTTGTTTGCATTGTAAGTAATAGTAAGTTATAAAACTATTCGACGAATCCATTTGATATTATTATTTTTATAAACTTATTGCAATAAATATATTCCACCATACAAAAGTTATTTCTAGGCTCAGCTAATTTCAAAATCCACAACATAACATAGATTTAAGATGGTATTGATGTATTATTGAAGTATCCAGGTATTCAGATAACCATCTATTGCTCTCTGTTACCAAGGATTATCTCTTTATTACATGAAATATCATCGTTTTCCATAAAATTACTACTAATAAAGATATATCAAAAGGAATAGTATGGTTATATAATTTTTCAAAATATGTCGAAGTAGACATTTTTCTTTTCGAATTTCACCATTAGCAAATCCAACGTTTCACAATCATAGCTTATCTTCACAATATTTCTCCCCTCTCTACTATGAAAACACAACCTAATGTCGACCCAAGAAGCTTCCAAAACTACTGAAATCGATGAATCTAATAAATCATCTTATGGAACTATTAAATTACCTCCTATTATTTACTTAACAACTAAGTTTTTAGTTTTGTAAGTGTGTTTCAAATCCTTTTAGAAATGATATTCCAGCAACTGAAAAACAACCTCACGACTCCCATGCTTTCTATAATGATTTATTCGAAACTGAAACTGGAACCGTTTTTGAACATGATTGTTCTATGTTAATCGAGCATAGTATCAAGGTTTTACAAAAATATGTTTACAGAGATGATGGAAAGTTGCTTACTGCAAACAGAAAACAGTACAGGAATCATGTTAAAGTTGACGTTTATGTTGTACGTTCAACTGAAAGCAAGAATATATCATTACTTTCTGAAGGTAACATTAATATCGACGGTGATGGTACAGATGCTCATGTATACACCATTGGAAGCGAAAGATCTTGTCCAGATTATGGCCATGTTCTAGATCAAATATATAATATCAACAACTTTGCTAAATATTTATTTTCTTACACACGAGACATGATCTTACAGCTTATAGAACTCAAATCATGAAGATTACCAAATTTTGTTTTAGAAAATATAAAAAAAGAGCTTCATTAGTTCAACTTCCTAAAGATTGTTTTGAACCATCATCTCCTGGAAACGTTTTTGGGTACCATAACTTGACAACTTTTGCATCATATTTTACTTATATACAAACGGTATATTATTATTTCTTGAACATAGATACATTTTCTCCCAAATTCAAAATAGATGCTGATATTAAAGAAATGTCCATCGAACTAAGAAGTGGTGTTAGTGACATTTTTGATGCTGAAGATAAACTTGATCAAGACAAGCTTTCGCTGAGAGTTTTAAAATTCAGGAAATATCTCTGGATGACCTTGAGTTCTTTGAATATATATATGTTTACAATCCTCCTCAAATGTGGATTGGTTGATACCAAAATCGTTTATAGACACATTAATGTGTATTGCTTGAAAGTAAGTTGCATATTTATGTTAAAATCCATTTTGATTTTCAATGTTCCAGGTGTTGATGATAATGAAATTCCATTCGAGTTTGAAGAATTGTTTATAAGTAATAAAAATGATATATTGAATCAGCTGAAGGAAGTTTATCAGAGTGTATCTAATTACGTAACATTTGGATTAGACAATTTGGTGTTTTTTTGGTGCTAAAGATGAGCTTTTAACTGCTAGTGTGTATTTTGATAAGACCAGATTGAATGATTTATATCAATCTCTCATGAAAATAAACTGTCTTGATGAGTTACTTATTATTGGTATTAATTTGGAATCTGTCGATTCAGTCTATTAATTCCAAACTATAGAATGTTGGATGCCCCATTCTATGATTAGTTCAATCCCAAAAAACGAAGATACATTAGATATATCTGCAAACCCAAATACCCAATTTTTTTGACATTATTCAACGTATGACTGCTGCAATATGTTTGATGTTACATTTTTCTTCAGGTGGTATGTATAGATTAGTTGAGATGTTTTATTTTAATATGAATGATCAGGATACTATTATTCATTGGCATCAACTAATTCTGATAAAAAATTATATGCATTTAATTTTTGCATATAGTGAAAACAAGAAAAAGTCTCCATAAAAGATTAGTCGTTAACGATGAAGTTACCAAATATTTTATTTATTTTGCAATTGCTGTCTTTACTTTGAAAAAGGATACAATGAAAATTTTAGAGCTAGATGCATCAATCAATGACTCATCGTATATTAGTGATAATATGGAACTTGGCTTCAATGATGACTTTGATAATATTGATGGATTATGTAATCACGATAAAATCAACAATGCTATAAAATGTATTGACAGATACATGTTTGCTATTACTTTAAAGGTTAAAAATCACTATATGGTCAGTCGTTTGAATACTTCAATCATGAAAAAAATGTTGGTGGTTAAAAATGAAACTAGACCCTATGATGTTCCAGGTTTGCGGCAGACATTTGTCTATTACAGAAAGAAAATTGATGCTGATGCTATAAATAGATCAATCGAACTTTTGTGTCATTGTCCATAACATCTTCTAATATTGATGACACGCAATTATTTCGATTCTCTTTTGCTATTATGCTGAGAAACAATTTGGTGTCGGGCTTTACCAATGATGTTTCAAGTATTATACATCAAAATAAGTCTCATAAAGAAATTAGAACTTTTGAACACATGAAAGCTCGAAATGAATTATACCCAGATATAACATTCTCCGAATTTCAAAGTATGTTAATGATGTATATTTCAAATAAATTCAGTTTCTTTTTATTTCAAGCTGCAACTGGGTTTGGGGAAAAGATGATGTATACATGCTTACTCGGGTGTATCAATACTTCATCTCCTAAATTGATCTTACGGATATTTGAAGGCAAATATCAAACTAGAGTTGAAAAAACTTGGTTTTACTGTTGGAGAGATTCACCAAATTAATGATGTGGATCATTACAATGTGTATCTAGGAGTATATGGCTCTCTCAGAACTTCAACTTTAAGAATGAATGAATCTCATTTTGGCTGGCTGGTTCTTGATGAATGTCATTGTATTTTGTCAAAGTCCATTTTCAAGGATTGTTGGTTTCATCTACAAAAATTCCCACATATGTTGATGATGTCTATAACAATGGACGAGAAGGTGACTAAAGTCACACATTTGAAACTAAAAGTAACTTACCGAATTATATATGAGAACTATTCGGAGTGTTAGGAACAGAATTGCTGAAAGGAGTTTTCAATTCAATAGAAACAACTGATTACGACACTTAGACTTTTTACCATCCATGATATTGATAGGTTAAGATATATATATTGCAGGACATATATATAGTCAAGTTATGTAAATCAATTTAGATGGGTTTCTATTTCAACTTCAAAGACATTGAGAGATGAACTCTAGTGAATAGTTTTTATTGCACACAAAAAAAGACTGTTGATTATGTTATACTTGTATAGATGTTTCTATTATGTATCGGAAAGTATAGGTATATTATCCGTTTTTTGCTAAACCTAGTTGTATTTTCACTAAAGAAATAAATGATTTTTTAAAAAGTATGATCATATAATCGCATGTCAGTGTAGTAGAAGGTACAATTGAAGATGTCGTGAAGACTTCAAAATAAGTTTGTTCTAACATTATAGAAATTACAATTGAAAATCAAGTATAAATTGTAGCAAGTAACATTATCTCAGTTAGCATCGAGGAATTGAGAATGTTGGTCAGTTGAGAGGTTCTTCCTTGATTAACCTTTTTCAGTTATTTTATACATACAGCCATCGTTTTTTGCTTATTATCTCTTCATCACCTTCCATAATATATAGTGTTGCTATAGTGTATTTGCTGGTGCTGAAAGAAGAAGGGTTAAAGGGAGAAAAATGGATAAATGGATATGATATTGAACGTTGGCTGTTTGAAATATGTGTGTTGTTTTATCTAACATTTCATTTCATTTATGAGTTGGAACAAATGTTCTTACACTTTAGAACTTAATTGTAGCATCAGGATGGTGCATTGAATTTGGAGTTAATATGGAGTGAAGATGTAGTGAAAAGATTAAATGATGGTAGCCAGTGGTGTATCTTTCTTGAGAAACTTAAAATATGAAGCAGACTAAAACATAGTCAATATCGGATTCGTATAACTAATGATTCAAGTCAAAAAAATTCAGTCAAACACCATATACATGTGAAACGCATTCAGATGTTCAGAAACAGATGGAATGAGAATGAATTGTATAACGAAACAAACATTTTTGAATCAGAAAGTAGATGGTACCTTATTCAAACCCCCATAAAAAGATATTTGATAGAATTCATTGAGATATGATAAATTCATTGAACATTATGAAATTATAATGTAACACTGGTTTGGAATAGTTTTATTAAAGTCTACAGATTCAATATTCAATGGATTTGATGTATATCGTCTTGTTTGTTACAATAGGAAAGTTGTGATAATAGTCAGTATATCTTCAGAAATATTATTAACGTTATAATTCAAACCAACACCAGATGTTGTAGTAAATCAAATCAAAGTAAATATCTGTAAAACTGCAACTCCAGTTCCTGTTATAGTTGTATAGCAGTTCAAAAACTCTTGCTGTAGTTAATTCTATCCATGTTGATGATATACAGGAGCGATAGATGAACTATCCACCGAAATTTTCTGCGTCAAAGAAAGCTGATCTTTTGTTTTGCTACCTTGAATGATAGTCATAATGATACAATTAGGCCTATAATATAATCCAATGAAAGACAAGAAAGCAAATATGTTTTAGAAATCTGGTAGATTGATCATGAATAGTAAACAAATGGCTTATGAAGTTTTAATCCTGAAATTGTTGATTTTGAAGCAGAATTTGCAGCTACACCTGCACCATTTGATAAAAAGCCCTTATTATTTAATGTATAAGAATCATGGTTGACACCAATAACCTTCTGATGTCAATTTAACTTTCATTTATTGAAATTTTATTATAGACCCAGTAGTTTTTTAATTTTATACTGTTGTAGTTGAAGCTGTTTTAAAATTCTAAACCATCAATGAGTTTTTAGAGAGTGGTTATTCATCATGCATATAATCTAAATCAAAGTTGAAATCCTACTGTAATTTATTTCACATTGCATAATTTCTTGAGCTGGATAATTTCTTACTAGGAGATTTTCTATCAACATTGAACCAAAAGGCTTGAAAATTCCTCTTTGCAATTGGGAGAGCTGCCAGTGAAAAGAATAATGAGTTGAATATTAAATTATCAGAATTAATTTATAGTATAGAAGAATTAGTCAATAAAAAGAATAGAGCAATTGCTCAAGGTGAAAGCCATTATGTCTTTTGAGAGGCTAGACTTAAGGGAGAATGATTGTTGTTTTTGATGTAATATATTGCTCAGTATATCATATCAAATTGTTACTACTATGTGTACATGTTTGTATAAAATGAAATATTTACATTACAAGCCACAAAAAAACATTGAAAATTTTTCAACCAAAGTTTTCAGGTTAATTTGTTAATTATGATGTTATACTTATATAAAAAAGATAATATAACTCTACTAAGTATTAATACTAAATAAATAACAGAATGAATAAACGAAATATAAAATGTAAAATTTTAAATGTAAAAATAATTATTAATAGGTGAAAAGGAAGAAATAGCAGCTAAAACTTGAAATCTGAAAGATTCAAGTTTAAATGATATAAATAAAAGATAAAATTACCAGGTTTGGTATTCATCGAAATAGTCAATACTTTTATCCCAATTGGTAACATTAGCAGAGATGGTATGTCTAATGGAGTCCATTAAAACAGGTGGACCACATGCTGCAATACCAATATTAGATGATGATGATTCTCTAATGTTTGAATCAATGAGCTCAGCAATATTTGGTCTACAGTAAAAGATTTTGAGGTTACCTAAAGACTTTGTATCATTCATTTGATAATCATTTGATTCTTTTTCAGAACTTTCAGTACTTGATTCAGTTGAGTCATTTTCAGATAAGAATTGATTGATTGAAGTTGTTCTGTTTTCACCTTGTTCTCTAGTAATATAAAGTTCAACATCAACGTTAACATTTTTCAATAAATTGTGATAAGCTTTAACAGTTTTAAGATGTTGACTAATCCAAATCAATTTACCCCTTGAAACTTTAGCAGCATTTTCAACGATACCTGGAATACCAGAACCACCAGCAATTAACAAAGCTTCATCATACTTCTTCAATGGGGAAGCAGCATGACCACCATAAGGACCTTCAATTGAGACTTTACAAGTTAAACTATTGTTATTTTTTTGTAACTTCTTCCACATTCTATAAGTAATACCTCTTTTAACCTTAATGTAAGCACATAAATTGTTACCTTCATGGACAATTGTGAAAGGATGATTTTCCCAGAAAATTATACTAGCAAAATAGATGTAACCATAAGTACCAGGATGATGGATCCACCATGAAGGTTTTTGAACTTCAACTTTCAATAAGTCATCAGCAAGAGCTGTTACAGTAGCAGTTCTATAACCGAAACCAGTCATACGTATAACACGAACAATTCTATCAAAAGCCCAAGCACAACAAGCACCAACTAACCATTCTAACCAACCTAAATCATTACAATGATACCAACAAGTAACAATGAATAAAAGAGCTAAAACAATATGAACAACTAAGAAACATTCATAATAGAAAATTCTGAAAGGTGGTAAAGCAAATAATAAGATACCACCACATAACACTGTAGCAGCCACACCATAAGCAAAGAAAGGATTTTTTTTCATATATGCAACATAACGACCACGTCTAAGGATTGTATAACCAACAGAATGAATTAAAGTATCAAGAGACATCCACCATGCAACAACTTTATGGAAATGAAGGAAAGTTGAATAAGACCAACCAGTAATCCAAAGAAGTAAATTATTTCTACCAGCAAATAAAACTAAAACAGGAATTTTACCAAAAGCCATAATACCAGTACGATCAGAAATAAATCTTACATAAGCTGTTTTTTCATCAGCAAATCCACCCCAATGATCTTTAGATCTATAATCAACACAATAGAATGCAATTTGTAAACCAAATAAGAAAAGATCAGTAAGAAATTGAATTCTATTTGGTAAAAGAACTGGGAAGTATTTCCAACCCCAAAATTGAGAGAATTTACCATTTGGGAATAAAGTTGGGAAGATGACCCATTTTTGACAAGCTTTAGCAAATGAAGAATTATTGATTGATTTTGTAATTGAAGTAAATCTTGCAAAATTATATATAGCACTAACAATAACCAATAATAAGAAATAACCACAAATACCAATTGAGAACCAAGTACCAGTAGCATAATTGAAATAAAATGATTGATAACCACGATAATAGGAAGTTAAAGTTGAAATATTTGGAGTAGTTGGAACATAAAGTGGTAAAGATAAATTAGTAATTGAATTGACTGGTATTTTATATTTAGTTGCATTATTATATTGTTCTTCAAAAAATTTCCAATTATTTGGGAATTTAGAATGTCTTGTACAATAGAAAGCAGCATATTTAAATAATTTCTTTTTGAAATGATCTGATTTATCTTCTGATAAGGCAACTGAACAGAAAAGAACGGTACCGATAGCAGGTTTATAAGCACAAACCATTTCACTACCAGCAGAACGTCCTCTTGCTTTTGGAGTATAAGCGAAATTGAAATCAGAGACAGTTGACATACAACTTGCAAATTCTGGAGCAGCTTTATCATAAGCTACGAGAGTATCAAATTGGATAGCTAATGTTTTACTCAAAAGAGCAAATAAAAGGAATAATGATTTGGATACTAGCATAACTAATCTTTCCTTTGATTATTGATTGATTGATTGATTGATTGATTTAAAAGGGAAGTAAAAGTAGAGGGAGAATTTCAAAAAAAAAAAAAAAAAAGAAAAGAAAAAATTTAAATAGAGTTATAAGATAGAATCAAATTTGAAAGAATACAATTCAAGAATGGGATAGGTATAAACTTGATCAGAATTTACAATTGTAATCAAGACATAGGGGTCCTTTTAAAGTAATACAAGTTGAATGAATAAATGAATAAATGAATGAATAAATGAATGAATGAATAAATGTATATCAAATTGGTAGCCAAATCAGAAAACAGAATATTTTTTTTTTCGTAAATAAAAAACAAAAAACAGTAGGGAGATACCGTACTCATCCCTTTCTTTGTTAAAATGTTAAAGCAATGTATATAAGCCTGTAATAAGAAGTTAACATATAATCAAAAGAAGGCATTATAAAGAATAATGAAATAGTATAATAATGAATTAACGATGAGTTTTAAATTTTTACAATTATCGTTATGATATTGGATAAAATAAAAAACGGTATGGGATATTTCACCAATTATAACCATTCCAATTAGGGTCTTGGTATAAGTCAAACGGTGATTGACAGATATGAAAGGGTAGTTATATCCGTTAACTCAGAAACAAAAATGATAAGGGGAAAAAAAAAGGGAAAAAGGGAAAAAGGGAACAAAAAGGGAACAAAAAGGGAACAAAAAAAAAGGGACGGTAACATCGGGAAAAGGAGAAATCAACAACCCAAAAGAAAAAGAAGGACAAAAAAAGAGGGCAAAAAGAGGGCAAAAAGATGAGGGAAAAAAAAAAAAAGAGGGAGAAGACAAAAAGAGGCTAGAGGCTAGATATTTTTTTTCTGAAAAGGGAAATTCTAGCCACTAAGTTTGTTTATCAATAATAGCTAAGCCTCAAATTTTTCAACAAAGAAACAATTTCTAAAAGTTTAAACTCCATGGATCAATAGAAAATGCTCAATGAATTGTTTGTATAATGAAATTTAGTCCTCCCCTCCCCCCACTCTGTCTTTCTCTTTCTTTGAATCTCCTCATCTCCCTTTTTTTTCTTTTTATTTTTCCTTTTTTTGGTACGGCAATATACAATGTGATCATTCGAGAACATGGGAAATTGACTCTTATTCTATATATATATATTTGAAACAAGAGGAAATACCCTATGAGAACCCTAGAAACAAGAAAACCCTTTAAAAAGGTCCCTATAATTTGTATATTGAATAGACTATTGTTTTAAACAATAGACTAGAACTTATTTACAATTATACTTGCTTATACAATTCTAAAGGAAACCTTCATACACTCTTCATACACTCTTCGGAATCTTCCGAATCCTCTTTCATTTCGGCAATTGTAGTTCTGTGCAGTTTGCTGATAATCTTCCAAAGCCGTTAGTTTCTAACGTCATTCGTTTTGCACTGCGCTATTTTTCCCGCTTGAACACACTAACTGTGGCAGGATTCATCAATCGTGTAAAAAAAAAAACGTTGGAGAAAAAATCAACGTTTGCTCTGTTTTTGCTCTGTTGCTTTTTCCACAGTACTTGAGGGCTGTGCAAGAAAATGGTGGTTTACCAAATTTCCTCGGAAAATCTCACGTTTTTTTTCAATGTTTTTCCTATTTTTTTTTTTTTTTTTTTTTTTTCAATTGTAATCTTTTCTTAATATCAATACAGCTCAAAAGAGTTAAACTCAAAGATAAACTCACCTTCCACTTCTAATTTCTATTCTTGAATAAGAGTTCTATTATTGAATAGGAAAGTAAACTGTGTTGATGCCTTAATTCATCCTTTTTTTTTGTGTGTGTATGTGTAATTATTTTTTTCTAAATAACCAGAAACAAAAAAAAAATGCTAGATATCTGCATAATAAAATGAATGTTGAATCTACCATTTCGGCACAAATTTGTGTAATCTCAAAAACTCAATTGACGTAGCAATTACACATGACAAACTGTTCTTATTATATAACTTCAAAGTTACTGGAAAAATGTGTGATTCAAACAATAGTCCACAGTTTCATTTGACTGAACAGTTTTAAGGATATGTATGATCTTTCAAAAAAAAAAAAAAAAAAAAACCAGGAATATCATATTCCTTAAAAATTGTCATAATAAAGTCAAAAAGTCTCATTGGTATCTGGTAAAATCTGATATTTTATAAACCCTTAAGTAATTGATTTTACTGCATGATTAGGTTCAATTGACCAAGTATATACGGAATCAGTGATGATTTAACTATTATAAAAATTACTTTCATTATACTTTCAGAAGTATCTTTTCTATTCATTAAGCGGGGAAAGATGCTGTTTCAATTTATCCAAAAGTTTATCAACAAAGTCAAAAGCCAAACCTTTAATGCTAATAATAGTCTATTGATACAGTGATTGTTATCGGAATACTTAAATCTAAAAAAAATCTAAAAAAAATGAAAACGATATTACTTACATCAGTGGATCTAAAAAAATTTATTGTGTTATTCATTTGCAGGTCAATGATATCAAAGTGTATATGAATAGTACACACGTAAAGGGGAAGAAGGAAGCAGAAGAATGAAGAGATATTTGAAAGACTGAAAGATAGATAGATTGTATTGAACAATGAAAAAGCTGAGCCACCTTAAGTTTCACAATGAGACTTTTGTGAAAAACATGGAAATTTAAGTTCAGTTTAAAAGTCCGAGTCTTCAAAACATGTAAACTCGTTCAGACAAACAAATTTTATTAAAGAAAGTATCTTTATTTAAGGGTATATAGCTGGTGTGATAGAATGACTGTTTTGCTATAACTTGGTCCAAACAGTGTTCAATTATCGTATCTGCAGACCCCGTATGTATGGAAATAAGTTTGGTATATATTCACCACCATAATAGATTTTTTCATTATTTTTATATATATATATATATATATATATATATATGTTTTTTTTATCTAAAGTTTTCAATAGATTAATATTTGGTATGTAAATCAAGAAGAAACAGGTTTATAGTGTATAGGTATTCAATAACTATTTAATTATATAAATGTATTATACAGATAGTTTTATATGTATTAAAGTCACCTTTTTAAAATATAGTTGCAGTTATCATTATCATCTATTCTTTAAAAGTTAGGTACTATATTTGTTAGATTTATATCCCTAACTTGTAGTTTATTGATTATTATTCATCTTATTTTCTCAAAAGTACTTGAGTCTAACTTACAATGATTAGTATCCTTTTCTTTTCTGCAAAATCTCTAAACATTAAACTTAACTTTTGTTTCATTTGGATTATTCATAATATTCCACTTATCATCTTCATAATGTTTTTTCTTCGAAATTACTTGTTTTTTCATTTGTTATTATCTTCTTTTTTGGTTTATTTTGTTTAGTGTTTGAATAGTCTTTTTATTATTAGCATTTCCATATTTGTAGTCAAGTAATAATTTTTTGTTTCTTTAATTTATCTCAATCATCTTTTGTTTGGTGTTCATTTATTCAGTATATGAAAGATCTTGTTTCCCAATATGTAGTCCATCTTTCAGTTATCGTCTTTATCTAGAACTTTCACACTCTAATCATTAATTTTCCTTTCTTGATCATTTTGAAGTTTACATTCAGAGCTTCATTTCATTGTATCATTAAGTTCAAATCTTTATCTGGTTCTAAATATTATAGCACTGAGGAATAATATGGTTTTTGTTAGAGTTTTTAATAAAAGAGAGTTTTATTATCATTACTATTATTCATTGAAATTTACTCATTTCATTTCTCTTGATAATTTGATTTTTTGCAACCCTTCTACTCTTTTAGCATTAAACTTTAGATTTTCTTCTTCTGAAACATTTTAGACATGAGGAGTATATTACTTCTGTTCGTAATAATAGATAGTTTAGCTGTTACATTAAAGCTTTTGTTGTTTTAATTATGAATCAGCAATAAGTTCGAACGTTTGTATCGAAAATTCAATAATGTTCAGCTATTTATTATACTTTTTAGTTTGATTATTCTACTGCAGATATGACTTGCAATATATTTGATTGGATGTCAACTTTGATGATTTCTAGCTGTTCTGATACCTAGTTTTGGACCAAGCATTAACTTTCTCAGTAGTCTCTTCTTAATTTAATCACAGTTGGAGGGTACAGAAAAGAATTTCAGCTATGGGCAGTTGTTCATATTTGATCCTTTACTATAAACCTGTGTCTACCTTGATTCTGGTGCCAGTATATGCCAAAGAAAAGAAATTGATACAAACCAAACATCTCTCACCAATGAAAATTGTTGTAAATAACAATGAAATTACACGACAATTCTTTTGTTGTTGGTTTGGCTGATTGGTGTGATATAACTGTCTCTTCTGCTTCTATTATAGATAGTAATTGTGTAGTAGAGAGGTCTGTAAGTACTGTATTTATTATAGTATGCTTTGTTTGCATTGTAAGTAATAGTAAGCTATAAAACTATTCAATGAATCTATTTCATATTATTATTTTTATAAACTTATTGCAATAAATATATTCCTCCATACAAAAGTTATTTCTAGGCTCAGCTAATTTCAAAATCCACAACATAACATAGATTAAAGATGGTATTGATGTATTATTGAAGTATCTAGGTATTTATGTGACTACTTATTGTCTATATAGTTGGCATTACTGTTAGTAATTGCATTATTATATGCGTCATTACCATTTTTTGGCAGAAAAGTACTCTTATTATACAAAATATTACATTTATTTTATAGTTACCAGCACTAAACACTTGCAATGACATTACTCTAGATAGTTTTGCCTGGTCACTTTAAGACCCTTTATTTGTTTAATATATCTCTTTTCACACCAAATTGTCAATAGCTGATTGATTCTTGCACTTTGGTACTTGATTGGTCAAACTTGATTCAACCATCAAGTTCTTTATATTTGATTTAAATGGTTTTTTTTCTGATAGTTTAACAATCTGATTTGATAGTATTTGATTCATTTTGAGCTATACTGATCAAGTTGTTCGATGATTTTTTTATCTCATAAAATATCCATACCGATTTGAATAAAATAGTTATAAAAAGCATAGCTAAATGGAGTTTATATAAGCCAGACTATTGGATATATAATTGTTATAAATTTCTTTTGGGATTGCTCGATGTGATGTAAAGTTTAATGCCATACCTTCATATGATGAAACTAAAAGACACGAAAATGCTGCATCAAACATCGGTTGATCGAAATAAACTTTACCAAGTTTTTCATCTCCGATAACGTTTATATTTGAAATGAATAATGTACTTAGTGGATTTGGATCTCTTGATTTCAATTCATCAATAGCATTATTGATTGCTGATCTATCCTTTTTAGCTTTAGTTTCTAGAATTTCCCAAATCTCATTACAGTTATCTTTCCTATCATTCAATCCATTATGAAAATTTCTAGCCATTTCAGTTATTTTTGCATTTTGAACATATGAAATATCATCATAATGTGAATGGATTCCGACAAATAATCCCAAGTGATAAAGCATTTCATCAACTTCTGGTGGAATCTTAAACCTTGTATTGACAGCTATAATTGCACGTAGTTTATCCGTTTCACCACTATGAATATAACTATCAATAATCGCCTTAGTTGCAATTGCATAGATCAAACTTGTAATTTTAAATCCATTTTTCCTGCAAAAATTGATCAAATAATCAGTTTTCTCCTTACTTAAATGAACAACTTCATAATTATGTTTATAGAATGGTAACTTTAATAATTCTTCATCCAACTCAGGTGTACTGCCCCTTTCAGTATCATATTCAGCTAATTTATCCTCAAATTTCATCAGCTCAGTTGATGTTGGATAAGGTGGGAAATTTGGTTTAATGATGGTATTCTCAACTTCATCATCATTATGAGCATCCAAAGATTTACAAATTTCAGCATAAACATTTTTAACAGCTATACCGTCTAAATATGTATGGTCGGCAACAAAAAATAGTGTATTTGATTTAGAATCTAGTACTAATTTCCATAGTGGAACTTTATCAGAATAACTAAATTTTAATGCAGTATATTTTTCCAATATTTGTTTAGGATTTGAATTATCGATTACATCGATACAACTTCTAACATCATATCTGGGTAAATATTCAGAATGATGTCCCTTACCAACAGTTAATGAAAATTGTGGATATTTTTTACACATTTTAGTAATTGCATTTGTTATTTTCTTTGTTGTGAGTAATGGTTTATATTGAGCACCAACAATAAAGTTGTTATAAATTCTATGACTTGCAAGCAAGCTCATAAAAGTTTCAAATGCTGATAATACCATTGTTTGTTGTATCAAAAGGAGTTTCAAAAAAAGAGAAAGAATGAAAGTATTAACCAGTGGTACATTCACTGAGTTTAAATAGCTATATTCTCATAAGAGAAGATTAACTGTTGTGATGTTTCCCTGTTGTAGTCTTTGCTAGACAATGTTCTGGATTATCTATATATATAATTAGATATATATTTAACTCTCAATGATCATCCTATGGTATAACTAGAAAAGAGAAATGCTTTAATACCTTACGATCAATTATGTAGATGAGATGACGTATTGTTGAAAATATATCAAACTATGAAACAATGTTAATTTGCTTTATGTATTATTCAAAGTTTAATTCATATGAAACATCATTAAGCTTTCAATATATTTCATTTTTTGGATAAGATTACCAAGAATGGAACATTCAAAAGATAAAATTTTGAACAGACCACGTTCAACGCTTGTTTGAACAAATTTCTGATTGAATGCAATATCTTTTTTTTCTCAGATCTTATTATCAAGACTCCTTTTGAGATCTAAATTCAAAGGAGTAGTATTTCAGCCATATGTATCTTGATTGAATTGCTGTTACTATATTCCTGCAATTAAATCTAGG
>JAKTRA010000025.1:58262-143699 GCA_030579495.1 Pichia heedii | reverse complement strand
TGATGCAGCATTTTCGTGTCTTTTAGTTTCATCATATGAAGGTATGGCATTAAACTTTACATCACATCGAGCAATCCCAAAAGAAATTTATAACAATTATATATCCAATAGTCTGGCTTATTTAAGCTCTATTTAACTCTGTTATTTATAACTATTTTATTCAAATCGGTATAGATATTTTATGAGATAAAAGAATCATCGAACAAGTTGATCAGTATAGTTCAAAACGAACTATATACAAAAACCTAATATGATGAATCAATATTTATCAAATCAGATAGTTAAACTATCAGAAAAAAAACCGTTTAAATCAAATATACAGAACTTGATGGTTAAATCAATTTTGACCAATCAAGTACCAAACTGCAAGAATCAATCAGCTATTGACAATTTGGTGTGAAAAGAGATATATTAAACAAATAAAGGGTCTTAAAGTGACCAGGCAAAACTATCTAGAGTAATGTCATTGCAAGTGTTTAGTGCTGGTAACTATAAAATAAATGTAATATTTTGTATAATAAGAGTACTTTTCTACCAAAAAAATGGTAATGATGCATGTAATAATCTAATTACTAACAGTAATACCAACTATATAGACAATAAATGGTCACATAAATACCTGGACACTTCAATAATACATCAATACCATCTAAAATCTATGTTATGTTGTCAAGTTTGAAATTAGCTGAGCCTAGAAATAACTTTTGTATGATGGAATATATTTATTGCAATAAGTTTATAAAAATAATAATATCAAATGGATTCGTCGAATAATTTAATTGCATATTATTACTTACAATGCAAAGAAAGCATATTATAATAAATACAGTACTTACAGACCTCTCTACTATACAATTACTATCTATAATAGAAGCAGAAGAGACAGTTATATCACACCAATCAACCAAACCAACAACAAAAGAATTGTCGTGTAATTTCATTGTTATTTACAACAATTTTCATTGGTGAGAGATGTTTGGTTTGTATCAATTTCTTTTTTATGGTCTACACTGGCACCAGAATCAAGGTAGACACAGGTTCATAGTAAAGGATCAAATATGAACAACTGCCCATAGCTGAAATTCTTTTCTGTACCCTCCAACTGTGATTAAATCAAGAAGAGACTACTGAGAAAGTTAATGCTTGGTCCAAAACTAGGTATTAAAACAGCCAAAAATTATCAAAGTTGACATCCAATCAAATATATTGCAAGTCATATCTGCAATAGAATGATCAAACTAAAAAGTGAAATAAATAGTTGAATATCATTGAATTTCAGATATAAACGTTTGAACTTATGGCTGATTGATAATTTAAACAACAAAAGCTTTACTAACTAAACTATAATATTAAAAGATAGAACATGAACAACTGCCCATAGTTAAGTTGGTAAGAACAATTCTCTTCATACTGATTCATGATGAGACTATCAAGAACGTGAAATCAAGTATTTTTTTGAACAGATCAGAATAGAGTATTTTAAAGTTGAATTGAAAATAGTTCGAACAATATCTGTCAAGAGTCTAACTATCTGAATAATCATCAAGTAGGACACTGAAAAACAAATCAAAGAGGCTAAGAACCAGGAGTAAACTGTTCAACACTTTGAAGAGGTACAACAGACTATGATCCCATTTTGATTTAAAGTTTTGAAAGAAAAAATTTACAGCTCAAAGTGATACATAATAATCACATGAATGATATCAATCATTTACTCCTTATATCAATAATGAAGTAATTAGTCTCTGAGGAAAAAGAGCGAAGAATCACCTAATCTAACTCATAACTGGAATTTTTAGTGATTATAGAAATATATTTTAGGAGTAGAATAAAACAAAATGATAAAATTTAGTACATTTACAATACAATTAAAAGAATTATATAAAAATGCATTCACTTCTTTGAGCAGAGCAGCCCTTATATTATATTAGCAGTAAACTTTTCCAAAAAATCATTCAGAACATCTAAAAGACCTTCTCAGTAGAACTTATAAAACACAATGAAGGAATTTCATCAAAAAAAAAAAAGTTACTGAATGTGTTAATACTTTCATACATTTTTATCTAATCTATTACTTCATCTTGAATGAAATCCCAATCCTCAAAGCCATCTTCATACATAGTAGTTAATCTTTTCTCGATATCCACAAGATCTCTTTGGCTAGCAACTTTATTGTACTCTTGATATTCTTCATCAGTCAATAAACAGCTGTCAAACAACTCTTGAACTTTTTGATGGTTGATTTTGAAGCCAATAAAGACTATTTCCTGTCTTCTATCCTCATGAACACCTTGAAAGTCAACTTTTATCGATGCAATAGTTTCTCGATCCTGCGGCCAATGCTCTTTTGCCATTGCCCCAAACCATGGCGTGCCTGCACTCAATGTAAGCATTGATCCAGCAGAACTCCATTCTCCACGAAGAATATACCTTGTAGCTAACCAGAAGAAACCTTTTGAACGAACGACATGGCATAAAGGTGAGTTCTTTTTGTTTTTCAACATTTCTTCAGTTGTCAAGATATCTTGCTCATTATTATTATTATTATCATCATCATCATCATCATCATCATCACCATCATCAATTTCATGCCCTTCATTTTCATCACCATCTTCTGGTAAATTAACTCTTTCGATGATTTGAAACTTATCACACAGCATATCATATAATCTTTTAGGATGAAAAGGTTTCCGGGCTCTATATACGAAATTATTTATACCATATTCTTCAGTTTCGGGTTTTGGTGTCATTCTTTCTTTAGATAAATCATCTCCAAATCCCAATCTACTATTCGATTCATCTAAACTTCTCAACCAACCTGGAGATGTAATGGCTTTTGTAAAATTAAACATTTTTGTGTCTAACACATACTTATTCTCAACCTTGGAGTAATTAGTTGTAATAATGTGTGCAACTGGATTCAAAGTATGAACAATTTTCTTAACTTTTTTCAAAAGTCTTTTGGAAATACTTGAAGATTTGTTGATGATTATAACGTCTGCAAATTCAATTTGGTCAACCAATAAATCAGTAACTGTTCTATCTTCCTCATTCATCGAATTGTTTTTAGATCCCCATCTATCAGCTAAATAATCAGTTGTTTCTATATCATTTGAGAAATTCAATGCATCCACAACTGTGACACATGTATCCAAACGTACAATTTCGTTCAAGCCACCCATTTCAACTATTTCCTTCAATAATTTGATATCATCTTGGTCTTGATCTTCTGCAGAATCGATCAATAATGCAGAAAACTCTTGTGTAAAAGTTTCAGCTACCTGCATCGGTTCACCAATCCCTGTACTTTCAATTATGATATAGTCGAACATTTCACATTTAGCAACTTTGATTAACTCTTCCAGTAAATCACCACGAAGAGTACAGCAAATACAACCATTTTGAAATTTTATTATCTTCTCATGTGTAGTGACAATTTTATGATTTCTAATAAATTCGGCATCAATATTCAAGCTAGAAATATCATTGATTATAACAGCAATCTTGTATCCATGTTCTTGCTTCAAGATGTTTTCCAATAGAGTGGTTTTACCACTGCCTAAAAATCCTGATAATAATGTAACAGGAATTGGTTTTTGCTTCTTTACCTTTTTGATCATCACTGTTTGTTTGAATATTGGAAATAACATCTTCAACCATAGTTTGAAGGTTTCTTAGCTCTTCTTTTATAGAGTTTATTCAGTGAATAAGTCTGAATACTATATGCAATAAATAATATTATTAACCCATACAGTATTTTATTACTAATTCTAAAATTCTATTGGCTGATCACAAATTGTAAACCAATTCTCTAAAGTGTGTTTGAAAGAACTGTAATGGACTCTATATTCATCATTTGATAATTAACAAACCGATCATCATGAGTATATTACCAGTAATATACTACATCTATCATGACAGGAAATTTATATTTCATATTCATTATATTTTCTTACTTTGTACACGGAATATACCACATTATCAGTACCAGTAGATAGATAGATAGATAGATAGATAGATAGATGGATAGATAAATACATACATAGATACATATATATATATATGGATGTCCCACGTATTAATGAAGTTGACTCACAAAAGCAAGCTTCACATTAAGACGCTCACCATCAACACAATTTCTTCAGAAGGCTTTGATGAGAGGCGTATTTTTTACACGTTTCCATATATTCTCTTCTTTTCTTTTGATTGCTCTTCTTGAAGATAAAAATGTCTGCTACGATCAACCGTTCACTTACCACCATCAAAACAGAACTGGAATTCTTATCTGAATCTGGAGTCATCACAGAAGAACTTTCCAACCAAATAATCAGTTACCTTCCAGATCGTTATGTTAAAGGTATGCCAATTGTTGGTGTCAAGAATTCCAATTCGATTCAATCTGCAAAATCCATAGATTCACAACCACGTGAAACTTCTAAACCATCTGGTAATACTGAACTATACCAGGCGTTATATGATTTTTCTCCACAACAAGCAGATGATTTGGCGTTGAGATCAGGCGATAAAGTGGTTGTTATAGAAAAACTATCAACTGCATGGTGGAAAGGTACATGTAATGGTAAGACAGGTGTGTTTCCAGCAAACTACGTCCAATTATATGGTGGTTACTCATCTACGAGTGTACAAACTGTTGGAAAAGAAAAGGAAAATAATCAACCTTCTACGAATCAATATTACCAACAATCTGAAAAATATAGTCAACAACCTGCACATTATTCACAACAACCAATATCTCCTTATGTTCCTTATCAACAACAAAAGCAACAACATCAAGTAGTAACCCAACAACCACAACAGCAACAACCACAACAACCACAAGTGATAGTCCAACAACCACAACAACAACAGAAGAGTCAATCCTCTCTAGGTAAATTCGGTTCTCAACTAGGTAATGCTGCTATTTTTGGTGCAGGTGCTTCAATTGGAAGTAATTTAGTTAATTCAATCTTCGATTAAACATCAAACTGCCTGATAGTACTGTCAGAGGATTAATTTTATTGGTTCATTAGCTCATTTGTTCATTAGTTCAACTTTTTTTTTTTCATATTTTTGATTGTTTTATCAATAAATAAATATTATTTATCTTTATTATATCTATACTAAAACTTTAACCAAACCTCTGGGAATGATATATAACCGTTACACTAATTACGTACACGATTAGTTGTTCGTTCTATTACAAATTTTCATTCTCTAAGTAAATATGTAAAATCTTGTAAAAAACAATACAACTTATTAGTATCACCAAATAGATATTAAGCTATATCTTTTTATCTTTATTCGATAGATCGATTACCCCATAATGAAATGAAATTTCACTGGTAAACTCGTAACTTTGACTTCAACGTCATTGCTCAATATTGCACAGTTGGAACTTTTTTTTAATTTCTTATTTCTTACTTATTTTTTACTTATTTCTTTTCTCTTCTTTTCTCTTTTTCATGATAACCAATGCCAGATAATACAATAAACGTGAAACCAATCACTGTCAAGCCTGTTGGAAGAGCTCATATGGCTTGTTTGCGTTGTCGTACACAAAAGATAAAATGTTCAGGTGGTATGTATACATTACGATACAAATACTAAATGTTTATTTTTTCTCTTACTATCATGAATACTAACATTAAGAAAAGGTCCTTCGACATGTAAAAATTGTTTGATTTCAAACAAAGAATGCAAATATCCTCAAAGAGAGAAAAAAGTTACAATACTACAATCCCAGTTGAATAAATTAAAGGAAAGGATCAGTTTTCTGGAAAATCAACTGGAAAGAAATATATCAACATCAAATAATAATAAAAAGATTGAAAAGACTCCATCAATCGCAGACACTAACGAACACCAAGAAGATGATGAATCAATGGAGAATCATAGCATACCATTTGACTCAACGTCAAATAATAGTACATATTTTGGTACCTCATCTGGCCAAGTATTTGATTCAGAACTCAAATCTCATTTATTCGAAATAACTCAAGATGCCGATAGATCATCGTCCAACTCTTCATCTTCAACACAGCGCCGACATTTTTTCAAAGATCCAACATTGGATTTAACATTCCCTGGTGTGGTAATGTTACCAGATAAACAATATGCTCTTTTTCTAGTTGATAAAGTTATCAAATTCCTAAGTCATGAATACTATTTATTTGATGCTGCTAACTTTTATAAACAAATAGATGAAGCATATGAAAAATTAAAAGATAAGAAACCTCTATGGATATGTTATTTTTTGATGACTTTAGCAGTTGGTGAACAATATTTAACTCATTTGCCACACGGTGAAATTCCTGGCATGGGTTTCTATATTGCAGCTATGAGATTATATAAATCAAGCTATGAAGAACCAACTTTAGAATTTGTACAATTGTTGATATTGATTGCATTCTATCTACAAGGTTTGAATAGTGCAAATGCAGCATTTTCATTCTATGGATTAGCAGTAAGATCAGCATTAATACAAGGATTACATAGAAATATAAAATGTATATCTCCTGTTGAAAGAGAAAAAAGAAAAAGATTATGGTGGACTGTTTTCATAATGGATACTATATGGTGCTCTAATTTGGGTCATCCAATTCACGTTCATATTGATGATGTAGATGTTGATTACCCAGAAGAAAACTGCGTTGATTTACATGATAATTTCAACATTGAGCTGATGCAATACAACGTCAAACTTGCAACTATCTTAGGTTCAGTAATGAAGGATGTGTATTGCCCAACTAAAGGCTCTACATCAATTAAAGTAAAAAAAGTTTTAGACTGTGTAGATCAATTGGATAAGTTGAAAAATATTTTACCAACAAGTGTGAAAAATAACTTAATTATATCAGAAAATAGATCAACAGCAAATCTTTATTTACGTTTGAATCAATATACAATTGTTACTACTAGACCTTTGTTGTTATCTTTGTTTAAAGGACACGTCCAACCAACAGATCCAATTAAAAAAGTTGTTTCTATATGTGTCACTGCTGCCATATCTTCCATTGATATATTGACAAATTTGAAAAATAATGACTGGTTATCGGCTGTGGGATTTTGGGATGCACAATTTTGCTTTTCAGCATTAATAATTTTAATTATTTGTAGTTTTGCAGGTAATGTCTATCCACAAACTGAAACTGGAAGGAAAATTAATAAACTTATGAAAGATGCTGGCAATTTTACTGCTTTGGATAATGAACATAAATTGATAGAATTAGACCAGCTTCTATCAAAAATACCAACGTACTCTGCCAGTTTCAGAAATAAAAATCTTAATAATGAAAATACTCAAGATGACATAAAAAATTCAAATACAAATAATCATAGCCATACTAGAAGTAATGAAAATGAACACTCAAGACGGACATCTAATAACGATATCATTCTAGATCCTGAACTACAGATGAGAAGTTTCATACACAAAAATGTTAAATCTGGAACTATTATTCCAGATAAAAATGTTGTTATACCCACCGAATCAACACATTCAAAAGATTATGATAATAACTATCCCTCTGATATGAAAAGATCCGGTCAAATAAATAATATAGATAATCAGTTCGATACAGTCTCCCCAGATATTCCACATTCATACTCTAGTCATATAGGAGATTTTACAGCATTTCGTAATAATATCTCTCCTGATACATGGAACGAGTTAACGACGAATTTACAATTTTGGGACTCTTCATATAATTAAATCTTACAAGACAATGGAATAGAAAATGGATTTATGAACATCCATGTAGTTGTTTGCAAGTGTATAAAAAGTGGAATTATCTATCATATTTTTATCACTCGGAGAAAGTGGAACTGTTCACCGAGTAGTATCAAACGATTTTTTTTTTCTTTGTATATATAACTCAAGTAGTGTTTATGGGACGACAATGAAAAATCCCCATTCACCATAGTTATAATCATAATCTGTGAGCTAATAACGATACTCCGGTGATTGGGGAATTTTGACCCGAAGTGAATACCGATAAATACCCAGTTAAATCAGCTCCAATGGTACAAGTGGTATTCGATCTTCTATATTAAAACCAAGAGGAGAAATCCAAATTATCATGTCGAAACAAATAATCGTTGTTGGTGCTGGTGTTATTGGACTTACCTGTGCATGGATATTGTCTGAAAATGGATATCAAGTTAAGTTAATCGCAAATAGAATTCCATCGACATTTGACAATGAAACCGATTACACATCTCCTTGGGCAGGTGCACATTTCAGACCATTTCCTTCTACAAATGAAGGTGATTTGAAAGACTTCCCACTGACCAGAGTCACATTCAATGTGTTGAAGGAAATATCCAAACAATTTCCTGAATCTTCTGTCAAATTCATGAAGGGCATTGATTATGTAGAGGCAGATGCTGATGCATATTCTAATCTTGACATTGGTTATGCTGATGGGCTCCAAAATTTTGAAATTATAGACCAAGCAAAGTTGTCAAAGAATGTAAAGTTTGGTGCAAAGTATGACTCTTGGTGCTTAAACTCTCCCCTATATCTCCAGTTTTTAGAGAGAAGATTGAAGATGTTTTACGGCGTCGAGTTTATTACATCTACTTTGATTTCATTGAAAGAAGTTTCTCAAATATTTCCCAATGCAACTATCATCAACTGTACAGGTTTAGGTTTATGTTATGATGGAGGATATGATCCAGAATGTTTCCAAGTCCGTGGTCAAACTTTGTTAGTTAAAGCTCCAAAAGAATGTAGCTATAAAAATATGACTATCACACATAGATTACCTGGTAATAAATTTTCCTTCGTTATTCCCCGTCCATTTGATGGTGGAATCATTGTTGGAGGTACAAGACAACCAGGAAATTTATCATCAGAACCAAATCAAGATGATGTGAAAGAATTAATTGAAAATGCTATAACTAGATTTCCAGAGCTTGTTGTTTATAGAAATGGCAAACCAACCTTAGATGTTAAGAAGATTAATGTTGGGTTCAGGCCAAATAGAAATGGTGGTGTTAGATTAGAAAAGGAGAGAATTCCAAATTCCAAACAAAGTATTATTCATTGCTATGGATTTGGCAGCTCTGGATTTGAAATGAGTTGGGGAGCTGCAAAACATGTTTTAGAGCTTGTTGAAGATGTTCAATCTAAATTCTAGTTATATAAAAACAATAAATAGTAAGTAAAGCATTTCATCTTATACAGTAATTACAACCAATCTTGTCCACGAGAAATACGAGATTCTAAAGAACTACAAAATAACCCTCTTTTGGAAGTTGTTAATCCAGAACGTACAATTCCTGATAATAAATTAACACCGGCAACAACACCATCAATGACAATTACACCATAAGGATGAACAGCATCCTCAACCGCTTCTTTCATATCGGTCATACCTGCACAACCTAATAAGATACAATCTGCATCTTTTTCAACAACCAATCTTGTTGCAACATTTTTCATTATCTCCAGGACTTCGTTTCTTGGCTTTGTATGTAATTCTGCAACTTTCAAACCAGTTGATAAAAGTCCAGCACAGTTACCGGACAATCCATAACCTCTAACACCATCATCATGTCTAATTGAAGATCTATAAACAGTTGTAACAATACCGAATCTACCACCAATAATTCTTGAACTATAAATTGCAGCTTCCATAATACCACAAGTTGGCATTTGAAATTCTTCACGGATACAGTTTATCAATGGATGATCTGAAAAACAAGCAACTAAACAGGCATCTGCTTGTTCAATCAAATTATAGGCATCTCTGATAACATCTGCAGAAGAGAGAACACCATCAAGATGACCTTCAACAGTAGCTGGTGCTGTTTTTGGTGCAGTATAACCGTAAACAATCGTATCGGCTGGTAAATGCTGTTCAACCATTTTTATACAATTGATGGTCATTAACTCTGTGCAATTTGGATTGATTAGCAGAATTTTCTGAACTTTTGATGCATCCAATAGGTTGACACATTGGCCTCTAGCCAATGGAAGTAAATTAAGATCGCTTGAGTCTGGCATTGTACATCATCTAACATTCAAGAAGAAAGTGCAATAGAAGATATCACTATTGACTATTTCTATTCCTTTACTGAAATATTTTAAATCACTGGTTTTCTAAAATATATATTTACTATTTGATTATACGGAATGATAAGAAATAGTTTCCGGAGAATACTTCCCGACAGAATTTGTTTTACGGAGAAAATGCTGCAATTACATTATCACGGGGGAAACAGCGACTATACCTTGAGACAAGGCACAACAATGCAAATGCCCCTTCATTTCCAGGGTTTATCATCGTAGTTCACCGATAATATCAGTGCAATGAACAACTATACATAGCAAAAATCATGTTGATCTAACAAGATGAGAAATATCCGCTCTACATAAACAACAGTCGGGAAAGTGCTGTCGATTTTCCGCGATTTCGCTTATCAGTATGAATTTTCTTTTTCATTTTCTTATCAGGAAATTGCTCTCGACAATGGAAAAGTGATGATATTTTTTTATTTTTTCATTTCTATGCCTGTTTCTTTATTTTTGTTACTGTTGAGGAGGAGTTGTGATGAGTAGTACTAATTTTGCTATCATCATAATAGTTGGGGAACTTTTCCAGTAGATCTTAGATAAGTCAATTGTGCTGTTTATCTCAGGAAAAAAAAAATTTATGGCTGATAAACTATTGAATTTGATTTGATTTGAAATTCCGTTTCTTCAATTTATTTATAAGACACCTATATTCCATTGATTTTCCGATTATTCATTCCTCTCTTTCCCTCTTTTTTTTCAACTGTTTATTTTTACATCACGGTTTTATTGTTGTATATTTTGGTCATTATATAAGAACTTCACGATAAAGATGACTTGGCTGTCTACATTCAATGAAAAGTTTGCTATACCTAATACAGATGATAAAGAAGATGGTATCAGAAGTAATCCTGATTTAGACCCTACTAATGTCAAAGATAGAACATGGCAAACATATAATTTCTTCCTAGTTTGGTTTCAATCATCTCTTAACGTTACGATTTGGAACTCGGGAGCATCGTTGATAAAAAATACTAAAATTGTTTATTGGCAAACTATGATTGCCTCTGTTGTTGCAACACTTATTGGAGGTATCTTTGTCATGTGGAGTTCAAGAGCTGGAGCAACATATCATGTTGGTTATCCAATTCTATTGAGATCAACATTTGGTGTTTGGGGTTATTATTTATTTGTTATTATTAGAGGTTTCGTTGCAATTCTTTGGTTTGCAGTTCAGACATATTATGGTGGTTGCTTGGTAGACGTTATCCTAAGATGTATCTTTGGTCATAAATGGTGGAATATCAAGAATACTATACCTGAAAGTCAAGGTATAACTACAAGAATGATGATTGCATTTCTTTTGTTTTGGATTTTCCAATGGCCAGTTATGATTATTCATCCAACCAAAATTAGACATTTCTTTACTTTCAAAGCAATTGTTCTACCTTGGGCTACTTTAGGTATTTTTATTTATTGTGTTGTTGCTGGTAAGGGTCCTGGTAATTTTGACCTCGGTATTCCTGTTGTTACTGAACCTTCACAAGTTGGATGGAATTTTATGATGTGTATCAACTCAATTCTCGGTTCCATTTCCGCTATGATTATAAACCAACCTGATATTGCTAGATATGCCAAAAAGAAATCTGCACCCTTATTCCCACAATTTGCTGGGTTCATGATAAGTAAGGTTGCAATTCAATTATTTGCAATGGTTGCTGTTGCTTCATATTATAGAGTCTCAGGCGTTGCATATTGGAGTTTATGGGATCTATTGAATGGTATTTTAGATCAACATTGGACTGCAGGTTCAAGAACTGGATGTTTCTTTGTGGCTGCTGCTTTTGGAATCGGTAATATGGGTACTAATTTATTTGGTAATGCACTTCCTTTCGCAGCTGATATGACAGGTTTATTCCCTAAATATATCAATATCATTAGAGGTCAAATATTAATGGGTGTAATTTGTTGGGGTATTGTTCCATGGAAGATGCTTAAGAATGCCCAAACATTCTTGACTTTCCTTGGAAGTTATACCTTATTTGTTGGTCCAATTCTAGGTTGTATGCTTGCCGACTATTACTTTGTTAGAAAGGGTAATTTACATACCCCTTCATTATATACAAGAAAGAAAGATGGGATTTATTATTTCTACAGAGGTTTCAATCTATGGGGATGTGCAGCATGGGTTTGTGGTATGGCATTAGGCATTCCAGGTTTAGCAGCAGCAATTCACCCAGCCGATTATCCAATTGCTTGTCTACATATGAACTATATTGGATGGTTGATGTGTACATTTGCCGGTATTATTTTCTTTACATTATTCAGTAAATTTGGTAAACCACCAATTTATCCACCTGGTCATGAAGATACTCCAACAACTTTCGAGTATATGGTTCCAAACAATGGATTCTTTGACGAAGACGAACCAATAAATGGCGTCTGTTCCCAAAATTATGAACCATCTTTTTCATCAACATATGAACATTCAGATTTGAAGGACCAAACCGTCACAGAAGTTGTATCGCTCGATAACACGGGGTCCAGTTTACGGGAATAGGTTGATTGTCTAATCACCTGATTGTTTATCTTTTGTAATAATTGGTATATATATTCAAAGATATTTTAATAGACGAAAACTGTACATAACAATAATATAACTGTAAAAACCTATCTCAAATGCGTGTCGTCTGATTTGTCCACTTTAGAGACCAGGGAAAAAAAAACTTGGGAAATAATTCAACTGCTGAAACTGTTAGACATGTGAAAATGGACGACGATAAGAAAACTGATAAGCGGCCGATTTTTATTTTTTTCATTTTTCTTTCGTGAAGATAAGGAGATCGGTAAACTGCTATTAAACACCCGGTAAAATGGTTTAAGGTTCACCGGTGTTTTTTTATTTCTTGGCATCGGAGTATATGGATGGTTTGAGAGAGAATGGTTTTAGAGTTTTTTTTTCCGTAGATGGTATGAGTTGTTGTTCAGAAAAGAACTGGAAAAGAAAGGTCTTTTAGGTGTTTAATAACAACACTTTAAATACCAAGCATTCCCCACTTTGCTGGGATATTCAGGTATATCATATCATTTGATTCACATTTATCTTTCATCAACCTGTATCCACAAATGTCAACAACAGAAACAACCACTAAAACAGCACAAGTACCTGAAAAAGTTGTACCAGCTTCATCAAGAGGCTACACTATGCAAAAAAGAGGTGCATCTAATATGTCTATGGGTAATGGTAACCCCCATAAAATTCCAGAATTTGATGATCCATATAAAAAGAGAGAATGGATTTTAGAACATATGGCAGGTGCATTCAGAGTATTTGGTAGAAAAAATTATGCTGAAGGTACTGCAGGCCACATCTCTGTTAGAGACCCTGTTGATCCAACTACATTCTGGATCAATCCATTAGGTGTTCATTTCTCAATGGTTACTGCAGCTGATATGATTCATATTGATGGTGATGGTAATATTATTGGAGGTAATACTTCAGGTACAATTAATGCAGCTGGTTTTGCAATTCATTCAGCTTTACATAAGGCAAGACCAAATATTAATGCTGCATGTCACACACATTCCGAATGGGGTAGAGCATTTTCATGTTTTGGTAAACCGTTAGAAATGTTGAATCAAGATTCTTGTTACTTTTATAAAAGTCATGCTGTCTATGCAGATTTTGGTGGTACTGCTGTTGAAAAGGAAGAAGGTGAACGTATTGCTAAATGTGTTGGTGAAAATGGCCGTGCATTGATAATGCAAAATCATGGTTTGTTGACTGTTGGTGAGACTGTTGATGAAGCTGCATATTTATTTACTTTATTAGAAAGAACTTGTAAAATTCAAATGATGGTAAATGCAGCTGAAAATAGCCACTACGTTAGAAACCTTATTGGTGATGATGAGGCAGCTTATACCAATTTCATCAGTGCCGATCCTGAGAGTATGTACATGGCATTCCAACCTGATTATAACCTTGAGAAGTACAGAGATGACTCTTTCTTGAGAAAGGCTTAATTAATTTTATTTAGTTATTTTTAGTATTTTATATTGAAGAAAACTAAAAATACATATAATAATTTTTTTTTTGCAAAGAGATGTAAATATGTAATACATTTGTTCAAGGAATAAAAAAAAATTATAAGGTTTTTCTTTAAACATGTCTATATAAACTATTCAAAAATCGGATTGAGGGGATTCATAGAACCAGCTAAGGAACTTTGCTTTCTTCTTAGATAGTTGCCAATTTTACCACCAACCACACCGCCATTATCCCTATCAAAACATACATTACCTCTCAAAATAGTATATCTTGGCCAGTTTGTGAATTGCATTCCTTCAAAAGGAGTATAATCAATACTATGATGTAGCATATCATTAGTTAGATTGAATTTTTCCAATTTGTTTTTTGGATACCATATTGTAAAGTCTGCATCCATACCAACACCAATAGTCCCCTTTGACTCACTTAAACCATATAATTTAGCAGGATTAGTTGAAGTCAATTCAACAAATTTTTGAGGTGTTATTCTACCAGTTTCAACACCATAACAAAAGAGTAACGGCATTCTAGTCTCAATTCCAGGCAAACCATTGGGAACATCTTTAAAATGAGGAATTCCATTTACTAAACCCTTTTTTTTACCTAGTGGATGATTATATTTAGATGGTGCATGATCACTACTGAAAACAGTGATAGTACCATTGATCAAATGTTTCCAAACACCTTCTAGATCTCTTTGAGTAGATCTTAAAGGTGGTGAACAAATGAATTTGGCACCTTGAAATTCATCATCTTCATTACCATGATTACAACAATCGTGCTTTAGGTTATCACCTGTAAGAAAAAGATATTGTGGGCAAGTTTCAGCAAATATTGGGAATAGATCAGCTTGTGCCCTCTTAACATGATCCAATGCTGATTCACATGACATATGAACAAGTAAGATTGGAACATCAACCATTTTAGCTAATGAAATTGCACGATAAGAAGCCTCATCTTCAGCAATTTGGGGTCTTGAAATTGTATGATAAAACGGTTGAGTTAATTTTTTACCTGATAATCTTTTATTGATAAAATCAATAATATCTGAGTTCTCAGCATGAATCATTGTTGTAACTTTATTCTTTCTATTTGTTAAAAGAATTTCCAAGAGTTGAGCATCTGATAGTTTATATCTTGGATAAGTAGTATAAACTTTAACAGAAGTTATTGCTTCTTTTTCACAAACTTGAGGGAAACTTTCTTCTAGCATTTCCTTTGTTGGTTCAGAAATGATGAGATGGAAACCATAGTCACAAAAAGAACCACCTTTTTTACTGGCTCTATTATGATAATCCTGAGTAACTTTGAGTAAATCGTATTCATTTTTTGGTTGAATTGCAAAGGGAATCATTGTAGTAGTACCACCAGCAATTGCAGATTTTGAACCAGATTCAAAATCATCACCTGCTGGTGCATTATCCTGATCAATATGAACATGTGAATCGACACCACCTGGCATAACATATCCACCTTCTGCATTAATTTCTCTTTTACCTGATAGTTTGGAAGTTGTGATTGTTTCAATGATACCATTATTGATACCTATATAAACAGATTTTGATAAGATATCAGAGGCAGTGACTATCAAACCATTATAAATGACCAAATCGTATAACATTTTGAATACGACGAAGCAGCTGTTTAATGATAGAAAAGTTTTAGAAATAAATAGAAAAAAAGTGAGGAATGAACGAACAACATAAACATATCTTCTCTCCAATGGAGTTCTTTCATATATAAAGAGGATTCAATGCAAGGATTATAACAAAAGAGAGTAGCCGACTAAAAAGATGTGAAGAATCTGATAAGAAATCCAGTGACGGAGAAAAAGATTGATTTCTCCGACCGTTTTTTTTCCCTTTCTTTTTCTTTTTCCGAAATTGCGAAATTGCGAAATTGCGACGTTTTCCAGAGTGGAAGGTCGCTTATCATCTGCAAAGTTTTGTTGATTTGATGAAATAATCAGTATATAGGTTTTTATGTAGATGTACACATATATGACTATAATTTAGGAGATAAATCTAGATACTCAGCAACACATTCGAGTTCAACCTTAACTTTTGGGTTTGGGAACGCAACAATGACACATGAACGACCAGGACGAGAAGTAAAGTACTTACTGTAAACTTTGTTAACTTCTGCACTGTAGGAAGCATCAGATATGAAAAGTAAAACTTTCAAAACCTTATCTAATGAAGAACCACTAGCAATCAAGACATCTTGTAGATTTTTGATTGCATTTTCAGTTTGTTCAGTAACACTCTCAGGAAAATCACCGTTATCATCGTTACCGAGACATCCTGATGTGAAAACATGGCCATTACTTTTGATTGCTGGGGATAATAGATTGTTACCTGCTTTATTGATATCTTCCCAACCAATTTGTTCAATCATTATACTCTATGTAGAAGGAAGAGAAAGAAGAAAGAAGGAAGAAAGAAAGAGAAAGTGAATCATAGGAAAGTGAAAAGAAAAGAAAAGAAAAGAAAAGAAAAGAAAAGAGAAATGGCGATTTACGATAACGATGAGAGAGCCAATTAGAGAGCATGGAATTAACTTCTTGCAAATCTTTTCATAAACACCACTTTCATTCTTAGGTACAATATATAGACACAAATAATGCCAACGGTGTAAAGCACACAATATTCCATATTACCAATGGAACGTTACTCTTCATTTCCCCGGATATATTCTGCGAAGAATTGTACTTTACCGTGTTCTTTTTTTCCAATCATAGATTATACCAAAACTCGGGGAACTGTTAACATTCCAAATGCAGACAACAGAACAATAGAAGATATATCCCATGATAAGGAGAAGAGATATCTTATCAGATAAACCGGATTACACTCAATGAAGGGAAAATGGATATCGGGAAAGTATGCTGAGGTGTCCGAGTTCATTTGTATCTTTTGGACTGTACTGTACACACTTTATATTCTGGTATGTTTTCCTCCCTTTTTCACAATGCAATGCTTTATATCAGTCATACTATGCTTTCATTTGATTAATCAAAGAGTTAAACATGGCAGGTGTAAGAAAGTTTAAAATTGCTGCAATTCAAGTTGGTCCAATCAAAAGAACTGCTAAAAGAGAGGATACTGTTAAGAGGCTATGTAACTTATTAGAGAAGGCTGCTGATCAGGGTGCAAGACTTGCAGTTTTCCCAGAATTGACATTAACCACTTTCTTCCCAAAATGGCTCATTGAATCCCAAGAAGAAGTTGATTCATTCTTTGAAAAGGGTGATATTACGCAAGGTCCATGTAAACCATTATTTGAACTTTCCAAGAAGAAATCAATTGGCTTCTATTTAGGTTATGCAGAATTAACTGATGATGGTCATCATTTCAATACAAGTATTTTAGTTGATAATGAAGGTAAAATCATTAATAAATATAGGAAAATCCATTTACCAGGATTTGTTGAACCAATTGATGGAATTCCATTTCAACAATTAGAGAAAAGATATTTTGAGTATGGAGATATGGGATTTCAAGCTGTTAGAACCAATCCTGAATGGATAGATGCAACTGTCGGTATGTTGATTTGTAATGATAGAAGATGGCCTGAAGCTTGGAGATGTTATGCATTACAAGGTATGGATTTGATGCTTATTGGTTATAATTCTGTTGCCAATGCTGTTGGTTTATTCGGTGATAAAGAAGATAAAACTTTGAGACAATATCATAGTGATTTGGCTGTTAAATCCAATGCTTATTTCAATTCTTGCTTTGCTGTCAGTGTTGGGAAATGTGGTAAAGAAGAAGGCCAAGACTTATTGGCAGGATCTATCATTGTTGATCCTACAGGAAGAACCGTTGTTCAATCACAAATTGAAGATGATGATGTCATGGTTAGTGAAATTGATCTTGATGAAACTATTATTGGCAAACAGAAAATGTTTGACTTTGAAAGACATAGACGTCCTGAATACTACACCCGTCTCATTGAACAGAAGGGTACCATTCCCTTACCACCATATTCTAATGCTTTATAAAACTGTCTAGATCTCTACACTATAATAGCATGTATTTTAAAAATATTTTATAGTATGTAGATATATGATTACGTAATAGTGTTGACTGTTTGTTTCATCTTTATGATGTCCTGATACTATTTCCACATTCTTCCCATATGTATCTTCATCATCATCATCATCAACTTCTTCTTCTTCTTTTGTCCTCATTATCCATCTCTTTACTGGCCATATTACATCACAATGAACCATTTACCCATTATAGATGATCCATGGGCAACTGATCCTTCGAATACCGATAAATCTAGAGATACTTCTCGAAATTTGAATAGATTAAGTCAACATGTTTCAAATATGGATATTGCAGACTCTTTATCCAACAGTGTAAATATCTTTGGCATTCCATCATCAACTTCAATGCATGATTCAGTAATTGAACAAAGTGATTCGATATCCAATTCCATAAATAATGATTGGGGAGAGTACAACTCTTTCAGTATCTTGGCTCATGACCAGACCCTTGATTTAACCTCAAGAAATGATAAAGCAAGTCCAAATAAGTTATTTAGTGCCAATCAAGACAATAGTAATCCTGATGCTTTTATCAATAATGATACAACTGCAAGTTATATCAATACTACTAACGATGATGACGATCAAGGTTTGAATGAATATGAACTTGCTAGCTCGATACATATGAAAGTTTGGACAGAAGAAGAACTTAAAAGATTCAATCCTCTAACATTGAAGAACGCACGTGATGGGTTAAGTATTAGAGTACGAGAAATACCAGAAAAGGAAGGTTTTGTCTTTAAACATATCAACTATTTGATCTCTCATACGATAAAATACGGTGAAGAATACGTTCAAGTAGATAGAAACAAGAAAACCAATAAACCAGAAAATGAAACAAAAGTTATTAGAAGATATAGTGATTTTGTATGGTTAGTGGAAGTATTATGGAAAAAATATCCATTCAGATTGATTCCAGAACTACCACCCAAAAAATTCACATGTAAGTAATTTCAAAATCGATTAAACTTTAACAACTCAATCCTATTTCCAATACTAACATTTTTTCTTCCCCCAACTCCCCCCCTCCTCCTATACATTTCACCTTCCCCATTGATACATATATTCTTTAGTAGCTTCTTCTAATGATGTTTCCTTTTTACAAAAACGAAGAAGAGGATTACAGAGATTTCTCTTCCAATTATGCAAACATCCAATATTATCAAAGGAAAATTTAGTAATAATGTTTTTGACAGTTCCTAATGATTTTTCAAATTGGAAAAAGTTTGCTAATATAGAAGTAGCCGATGAATTTGATGGAATTCGTATCACATTACCAAAAAGATTCAAAATTGATTTGAGCAATGTTCTAAGAGGATTAATTGATAATGATAGCGAATATGATGATAGTACAGAAATTGAATCACAGGATATTCAAGATTCAAATAAAGAGAATGATACAATCATGAATAATATAATCCAAATTTGGGATGAAAATTGTACTAATTTCAAAGACAAAGATTTTATAACCAATATATTGCAAATAAATGATACTTTATCCAGAATGGCAGAACTATGGGCCAAACTTTACATTTTGGTTGAGAGAATCGAAAAGCGTGAAATAGCATTAGCAGCAGATCATCAAAGATTCTCATTGGTTTTAGATAATATGATGAAAATCGACAATGATCTATTTGGCATGGATAATTTAGTTTCTAATGTAGATAATAAAGCTGATGAGGAAATACAGAATATGAATATAATCAACCAAATTTTATCTCAAGTAAGTAAATATTTCAATCTATATAAACAAACAAAGGAGGAAGAAATGTTACATATCAATAATGAAATATTAGAAAATTGGAAGAGTTTCCAAGATTATTTGATAAGTTTCCATTTCTTGATTGAAAGGTTTTTCAAATTCAAATTAGAGAGTGAGAAAGAATTAAGAGATTTATTGCATAATATTGATAGATCCAATGATAGAATAAAACAACTAAAAATGAAATCGGATATTAGAGGTTTAGAAGTTGATAAATATGTTAATATACTAATTAAATCAATGGATCAATTACATATGCTAATATCCAAAATTATTCTAGTTAAAACAACGATTGTCAATGAGTTTAAAATATTCCAGAAAGTAAAGTATTTAATCAGTGAAGTTTTCCAAGATTGGTTCCATGATAGAAGTCAATACTTTGATAAGCAAAATGAATCAATTCAAAATCTATTCAACGAATTGAAAGATATGCCATTAAATTAAGGTAAAAGGAGAGGGAAGGAAGAGAAACATAAATATACAAAGAAACAAGCGAATACTTTATTAGAGAACTATGAGATTTTTTTAGATGCATTATAGAAACCAACACCTTTACATGTTGCGATGAATACATCATTATATTCATCATCTTGTTGGAAATAGAATTCTGTATTGAAGAATGATTTAATATCTCTCATCAGCTGAATTAGATTTGAATCTAGTTGATTTTTATTTATGATGAACCTACCAATATCTTCTTTACCAATAACCATAAATATGAACGCCATATCTAATAAATATCTTGGAACTGCAGCACTATTTTCTATTATTTCAAGGAATTGATAAGATAAATTTTCAGCCAAATCTTCTGGAGTTTCACCACTTTCTGCTACATCATCAATTATATATCGTAATGGAGATTTTTTAGATTCTGTAAATAAAGTTAAACCAAAACCTGGTGATTTACCTGAATTTTCACCTCTCCAAACATCTGTCGTTATATTAACTTCACAACCTGTAATTTTCAAGATTTTCCGAGATGAATCAACCAATCTATTAACAACTGAGGGAGAAACACGAGTACACCAAGCAATACCTCTTATTGAAGATATATTGGGTAATTCTAACAAATGGATTGTAATTGGTTGAGAGATTAATGAATTAACAATTAAATGTACTTCACCACCAGCATTTGGATAAGAACCTCTCTTTAGAGTATGTAATTCAACATCACGGATACCAAATTTATCCATTAAAGGTATAAACCCCCATTTTATAAAATCTAAACCAACTTCATTCTTATTTGAAGTTAAACCTTTAAATATAATTGAAAATTTCTTCTTAGAGAAAGGTGCTAACATTAACATTGGTATTATAAAATAAGAGACTGATTTTGAAGTTGGACAATTATGAGTGAATGAACCACCGATTATTAAACCTGGACGATAAATCAATGATGTACCAGTATATGATATTTCAATAATTGAACCATTAGTTACGGATTCCAACAATCTTAAGAATGATATTTCATAATCTTCTAAACCAGGATTTAAAGAATCAGAACGTATATTTGATATTTTGATAGATTTACCAGAAAGCGTAGCCAATACTAATCTAGAGGTGAAATTCTCATGAGTTGAGAAATGTATCAAAGTGTCTGATGCATTGGACATATTAAATTATTAGTGCTATTACTATTATTATCAAAAAAGTAAGAGAAAAACTGTTAACAAAAGTATAGAAAAGTTGATAAATAAATAGTGAAAAAAAAAAAAATTTCTGAAAAAAAGTAAAAAAAAAAATTTTTTGATAAAAATAAAAAAAAAGAGAAAAAAAAGAAAAAAGAGAAAAAATAAAAATTCCAAATCAGAAAATCACAAAAGGCGACGGGTCTATCGACGGGTCGACCACTGCTTCTATTTTTTTTTTATTTTTTTTCATTTTTCTCATTTCTCTTCTGTGAAATGCGTTATTCAAGAGGTGCAACAATAGAAGAAAGAGAAGAAGGAGAAGAATGAGAAGAAGGAGAAGAAGAAGAACTAGAGGAACAATACTTTTGGATATCTTGATTTATTGATACTAGCATACCATGGAATCTACTATTCCACAAGAGAATCATTCGGTTGATTCCAATACCACAAGTGGTGGCAAATCTATTAATAAAAAGAATACGAACGGTGCTAGTGCAAATAGTAATAATAACAATAATAATAATGCAAGTAATTCCAATTCAATACCAAGGAAAAAGAATACAGGTAAATCATTACAATCTGATAATCATGAGGTATTATCTGATGCTGTCGCAGCTTCAGGTGTTAATATTCGAGCAGAAGAAGAAGCAATGGCTACTTCTCTATCGATTTCAAAAAAGCATATTGAACAGAATTCCTTCCTGAAATCAGCACAATTGAACTGGTTTATTAATAAATCTTTGGAAAAGCAAAGTCTGAAACCGTTGAATTTGGACAATGATGTAATGAATCTGATATCGGCATCATGTGAAAATTATATGTCACAAATAATTTCTGATACTATTATAATGATGAGACATCGTAGACATTTATCAGATATTCAATTCAGTAATAAAAATTCCAAAAATAAGAAGAATATGAAAAATTCAAAATCTTTACTCCAGAATTTCTCAAGTTCAAACAATAAATCTGAAATATCGAAAGCGTTAAGAGATTTAGCATCGAAACATAAAGAACGTGAAGAAAAACGTATAAGGAGAAGGATATTTTTAGGTTTGGAAGAGGAAAAACCTGTTGAAGAGATAGTGCAAGATCATAACCAAACAAATATGACGGCAAATCTAATGATGAGTGGCTCAAAACAGAAAAAATATTCATGGATGCAATCATCTTCTGCATCGAGTTCAAATTCATTGAATTCTCGAGGTGATAATGGTATCAGATATAGAGAAGCACGTGAAGAACCTTCCATCGTAATGAGAGATTTGATTGCTGCTCTAGAAAATAGAAGAATGGGTGTATCTGATGTATTATTGAAAGCTTATGCACGTTTGAAGGATTGAATCTATTTCAAAATAAAAAAACACCCTTTATCAATTCTATCAATCATATATCTCATGTATTTTAAACAAAAAATTGTATATTTATTAGTTATCTAATGACTTTAACTCTTTTCCTTTTTACAATGCCATTGATGCTACTATTTGTACTTTTCGTTTTCTGTATTGTAGGAGAGTTTGTATCTGAATTGAAACCTGAATTTGAATTTGAATCTGAATTCGAATCCGAATCCGAATAGTCATTAACTATTCCAATTCTTCTATTACGTTTCTTGAATGCATCATGTGCTTCATTGGCTAGTTCGGCATCTTTATCTTTATCTATATCTATATCTTTACTATCATCATCAATTCCTTCTTCAACTAATAATCGTTTTCTTTCTAAATCATCTGCTTTTTGTTTCAAATCTTCCAACTCATCGACTCTTTCTTGTTCCTTTTGTTGTTCCTCCAACCTTCTCTCCAGTTGTTCCATTGCAGTATCTTGTGAAAGTTTCTCAAACTTACCATTTGTATTACCGTTTGAATTACTATTCTTCACTCCCTTCTTATTCAATTCGTTTTCTTTGAACTCTTTATCCAATCGAAGAATCATCTCATCGACTGTTTCATGTGATTTGATCATTTCGGCCTTCTCGTAATTTTTCTTACAACCTTTAATACATCGATAGTTACCATTTTTAGGATCTGTTTCAAATATTAATTCTGTTGCACATCTTGGACATCGGACTTCAAACTTAATAATAGAAATCCCCAAATAGTTTCGATCAGTTACCTCTTTACGTGCATTGAACTTTCTTGATTGAGAAATATATTCATTACAATTCAAACATTTCATCGAAAATGGTATCATCAATCTGACACTTTGATGATTTTTCGTTTTCTTCTGCTTTTGTGAAAATCTGACATCTTTTGGATCAACATCCGGTGGATAGTATCTATTTATTTCCTTCCTACTCATCAGTTATGTGATATGTACCAAAATAACATCAAATTCACAATTAAAAAGACACCATAATAAGACAGAGAAAAAGAAAAAAAAATAAAAGTCAAAAAACACCAAACTCAACCAAAACAGCGAGATTTGCATATATTATACATACATTCAAAACACATAAACTTGTATCACCCTTTATCATTCTGTATTACCATCCATACCAATATCTCCTTTATCAACAGAAAGATGTCATTCAATCTTGAGGTGGAAACCATGGAGTTTTCCAAAGACTCCATAACGGTTGGTGATTTTGATTTCACACAGTCTTTCAATACGGTTTCCGATTTACTAGCCGCATCTCCTCTAAACATTGTTGATGATGAAACTTTTGAAACATTCAAACGTCTTTTGCTATATGTCCATGAAAAGAAGGATATGAAGAAGATATCATCAATATATTTCACTCTTACCAAATCAATTCAAGCAGAAATAGAAATAATTGATTCTGAAGGTTTTGATATTGACGCTTCAGAACATAAACTTGTATTATACCATTATATGTATTTATTATTCATTTCAGTACATTTCTTAACACCATTTTTCACACAAGATGATAAAAACAAGAGGAAAAATTCAAGTGATGACTTAGAAAAGAAAAAATTCGATACCCTAAATACAATTTTGTCATCTGTTTTGAGTACATTCTGTGATTTATTAAATCATCAATTATCTACAATTATTCAAAGTGAACAAGAATTGGCAGAATTTTGTGATGTCGTACTGAAATCAGCATATTTAATCTTAATGACAAAGGATACAATCAAAGAAAAAATGAATAAGTCACTATTAGTGAAATTACTATGTACAGTTGCTAAAAACTATCAACAAAATGATCAAGTTGCTCATAGGTTAACTATGGCATTACCATTCTCTGAACATTTGGCAGATCCAATAGCTGAAATAATATCAACTTCAATTAAAACTTTTGACAATAGGAAATTTTTACAAATTATTCTTCACTCTTTATCGTCAATTTCTCCTCTCAGTACGAACCTAGCCAAAAATATCAGTTTACTACTAGTTAAATTATCAGAATATTTGGGTCAAGATCTTATAAATTACATTGGCTCATTCTACATATTTGAAAAATCTTCTCCAACTGTACGTTCCGCTACAATGATATGCTATGGAAATTGTATTAACTCATTATCATTTGTTGAAGAGCTGATTAATACAAATATTGATACAATCGAATCATTGATAGATACACTAGAAACAAATCTATTGGACAATTATCAGATTGTTCGTCAAAAATGTTTACAAGCTATTGAATTGATAAATTCAAATGATGAATCGAAACTGGATTTGAAAGATAAAAGATTTCACTGGACTTTACTTGCAATACGTCATTTAGAAGATAAATCCAGTTTTGTTAGGAAATCTGCAATTTCTCTCTTAAAATGTATTATCAAAAATCATTCTTTTTCAATGAATGGAGGGAAACTCTCATGGAGCTTTTATTGGAATAGTTATATCAACTATACTAAAATAATCAAAGAAATCGATGACGGCATACCATATAATATAATTCGAAAAAATGAAATTGAAGATGACGATTATAGTAAAATAATTTCAGAAGAGGAAGATCAAATGAATAACTTATTTGACATAGTTGAAAATTCAAATAATCCTGATATAGATTCGGATCCTTTGAATAACTTATCTCCAGCTAATTTGGAAACTGTTTTAAAGAGAAAGTACTGCAGGGATGCTTGCATTTTCATCAAATTGCTTGATAAATCATTTGAGTTAGTTGGAAGTTTGTTGAATTCTAAGCTTAAATCAGATAATATATCAGCAATTGAATATTTTACCGTGGGGGATGCCTATGAAATTGACTCTTCCAGAGTTGGTATAAAGCAAATGTTACATTTGATTTGGAAAAGTGGATCAAATGAAGATGGCAATCGTGTCGTTGAGAAATTGATTGATGCTTATGTTTCAATGTTTTTAACACCTGATCCGAATGCTTCACTTAATGATAAATCAATATATATTGCATTATCGTTGATTAAACTAACATATAACTGCAGCATGGCAGATTTAATTTCACTAGAAAAGATGATTGTGGAATTATGTAAAGGAAAGGAAATTGAAAAATCCAAAAGGGAAAGAGAATCTAAAAATTATAGACCAAAATATGAACGTTATATTACCCCACAAGTAATTCACGTTCTTTGGAATAGCTTTATCAATGCAAAACACATCAAAGAGAAAAGAGGTGCTATTATTATACTGGGAATGATTGCATTATTTGATTATACAGTTATCAATGTTGATTTGATATTGAAGCATGGGATGGATTTGAATAACCTCAATTTTCAAGTTACAACATTTGCATGCATAGCCTTAAGACGGTCAATTCCGAAAAAAATACCAGACGATTTTATCTATCCAGATTATACATCTGCAATAAACATTTTGAAAAAGATACTTTTATTAAATACTATTGATGGTGATTGGTATAATTTATCAGAAGAAGTTCTCAATACATTATATGAAATCGATAAAAATCCAGATCAGTCATCATCTGAAGTTTTGAAACAGAAAGCTCTGATTACATTCAACGATAGTGATGAGAATCTCAATAAAACCACATTATTGAGTCAACTTTTATTTCTTTCAGGTCATATTGGTCTCAAAACTATTATTTATTTAGAGAAATGTGAAGCCGATTTTAAAAAGAAGAAACAAGAGAATGAAAACAATAAAGATGAACAAGAAATGGAATTAGATTTGATTGGGGGTACAAATGAGGATGATTTTACTGACACAGTTCAAAATATAAAAGAACGTGAACTATTATATGGCCCTAACTCAATTTTGGCGAAGTTTGTACCGTTGATCATTGAAATCATTACCAAACCGAAACAATATAATAATAAAATATTACAAAGACAAGCTACGTTATGTTTTGCAAAATTCATGTGTATATCACCTAGATTTTGTGAAACAAATCTTGGACTCTATATTGCACTTATGAAAAATTCATCAGACTCGATTGTTCGTAGTAATATGGTTTTGGGTTTAGGAGATATTGCAGTATGCTTTACCAATATAATCGATGAGAATAAAAGTGCTTTATATAGTGAGTTACAAGATCGTGATTTATCAGTTCAAAGAACATGTCTGATGACTGTTACATTTTTGATTTTAGCAGGTCAAATAAAAGTGAAAGGTCAATTATCACAACTAGCTAAATTATTGGTTCATGAGGACAAAGGTTTGAGAGAAATGTCAAAATTATTCTTCCAAGAGCTAGCAACAAAGGATAATGCCATCTATAATGGATTTATTGAGATGTTGAGTGGATTAAATCAAAACATCAATATCAATGAAACTAATAATGACCATAATAAGGACAAAAAAGAACCATTCCCATTAGATAAATTCAAAGAAGTAATCAAATTTGTTTTGCCATTCATCAATAAAGATAGACAAAGGAATTTTTTGATTAAAAAGTTGGAGAGTAGATTAGAGAAATGTAGTATTAATGAAGGTATAAGATATGCATTTTGTATCAAAGAATTGATTAGAAGAGATGAAATAGGAGGTAAGAAGGATGATCAAAGTGAAAAATCCAAATACTACAAAGAACTTTTAGATAAAGTTTCCAAATTCGAACGTGAAGAAGAAAAGACACAAGTTTCTTAACGTATATAAATACTATGTATATATGTATATAATGATTTTTATATAGAGAATGACACGAATGTTCAGTTCTTCTTACTTCTATCACCAAAGAATTCATCAGGATGACTGAATACGTTTTTAGCATTAACGCTTCCCAATTTATAGTCCAAAGGTAATTGTTTTGAATATAATTTGCCCGATTCCAAATGATCCTTAACCAGATCTGCCAATCCATTATAGAATAAAGGATCTCCATTTAGTGATTCACATCTAACAACTTTATCAGGATGATCCATTGCTTCTTTCAATTCGATATCAATTTCATGTAATGTTTCGATATGATCTGAAGTGAAGGCAATTGGAACTATGACAACACCGGGTATTGCTTCAAAATCAGTTATTCTTTTACAAGTTTTCTCAGTTTGGGCACCTAACCAAGGTTTTGGACCGACTTGAGATTGCCAAGTTAATCTATAAGGATTTGAGAAGTTCAATTTCTGCATAACTGCATAAACCGTAGCAGCAACTTCTGCTGGATATGAATCACCACGATTGATAATTTCCATTGGTAATGAATGTGCTGAAAATTGAATTACTATTTCATTTCTAATATTTTCAGGGAATTTTGACAATGCATCATTAATATGATTGGCAAATGTGTTAATAAGACATGGATGTTGAGGCCATCTATCAATTATTGACCATTGAATTTGACCATTTTTATCGTGAACTTTGGATAATCTATACAAATCATTAATTGAAGATGCGGTAGTTGAGTAACTAAATTGTGGATATTGACTGAATGCAACTGCTCTTGTAATACCATCTTTTAACATTTTTTGTAAAGTTTCCTCAGTTAGTGGATTGGCATAACGGAAGGCAACATAAGGTTTATGTGGTGCAGTGTTTGGAGATATTTTATCTAATCTTTCACAAACTTTAGATACCTGAAATTCTGACCATTTACGGATTGGAGATCCACCTCCTATTCTTGTATAGTATTTTTCAATCATTGGAGTTCTCCTCCAAGTGATGAATTTAGCCAACAAATTTTGAAATGGCCCCAAAGGAATTAAATCACCATCAGAAAACAACCTGAATAGGAAATCTCTTGTTTCAGGAACTGTTGAAGGGCCACCCATATTCATGAAAACGACAGCTGTACCATTATTTTCCTTACTTAGCTTTATTGCAGATGAAAATTGACGTGAGAAGGATTTAAGCATCTTGATTGTCTATTCCCTATGAAAGAAAAAGTATAGAAGATATTAAAAGTATAGAAGATAGTAAAAGTATAGAAGGTAGAATAACCAACAAAGCCACAAAGACTAGTTCTGGGAGGAAATATACTATTCTATTTAAATGATTTTCTGGAAAATCAAATATTTCACTTTTGTAATACGTTGTAGAATGAGATCATAGGAATTAAATAGACTTTCCATTGTTATTACTTCTTCTTCTTCTTCTTCTTCTTCTTCTTTCACTCCTTCAATTGAAGAGATGTCTTTTGATATTCATTGGGATAATATTTGTAATGATGGGACTCTTGCAATTACTTTCAAGGATTTCTTAAACTCAAAACTATCTTCACTATCTTTACCACATTATTTGGCAAATCTTCAAGTTGTAGACTTCAAGCTTGGTGAAATTGCACCAGAAATTACAATTAGGGATATAGATGTTCCATTCAAGGAATTTTACGAATCAATGGAGGAAACACAAAAAGATATTAATCCAGATATCACAGAAACTGATAACATAAATAATAATATTGAGAAACAATCAAATGTTGACGATATTGCAGTTACAGACGACGATCATGAATACGCTATTGTAGATGACGACGATAAGGATATCAATGACAAAGAAATGCATAAAAGGAATGAAAAATATAAGGAAAAAGGAAAGGGGAGAGAAAGAGAGGGAAGTAATGAACGTGAACCTAGTGATAAACATAACGATGAATATGATGATAAACACGATGAGGAATATGGTGATGACTATGAAGATGATCACGATGAAAAATATTATTTTGATGATAAACATATAGGAGATACAAGAAGTAATTTGAAACCACCAAGGAATAAAAACTTAAATGAACCCGAATCAATACTCATGACTCCCAAATCTAAGCTTCAGACTTCTAGATCATCATCACCATCCAATTACCTCTTTATCAATGGACACAAATCTTTACTAACACCTAAATCAAACTCCGGATTATCGTCATCAATGGGACATTTAGGAGTTGGAATTACAGGTTTTGGACTGGCAAGTCCTAATGGTCTTAAAACTATGATGAAATCGTCAGGAAATTCAAACAATAGCATGCATAGTAATATGGATTCAGAGAATGAATATTTCCAACCATTTGCAAATAATACAATGTATGGGAACGAAAAATCATTGAATAATATTTTACAAGGAATGTCAGGAATGGAAGTCACTGACAATGATCTATTCCAAGATAATGAAAATAGAATGAATCAATATGATTTTGATGATACAAATGATATTTATTTGAAAGATCGAGATACTTCATTGGATGTACAGCTATCAGTTGATATTGACTGGGATTCGCAACTATACATCGAAATATTATGTGATTTATTGGTTAACTATCCTGCACCAGAGTTTATTAGATTACCAATTCGATTGAAAATCACTGATTTGAAGATTCATTCACTGATGGCTATTGCATATATCTCCAAAAGAATTTTCATTTCATTTTTATGTGACATAGATGATGGTAACTTTAGTAAGGAAAATGATACTATGAACACTGATAAAGAAGAATCAACTGATTCAAGAGAAGGATCACGGAAATCGACAATAACAAATATTAATGAAAGTAACTCCACAAAGGGTAAAGAAAGAATTGATATATTGAAAAATATGAAAATTGAAGGTGAAATTGGTAATGTATATGATGGTAATGAGGTGAACAATAAATTGAAAAATGGATTACAATCATCGAAGACATATACTTCTAACAACAATGAAACATCAACTTCTTCAAATCATCAAGGATTGAGTAATAATGATGAAATGACAGATAACAATGGACTAGTGTTACGAAATATTGGCAAAATTGAGAAGTTTTTGATTAATGCCTTCAGAGGTATAATCATCGAAGAACTTGCATGGCCTGGATGGATTGAGTTGGACTTCAATGAAAGATCTGAAGACGAAGAAGAAGATGGAGAAAAGGGTGAAAAAGAAGATGGAGATAATGATGAAGAAGAAGATGATGAAGAAGATGACGATGATTATGATGACGATGATTATGACGATGATGAATATGATAATTATGGTGACGAGGACGAAACCGATGATCTTGATAGTGGATATGATGAAATGGATGAAAAGAAGGAAAAGCAATTAGAAATGGAAATGGAAGAAGAATACAATGAATACACTGGAAAGGAGTATGGATACGAATACGACGATGTAACAATGAAGAAAGGTAAACGGGGTGCAATCTCAAAGATGAACATCAGAGGACGTCATGATAATAATAATATCAGAGACAGTAGTTATTTCTCTGATTTGGAGACCGTTCATGGAGATGATTCCAGTCGACGAGAGTCCATCTATTCTAACAACAGCTACTTCACAGATAACGAGTAGTTTGTATAATATATCAAATGTATAGATAACGTGTAGAAATATAGATGAAGATGAAGATGGATTAATCGTAACTTCCAGTGATGAAAACTTCGAGTCTTGTGTGTCACTCGATGGAGGAGAGGGGGTGACTAAATAGTGGAAAAAAAAAAACTCTACTTTCCAATATATATACGATTTGTTCATAACTCTCTTATCAATGCAAACTATACGATATATCCACTCTCTATATCCGTGGATGATGCCAGTCTGTAGCAATGGAGGGAGATGGTCTGTCAGATACTTCTCTTATAGTATAATAAAGCAAAAGGATACACATTATGACGTACTGAAAATACCTCATGATGCATCAATATCCGAAATCAAGAACAAATTCAAAAAGATTTCACTTAAATTGCATCCGGATATATTGAAATCGCAGAACTTATCAGAGGAAGATATTAGTTCCAAGTCAGATGAATATCTGAGAGTGAAGAGGAGTTATGAAATTCTATCAGATGAGAAGAAGAAGGACGAATATGATCTACATTTGGGTATCAAAAGGAGGGAAGGAACATCAACTAATACTTTCTTCAAAAGACCAGGTAATACATTTCATTTTCATGAAACATATAACTATAACTACAATGATGTTCCACATTTTGATTTCAAAAAACATGAAGCAAGAAATGAAAGAATTGAAAAGAGATTTTTGTATAATCAAAAAATCAATCAAGATATAGATACTTTCGGACGTGATCTTTATGCTAGAAATCTAGGATCAAATGGTCCAAGAAAAGGGATTTACAGAGAATACAAAAATCAACCGAATATACGTAATGATCAATTTGAAGGGAAGGCTGTATCTATGAAAATAGCTGGTGGAGTTATCGGACTATTTTTGATATGGTATATAATATTCAGGAAAGGAAACCAGATCAATGATAAGGGTAACGGAATGGGAAAGGAAAAAGAAACAGTGAATATAACAGGAAAAGGAAGTACGATCCAAAATCCATTACCCAAAGAAGAGAAAAATTCAGTCAGTAAAAGTGGGAAAAATCTAAGTGTGAATAATAACTACGGACTGATGTTCATTAAAGAAGATATAATGAAGAGAGACATTATGGAAGAGTTTGAAGAACAAGTATCAGAGAGTGCAGAATAATTATTCATATTAGAAAATAAAACAATAATATAATATAAAATAGTATAAAAGAAGAGAAGAACTTATTAGTAAATTGATTATTTAGATAAATATTTTTTTTTTTACATATTAAGATATAAGATAATTTTCTTTTTGTAAATGAAAACTAATTACTACTCAAAGCACATAATGCAGCACCGACACTTGAACCATCTTTAGTAATATTAATATGCAATCTTCTTTCACCTTTATTTCCGATTTGAGATTCTGCGATTGCATCACGCATCATAGTTCTAAAACCAGGATAGAATTCAATAAGTGAACCATCGACACCCACATCGACTTCAACATTATGACCTTTAAATGCATCCATCTTCATAACCAAAGCAGTAATTGGAACAGCAGCTAAATGTGCAGCTCTTTTAGCAATAGCTCTAGTTAATTTTTGAATTGCTATACGTTCTTCAACAGTTGTTGGTAATCTTAACATATTCTTTAATTCTAATTCTGTTGCAATTAAATTAGTTGAATCATCGATTTCAAATAATGACATACCTTCCGAAGATAATAACCAAGGAGTTGTTAATCTATGAGGTAAATCATCAGTTTTAGAATATTGAGTGAACATTAAATGTTTAGAGTGTAGATCAATAAGAATATGCCTTAAAATTTCACCCAAGAACATACCTGAAACTCTCTTTTCAAACATATGATAACCTGGATTAACTGAAATTTTGTCAACTTGTTCATCATATTTAGTAACAGGTAAAAGTTTTAAATCGTTATCAAAGGACCCCCATTCTGTATTTATGACCATATGAGTAACATTTTTGGATTTTAAATCTTCAATTACATTTTTAGGTAATTTAGTAATTTTGTCAATTTCTTCACTATATGCACCATTAGTACCAGTACCAAAGATACAACCTAGAGAAGTTAAACCTTCTTTATTTTCACCAGTATAAGATCTAGCAAGTAAAGTACCAACTGTGTCATTAGCTAATGCAGCGACGTGAACTGGGATTTTTTGAACATCTAAATGATGTTGTAAAACTTTAACGACATCTTTACCGACTGTATCAGGTATATTGAAACCTTTGGTCCATCTTATCAAAGTACCTGAATCAAGTGAGGATTGATAAACTGGGAAACTAAATGTGAAACCTAATTTTAAATGATTATCAGTACTTGATTCATTTTGGAATTTTTCGGAATGATGTTCTTTAACGAAGGAACCAATTTTAGAAGCTAAATAAGAGAATAATTCATCTGTTGTTGAACTCATTAAATCAATTGGAATTGGGTTTTTAGATTGTTTTAATTCGAATGTATGATCACCATTAAGTTGAACAGAACAAACTCTAAAATTAGTACCACCCAAATCGGCAGCTAATAAGAGACCTTTCTCTTTACCTGTTGGGATTGAAGTAACGAATGTAGGAATCATTGGTAGATACGATCTACTAGTAGAATCATGTGTTAGCCCTTGTTCTGCGGATTCATTGAACAAGGTGACCAAACTTTGTAATCGAGGTGTATCTAAGTCAAAACTTTGACAGATTTTGTTAATTTCATTTTCTAATTCTTTGTTCATAGTGATTGTTGGGAACGGAAAAGAGAAGATATAGAAAGGACAGAGACAAGAAAGAAAGAAAGAAAGAAAGAAAGAACAGAGATAAGAAAGAAAGAATGAAAGAAAGACCAATTGATAAAATTAAAAAAAATAAAGGAAGATTAACATGTTCTTTATATCATAAATGTTTAAACACAGAACAGAATACAATTATGCCATAATTCAATCATTGAAGAAGCGACAAGGTCACGATCATCGAGCATTGAGGAATTCCGCACTACGAGAAAGTTTTTCCATGAGACTCTCCCTCTCTCACCCCACACACCCCCCGGATTTATTGTTCTGTGCTAATTTATTATAAAGTTCAATCGCGGAGAAACTATTTTACCCAAAAAGAGAAATTGAACTAAAATATTTTTCCGGATCAAATTTTTCCGACAGGATAATATTTAAGGATACTTTGCTAGCGACGCGTCGCAGACGCGTCTAAGTATTGTCTTTTTCTTGAAAACATACGGATTGACTCTGGCCTTTGAAACCTTTTAATCACAGTTTTGACTCGTTACCGTGTAATAATCTATTATTATTTATGATCTACATTTTAGCACATGCTGTCAAACATGAGGAAAAAAAAAATATTTTTTTTTTTTTTTTTTCAAAAATTTTTGTTTTCTTTATTACATGTGATTTTCAACTTAGATAGAAAGAGAGATAGAGAAAAGAGATATAGTGTCTGTGTTTGTGTGTTTAAATTACAACAAATTATAGGGAATAAAAAAATAACAGTTCAATAATGTCAACCATACAAAAAGCTTGTAAGATCATACCTGCATCCAAAATAGCTAAAGCTTATATTCAAGAGATCACAGATGCAACTTCAAAATTATCAGTAAAACCTAAATTAGTTGGATTATTGGCAAATGATGATCCGGCTGCAATGATGTATGCAACATGGACAGGTAAAACTGCAAATAATCTGGGATTCCAATATGAACTAATCCAAGTTCCAAAAGATCAATTAGAAGAAGAAATTTATAAATGTAATAATAATGATGAAATCAATGGTATGATTGTCTATTTCCCTGTTTTCGGTAATAAACAAGATCAATATTTACAACAATGTGTCTCCTTACATAAAGATGTCGAAGGTTTAAATTTCAAATATATTTCAAACATGTATCATAATATTAGATATCTAGATGAAGCTCATACAATGAAATCAATTTTACCTTGTACTCCATTAGCAGTTGTTAAAATTTTAGAATATATTGGTGCTTATAATAACGTTTTGAATGTTGGTGATAGATTATATGGTAAAACAATCACCATAGTTAATAGATCAGAAATTGTTGGTAGACCATTAGCTTCATTATTGGCAAATGATGGTGCAACTGTTTATTCTGTTGATATCAATGATATTCAAATTTATGAAAGAGGTGATGGTTTAAGATATAAACAACATAAAGTTTTAGATTGTGATAAATCTTTAGAAGAATGTGCTAAAATATCTGATATCATCATTACAGGTGTTCCAACTAAAACTTATAAATTTCCTTCTGAATATATCAAACGTGGTGCAATTATTATCAATTTTTCAAGTGAAAATAATTTCGTCGATGAAGAAGTTGAAAAAGTTGCTTCGTTATATGTTCCTTCAATTGGTAAAGTTACAATCGCAATGCTACTAAGAAATTTACTTAGATTAATGCATAATAAATCTGCTGCAAATGCAACATTAATCGACCCTCCAATCAAACCAACTGATAAACCTCAGCAAATATAGTTGTTAACTACTTATTCAATTATATAATAACAATAATATTAAATATGTACTTAATCTATACTTGAATACTATAAATTCTTTCTGCAATTGGAAGACTCCTTTCCCAATCAGGATCTTTCACATATTGAACATCACCATCCTCCTTGAACCATCTAAGTTTAGTTATATCATCCGTCTGCCAATCCTCAATTTCTTCTTCAAAATTCAAAAATTTCAAGTATGGCCTTAGAAATTGATCAATTCGATCCTTTTCATCATTGCTAAATCCTAATCTTAATGAATAAAACCAAATTGGTTTATCATATGCATGTGTTACCTTGATTGCTGGATCTAAATATTCATCCAGCCATTTACCTCTGAAACTGATTCTATAACGATAATATCTATTGAGTGGATCGAATCCATTTTTAACGATATTATTGATGAAACCCCTTGTTGCAACATATACTTGTCCATCACCAATGATTTCACCAAATATTTGGGCAAATTTCTTCTTAACGACTGATGGTGTTTCTTCCTCCATGTTGACTTTATTTTTTACATTATAAATATCCATCAATAATTTTGAGACTCTCCTTGGATAATAATTTTCAATTTGTTTCTGTACATCGTCAAATGAATTCGGTGGATTCAAAAGTGAATATAAATATGACTCATTATCGACTTCTCCATGCATAATTCTGATATTCTTATCCATCAACATTTTAGAGAATTTTCCTGAGACAATATCTTTAAAGATTGTTGGAGAAATGAAACTACCGTCACTAACAGCTCTAAATGTATGGAGATCTAACTTTGATATAAATTTTGCCAAAAAATTGGAATCCAATGATCTTAGTTTTTGCAATTGTTGAGAAGGTGTTAGATGTTTAATATTCAATCTTTCAACAACCTCTTGGAATTGTTCGTTGGATTCTTCAATTGTTTTAGGTTGGGTGAATATCATATTTGAGAAAAAAATCACCTGTTTAATAATCTGAATTTCGTTTGGATGGTATAATTCATAGCATAGTTGGAAAAACGTTGAATATGAACCAGCACTCAAACCTGATAATGTAATCTTATTTGGATCACCACCAAAATACTTGATATATTTATACGTCCACACAATTGCCTCACGTTGATCCCAAAATCCCATATTTGTATTCAAAGGGTTTTCATTCAATAACTCTTCACATGTCAAAAATCCGAATATATTCAGTCTATAGCCAGGTGTAACGAAAATATACTTTTCTCTGAAATTTTCATCATCCATTAATTCTACTGTATTGAAGAAATCATTGTTCGGATCACCATTTTGTAGCCAACCACCATGAATGTAAATTAAAACTGGCCATCCATTTGTAGGTTTGTATTTAGTTGAAGCAGGTATCCAGATATTACAATATTGGATATATTCGTCACTCTCAGTTTCTCCGTATTGAATCTGTTTACTATCATAAACAGGTTGGGGACACTTTAAACCGAATTTTTCATATTCGCCAGTATAATCATAATCGTTTGGAATTGGAATTGGCAATGAAAATCTTTTGGAAACAGGTAATGCATATGGTACTCTAGCAAATCTATGTACAGTTGGTTTCTTAGTTTGGGGATTTTCTAAAGTGAAACCAGTCAATGTCCCCTGGTTAGGTATATCAATACTGTGTTTTGCACAATTTTCAGTAGAGATAGTTTGTCCCATCTCTGTCTGGTTATTAGATGAGGAATGATATGAGAGTCAGTAAAATAACCTATTTACATCTTGAGATAAGAGATGATCGTCGGATGTTATATCTAGTGTGCGGTCGATAGTTCGTTTTGCGGTTCTAACACCTCTGCTGCATTGTTTTCAATCAATATCCTTTGATTGATACATTAATTCAGTCAGAGGATTGTAGTTGCAACTTGAAATGTAGCACAGTATCTTGTGAAAGTTATTGATTTGACTATATAACCAGCTTTTGTACTAATGAAGATGACCCAACCCTATACAACAAATAGCATGTCGTAATTTTAAAGACAGAGATATAACTGTACTACACAACACTTATAAGTTTAGTTACTCATACTCATACTAGATGAAAGTTATCAGAGCTTTTTTTTTGCTGCATACACACAGTCCTAGATTGTCCAAAGTGTATTCAGGTTTGCTCTTCAAACGAAAATAAAAGAAAATATACATTCATTTGTTGAAGCACAAATATTTCGAATGTCTCCAACATTTGTTTTTTTTTTATTCTTTTTCAGAGAAATTTCACTTGAATGAATTTTCAATATGTTCTATAACATGAATTTCTACTATTTTTCCAACAATAAACATGTCTAACATTCCTATTATAAGCACTGTCAAGGATCTACGTTCATTAGTAAACAGTTTCAAGGCTAAGAATGAGACTATAGGATTTGTCCCAACTATGGGATATTTACACAGGGGACATTTGACTCTGATCAATGAATCAACTGAAAATAATGATCATACAATTGTTTCAATTTTTGTTAATCCTTCACAGTTTTCACCAAATGAAGATTTGGATACATATCCACGGGACCTAGAACATGATGTCAATGCTATTACAGAATATTTCAGAGGAAAACATTCAATCTCTACAAATACTAGGAAAGTTGATGCAATTTTCAAACCCAGTGTTTCAGAAATGTATCCATCAGGGTTCACAATGGATACTGAAAAACAACGTGGAGCATTTGTTGAAGTACTAGGTGTTTCAGAACCTCTAGAAGGTAAAGCAAGACCAACTTTTTTTAGAGGTGTATCAACCATTGTAACAAAGCTACTTAATGCGGTTAATCCCGATAATGTTTATTTTGGTCAAAAAGATATCCAACAAACTGTTGTTGTTAAGACTTTGGTAAGAGATTTATTGATGGATGTTCATGTCAATATTGTTCCAACAGTCCGTAATGAAAATGGTTTGGCATTAAGCTCCAGAAATAAATATCTGTCAGAAGATATTCTCAATCAAGCTACCTGTTTATATAAAAGCATGAAATTATCTAATGAAAAATACACCAATGATAAAATTTTAAACGTTTCTGAACTCACAGAAGTGGTTTCTAACAACATTCTAGACACAAATAGAAATTTCAAAATAGATTATATCTCTTTTAATGATCCCGAGACTTTGGAATATTTGAGCAAAATTGATCCAACAAAAGGTTGTATATTATCAATTGCTGTTTACGTTCCAAACTCTTTAGATTCTATCAACGAAACAACTAGACTCATTGATAATATGATTTTTCAACCTTTATAGACCCCAACAAAAAAAAATATCATGTCAATCCTTTCTTCTTCCTTTCTAAGCTAATCAACTTATTGAATTCATCTTCTTTCATTCTTTGATTTTCCCTTGAATTGATTCCACGAACCTTCTGACTATAGAATATATGTCCATATTTGATCAACCATTCAGGTTTAACTGCAGTAATATAGTTCATTTGTTGTCTTGTACCAGTTAATATGAGTTCGTGGAATATTACATATTTAGGTAAATCACCCAATCCACTCAGTGATGATGTTGTATGTAAATACATCTCCAATCCTGTTCTACAATGTTTATATTGACCATGTTTATAGAATTCTGCAGCATTTAAGTAAAAACTTGCACATATACATTCTTTGATGATATCCCAATTATCAAAACATGATGATATTTTCTTTCCTGTACTTCTCAAATTCTTTGACACTAACTGTTCTAATTGCGTATATATTTCCAGGGCATTCCTTAACGATTTGTAATTGAAATAATTTTTAGCACACCATATTTCTCTTGCATTTTCTTTGACATTTTTATATTGATTGAATATATTCAGTAGTGTTAAATGATCACTATCGAATATCTGAAATTGTTCTCTGATTTTATTGATCTTTTCTTGTAATTTCAGATTTTTCTTTGATATTATGAAAATTTGTTGAACTGATAACATTGAAATGATTTTAATGATTTCCAAACAACAATTGAATTTCTCAGAGTTTGATATGATCAACATCTTAGATAATATCGGATCAATTGGATAATTCGACATTTCTCTACCTAATTCTGTCAATTCACCAAAATTGTCCAATGCAGAAATAGACCATAGCTCATACTGTGAAGTTTCTACTGATTCAATTGAGGGTTTATCAATAAATGGGAATTTGTTAATATTCGTGATGTTTAAATTTTTCAATAGAAGAATTGTATTCATCAAATTACTTCTCTGAATTTCTGGGATCGGTTCATCGTACATCTCGTCATTATAAGATGAGAGAGTATATAAACGGTAAGCAATACCAGGACAAATTCTACCGGCTCTACCTGAACGTTGATTTGCTTGAGCTTTTGAAATCGGAACTAATTGTAATGAGTCCATATTCAATTTTGGATTATAAACTTTCAATTTCATCAAACCAGCATCAATGACAAATTTAACGTGATTCAATGTAAGTGAAGTTTCTGCAATATTAGTGGCAACTATACATTTCCTGTTATTTGAATTTTGAAATATCTTTGATTGTAAATCAGACGATAGAGTTGAGTAAATTGGTAAGACATCTAAATCAGGTATTTTATCATTGATTTTTTGCAATTTCAATAATTCTAAACTCAAGATTTCACAAGTAATATCGATATCTTCTTGACCAGTCATAAATATCAAAATATCTGTATTTTTACTTTCATCATTGTTATTGAATGGTGTTGATAGATGTATTTTCAGCGTCTGCTTAATAGCTGAATCAATATAATCAATTGATGGAATAGATTGGTACATGATTTCTACGGGGAAAGTTTTACCAGGTATTTTGAACTGAACTGCATTATTGAAAAACTTGGAAAATTTAAGAGAATTCATTGTTGCAGAAGTTATTATGAGTTTGAAATCTCTTCTGAGAGATAGGATATTTTTAAAGATTCCGAAAAGTATATCAGTATTTAGAGATCTTTCATGAGCTTCATCCATTATTATGCAAGAATAGTTATTCAGAAGAGAGTCGTTAAGAGTTTCTCTTAATAGAACACCATCAGTCATAAATTTGATTTTAGTTAGATTTGATGTTTTATCATTGAATCTGATTGTGAAACCAACTTCATTTCCAAGTTTAACATTCATTTCCTTACTTACTCTATTAGAGACAGAAATGGCCGCCATTCTTCTAGGTTGAGTGATGCCAATCATCCCCTTCTTGTGGTAACCTGCATTGTATAAAATTTGAGGTAATTGGGTTGTTTTACCTGAACCAGTTTCACCAATTACTATCAATACTTGATTTTCATTTATTAGTTCAAGCAATTGATCCTTGACTTGATATGCAGGTAGATGATCTTTAGTTATTGGATGTTTTTCAATGGGATTGATTTCAATCACATCATCATCATTACTGTAATCGTTAGTATCATTATCATTATCATTATCATAATCATTAACATCTTTATCAACTCCCATAATATTATCAATGGCTGAGTTTTGATTGATATTTTCATGTGAGATTTTCAACTGTTCATTTAGTTTACGTTTTTCAATTAATAAAGAAGACCCATTTTTCGAATATTTATAGAGATCTCCAGATCGATCTTTTATAACATTGATGATTTGTGAGTTTGATGACAAGATCTTATCAGAGTTAAGAAAAGGAGGTACTAGTCTATGTACTATAATACTAGAATTAGGATCAGTATTAGAATTAGGATTTGATTCTATAATATGTATTTTCTCCTTAGAGCTAGCATTCATGCAATCTAATTCATCATCATCAAATTGATGGAAATATGAGAGATTTTCATCAGAATAAGAGTCTATGACATCATCTTTTGTATCATCATTGATACTTTCGTTTTGCTTTACTCTTTTCTTAAACGACAGAGACGAAGAGACTAATTTTCTCTTTGGGAGTACTGTTGTAGTTTCTGGAATTACATCATCATCGATTTCAAAAGAAGTAGTTGGGGTATTGGTGTTACTAGCAGGTGCCCTTTTCCCTCTCTTTTTGAACATTCAATAAGTGTAAGAACTAAAAAGAAAGAAACAAAAAAAGAATATATCCTAAAAAAGCAATTATAAAATTAAAAATCAACAGATACTATTCATGTTATGCAAATTTGGAAAAAAAGAAAAAAAAAAGAAAAAAAAACGGCTCAGCCTGCCACACGCACGTGACCCACAGTGGGGGGGGAGTGAAGTTTTTTTCTTTTCTCTTGTTGCCATGGAGAACACACACATGATAATCGGGATTTTTTTCCCCTCATTTTTTTTCCATTTTTTTCCAAAATGTTCTATTAGCTTCAATTTTTTTTTCCATTTTTTTTTCCATTTTTTTTCCATTTTTTTCCATTTTTTTCCATTTTTTTCCATTTCAATTTCTTCGCTCTTTTCATCGAACTTTAAGATTTCGTCCCCCTCTTTTTTTCCGGTTTTGTTCATTTACCGAGATCTCATGCTTACTAACATCGTAAGCATGTCGGTAGAAAACCGTTCGGAAATAGTACATCGATTGAAAATTCTTCATATTATGTCCTGCATCAGATCATCTCCGTTGGATGGCATAACCTGATGTATTTTATGTGTGCTTCAGAGAGGTTCTATATATAATAAATAATTACTTAGATGGTTTCTATAAATATTTTTCATGAAAATGCCAATGAGGAATTCAATCACAAGCATGGAATCATCATATGTTTCTTTTCATTTTAATAAATCATTCTTTCATATATCATGACAGATATAAGATACCACCTGGTGTCCAAGACTCTAATTGGTGTCTATGATGGGGCCCATATTTGCTCGTTAATCACTTATTCTATATTATTTCAAAGTTCCTTCATTTGTTAATAATTAATACTGTTACAAAGATTAATCATCGTCTAATTTTTATTCTTATTTTCATTTCTATTTCTATTTTCATTTTTTTTCAGATTCAGTTTCCTTTTCATTCTCACTATCACTTTTATTATCACTTTTAATATCATTTTTATCATCACTTTTATCATCAGTTTCACTTTTACTTTCATCTTCACTCCTACTATCTTCAATCAATTTTTTAACAAACTTGAATTCCTCGGGTAATCTTTTATTACCATGATTTTGTAATTGAATGTGAAAATTCAAATGATTTAATGTACCATAAGATTTTTTACAATCTTTGTAATTACATTTGAAATATCTTTTGATTTCACAGTATCTTCGCCTTTTTCTTTTATAAACATCTTTCAATTTACTGTTTTTATTTGATGATAATGTACTTTTAACACCAATACTAGCATTTTTACTTCTATCTCCATTATACTCAAAATTTGAATGATTAGATGTGTTTAAATCTAATGGTATACGAGGATAATGAGTTGAATATTTGTACGCAGATGGTTCATTCAAATATGTTAAAGTATTTACTTCATATAATGGACTTGCACCATGATTTATTATTGGAATAGTGTTGGTTTGATTAATGAAAGATTGATTGATTGGAGGATTCATGTTGATATTTGGCATAGGAACTGGTGGATTGTTCATGTTTATTGGTAAACCTCTATTCATATTCATATTCATGTTCATGTTCATGTTCATATTCATATTCATGTTCATGTTCATGTTCATATTCATGTTCATATTCATATTCATATTTTGATTTAAGTTAGGGTTCATATTCATACCTCTATTTATTTGCATTGGAATCAACATTGGAACTTTCATATTCATACCATTTAAAGGTGTCAGTGTTGGAGATGGAACCGAATTTGCTATTATAGTGGTATTATTATTATTATTATTATTATTATTATTAGTATTATTCAATGGAGGAGTTATATGGTTTATTGGTTTTGATAGGAAAGGTATGAATTCTGATGCTTGTGGTGGAGTAGTTGATTTATAATATAAATTATTGGTTGAAGATGGTATATTTCGTAAAGGATTTTGTAAATGATTTTGTAAAGGACTTTGTAAAGGATTTTGTAATAAATTCGGTAAAGAATTTGTCAGTGAATGTGGTTGCGTTTGTCCTTGATAAACCATTTGATTTGTATTTTGGAAAGTTTCATAAGAGAGACTATTATAGTATGAATTCTTAGAAGGATTTGTGCAAAGCATATTTATTGGGAAAGTATTCTTGTTATCGTTTAGATTCAGTTGATTAAGAGCAGTATCAATCATTAATAATTTTGAATTGACAAATGAAACTTAGGATCATCCGAAAAAGACCTGGGAAAGAGTTAAAAAGAACTAAAAAGAACTAAAGAAAAACTAAAAAAGAAAGAGCCAAAAATAAAAGAGCAACTTTTGGAAGACCCCAAACAGATTCTAAATAGCAATACCAAACGACAGGAAGAGAAAATTAAAAAAAGATAAACAATAAGATATTAGTTTAAACGGGATTCAATACTCTACTTATATTATATGAGAAATATATCCGAATATAGAATAAATATATGAATCTGAGATCTTTAGTCACTAGATGGTGTGAAATTAGATGAATCTAAACAAGAGAAACAGGAGAGTGGAAAAAAAAAGAGAAGGAAATATGAAAAGAGATGAATAGAGTAAGACCGTAAACAACAATAAATGACAATAAATGACAATAAATGACAATCAACAACAATAGTGACCGTTAATTAAACCAATATGGATGTTTAATATAGTTTACAGATACTAATTATTGGCAACTGATTTGATTGTAATAATGTAATAACATTGCAAGTCATTACTTCAAGATATTCCACCAATGTCAATCTGTGATGTTGCGAAACTAAGAACTTCGTTTATTGTTGGCGAGTGAATGAGGTTAAAGTGCCACTAGTGTGCATATGCATACTTATATTACATTCTGCATATACATTCTGCACAACATGTAACCATATGCACACCATGCATGTTCTGCATGATATCTATAATATGCATAGATTTCGGGTATTAGAAATTAGTTTCGATATACGCAATGCATGCAAGTGGGGCAGAATAACTAGCCGATGAAGGGGGCAGGAGAGAAGGAAACACAAGGACGAGAAGGAGGGGGTGTGTATGTGTGTGTGTGGGTTGTGTGCGTGGGAGCCGTTCAACTAATTAATTATTACCACATATTGAGCCGCATAGAAAAAACCCACAAATAAGAAATAAAAGCCGCATCAAAATATCATATTCACTAAAGACAAGATGGAAATGGAAATTGAAATTGAAAATTTTTTTAATTAAATGGATCATCACAACTGTAGCAATTATAAATATTGATATGAATATAACAATTGTAAATATCAACTTCTTAATACTCTGAAAAGGTGATGTTATATTGTCCCATATTCTCAATTTGAAAAAAGATGTGATGAAATTATGTGAAACATTCTCTTGTGCAATTTTTCGTATTTGATTGTGATAATTCGTAATTAAATCTTCGTATTCTGCAATATGATTTTCGTTCTTTCTTCTCAAATTTTCACTTAAATGTTCATTAACATTGTCATTAACAGTTTGAAGAATATCCTTCATTTCTCGTTTCATGTCCTTTATTAACTCATCTCGAATATTAAATATTAAATGTTCACTCATTTCCTTATTCACAATCTCTCTTTCAATATCAAATTGAATCATTTCTTGTAGATGTTGTCGTAAATTGTTGATCATTTCCTTATATTCATTAAGTAGTTTCAAATTCTCCAGTTTTTCAAAACTTTTATTCAAGATATTATCAATTTGAATTAGATATCCATTGAATGTGGTCCAAATTATACTATTTGAGCTTATTCGACTGATACATTTCCCAATTTTATCCTTATCCCATTCACTCACATAACATTGTAAATCTAATTTGGGCATATTCTCATCACTCTCAAACAAACACTTGGTTAATTCAATCGAAATGATCTTAACTAACTCTTCTCTTGCTTGAACTCCAACTTTTTCATTATTACCATTCCCATTCCCATTCCCATTCTCATTATTACCAACATAATTTATTATATCATATTCTCTGAATATCTTATTATTGTAGTAATATTGATTCATTACTTTCAACATACAATCGTTATTGATCTTTTCATTCATTACCTGAAGTACTCTTCTATCTTCTCTAATTAAGCTATCAATCTTAATAGCTGTTTCATTAGACAATTCTTCAATGTATTTCATTCTTTCAGTATCTGTATCCATTTCTATTGGTTTGTAACTCACATTCCTCATATCCATCTCTTCTAAACTAATCAATGATCGATTTCCCTTATCTCCATGTTCGTCAAATTGTTCATCCATCAGAATAACAGAACTATTCATAATAATAAATATCAAACTTCTAATACTAATCCATCTATTCATGCTTCTACTCATTACTTATTCTTTCTAAATCAATTTGAAGATTTCATTCTCCATTCTTTTATTTTCACTTTTTCATTCTTTCATTCTATATCTACATATAACTATATATAAATATAATAACCTAATAATTAGTATCTCTTTTTATTATTCACATTAACAATAGAATACTCATAACAAAAACAAAAAACCCACCCATGACGCTTTTCTCCTTTCAAACCAGCCACTGCTAGTATACTATTCTTCAAAATTTCTCTTTGTGATACGTCACTTTATAATTATCCTAATAGAGTCAACAAAATTGTGTGTTGTTCAAATACATGAAATTAACGAAATATTATCACCCTTTAGCAATACCATACCTAAATTCCTTTGTTTGGTTGGCTCTTTCACACTGACCTCAACAGCTTCTTCTACAACCAGATTCATAAACTCATCGAATCCTTTGATTACACCAACTATTCTAACTTGTGTTTGTTGATATAACCATATCGAAACTTTCTTTTGTTCTTGTAGATACTGAAATATTTGATTGATTGGAGGAATGTTAGTAGCTCTTTTCGATGGAGCCATTTTTGATATAAAAAATAATACAGAACAACAGCAGATTACTTTGTCAACTGTCCTTTAGCAAACCTTTCAATGAACAATCTTTCTCTCTTCTCTCTTTCTCTCTTCTTATCAATGTTTGAAAACATGTGAAACTTTCTTTTACTCAGATTTTGTGAGCGACACGTCGATCTTTTTTTTTCATTTTTTCATTTTTTTTTTTTTTGCTTCTTCATTTTCGTCTTTCTTCTTGAAATTTTTTTTTTGTTCATTTCTATCAACTTTTGGCTTCTATAATGGCAACATTCTATGAGTTTCCTTTCATTTCCTTACATCTCTACATCTTTATTTGGTAATCTCTTTTCATAACAAAGGAAATAGGAGATTAATAACTCATTCAAAACTATTGAATTTCTCAAGAACCTCTATAAACATCCTCCATCGTCTACTATGGAAACAACATCGAAATTACAACAAGCTTTACAAACACTTTACGGAAACACTGATTCTAATTCAAAGAAACAAGCTAATGAATACTTGCTAGAATTCCAAAGATCATCCGATGCTTGGGATATTATCTTCCCTATTTTAAATGATGAATCATCATCTTTTGAAATAAAACTGTTCATTTGTCAAACATTGAGATCGAAAACTCAATATGATTTTGGTCAATTACCGAATAATACCGTTGTTGAAGCATTGCGATTATCTGTTCTAGAATGTCTTAAATCGTTTAATGATTACAATAAGAATAAAATGTTGATTGTTCAATTATCAATTGCTCTTTCATATATTGTAATACAAGATCTTAATTGGGAAAATCCAATTGCGGATATAATTAACTACCTATCAAGCACCAATCCAATAAACTTATTGGAATTTTTGAAAATTCTACCTGAAGAATTATCGGATTCTCAAAAACTGCCATTAACATCAGAAGAATATGATAATCAATATAATAAATTACTAGCAAATTCAGAAAATGTTTATTATATCTTGATTCAAAGTTCCAATGCTATAGTTGAAACTAATAATACTGATAGTACTACCACCACCTCCACCACCACCACCACCACCAATACTACTACTACTACTAATAATAATAATAATAACAACAAAGACTTGAAAATCTTGATTTTGAACTGTATCAAATCTTGGATTAATGAAATTCCAATCAATTTAATCTTATGTGATGCTAGCAATACTACTACCACATCTAATACCAACTCTGCAAATAGTTCAATTTTATGGAAACTAATAATTATGGGGTTTCACAATGATGAAACTTTTGATACTTCAATCGACTGTTTGATTACAATCGTCAATCAAATTGATATTTTTGATAATTTAAATGAAAACTTGAAATACATTCAAATAATCTATCAACAATTGATTAATTTGAGACCATTAATTGAGGAAAACTGGGAAGATCCAACAGTTATTGAAAGATTTACAGAACTATACTCAAATACAGGTGAAATGTGGCATACTCTAATAGTTAAAGATCCATCATCTTTCCAATATTTGATTGAAATCATCTTAAAGTTGAGTGATTATAAGGAAGATTTAGATATCGTTAAATATACATTTAAATTTTGGTATGAAATTAAATCAATGTTGGTTTTACATACATTCAGTGAATCAAGGAAAATTTTCAAGCCAATATTTGCCAAATTAGTTGAAATCTTAATCAATCATTTGAAATATCCTACAACTTCAGATTCAACAAATGTAAGTGTTTTGTTCAATAATAACAAAGAAGAAGAAGATAAATTTAAGGATTTTAGATATGAAATAGGAGATGTTTTGAAAGATTGTTGTTTGGTTATTGGTCAATATGATTCATTGAATATACCATTTATTAAATTAAAGCAAATAATTGAAAATCCAAATAATAAATCAATCAAATGGCAAGATATTGAATGTTTGCTCTTTTCGATTAGATCAATGGCAAAGGAAATCAATAAGAATGAGAATGAAATTTTGCCACAAATCATGAACTATTTGATCCAATTACCAGAAAATCCTAAAATCAGATATGCTGCAACATTAGTTTTAGGTAGATATACGATTTGGACTAGTGAGCATCCTGAATTTTTACAAGTTGAACTAAACTATATTATTGAAGGATTCAAATTAGAGAACACAAATTATAATGAAGATGAAAAAATGCAAATTATAATGGCAACAAGTCATGCATTAAAATATTTTTGTATGGATTGTAATTCATTATTGATTGATTTCCTTGAACCATTATACAATTTATATTCAAATATTGAGAATTATCTTGATTTTAAATCATTAGCAGATATAGTTGAAGGTTTATCATATGTTTTGAACCATTATATTGAGAAATATATATTAATTGACGAAAATCAATGTTTAAATATAGTTCAAATGTTTTGGAAATCAACAATTGATAAATTGAATAAGATCAATAACAGCAATGATAGTAATAATAATAATAGTGATACAATTATTGCTTCTGGTTTAGATAAAGAAATATCAAATTCAATTGATATTTTATCAATATATATTGATAATTTGAAACCACCATCAGAATTCCTAAAATTGAAAAATCCAAACTATATCATTTCAACATTTATAATGAATGATATTTTCCCAATTATATTTTCACTTTTCTCTAAGTTTGGTAATATAACGAAAATAAGTGAGAAGATAATTAAATTCATTAGGAAATGTATTCAAAATTTTAAAAGATTTTTAATACCTTCATTAAAATTAATAGAAAATTTATTGATTGAAGGATTTAAAAATTATAAATTTGGATGTTATCTATGGTGTTCAGGTTCATTGATTAAGGAATTCAGTGAAGATGATGAAGATCAAGATGAATTTATCAAATTAGATTCTAATATTTTAAACGAAATTTGGAGTTTCTCATTACAACAAATTCAAACATTTATTTCAATTTATGAAACTGGTGTTGATATTGTGTCACCTGATTTACTTGAGGATTTTTTCAGAATGATGAATGATATTCTGATGTTCAAACCTATTGAATTATTGAATAATTTTGAAATTGTTGAAATAATTTATAAAATATCATTGGATATAGTTGATAAATTCAATGAGCTGGAGTTGATTAATTTAGTCATTAACTTTTTAACTGACTTATTGAGTTGGAGTTTAGAAAATCCACCGATTTCAATTTATTATGATATTCCGAATGTTTTGAAATTCAAAATTTATGGATTATTAAGTAGTAATAATAATGAGTTGATTGTTAAGTTTTTAAATTATTCTATTTTAAAGTTCAATGAAGATCTAACATATTCAGCAATTGAATTGATTGTTGAGATATTTAAGATAAATAATTTTTATCAGAAGCAAATTGAGAATTTGAATGGTGTTAATCTATTTTTGAATTCGTTACCTGGTGATTTGATAAATGATAATGAAAAGGTTAAATTTTATCAAAATATTGAAATATCAGTTTCATCCAAAAATTTGAGAAAGACTAGATCTAATTTATTAGATTTCATTCATTGGTATAAGAGGAAGATTGTTAATAGAGTGTAGATGGGTTGTTGTTAGAGTACATAGGGAGAAAGGGAAGGAAGGGGTGTGATAGTTTTATAGTCATTATCAGTTTTTTTTTTTTTTTTTTCTAATTTTTTCTTTCCTTCTAATATGTTGTCTAATTAAATGAATTAATGAATGAATTAATGAATGAATGAATGGATGAAGTAATAAAAACATACAACAACTGGAAGAGAGAGAGAGAAAGAGAGAGAGAAAATGAAATAGAAAAATGTTAAGGATATAATCTATCAATCTACTATTTTTCTGATATGTAAACGTTAATATATTAGAGATATAAACGATATAAAGTTAATTGGATATTTAATTAATAAATTAGATTGTAGAAGCGGTTCTGAAATTTTTACCAGCATAAATAACATTATCACCTAATTCTTCTTCAATTCTTAATAATTGATTATATTTAGCCATTCTTTCAGATCTAGCTGGAGCACCTGATTTTAATTCACCAGTTCTTAAACCAACGGTTAAATCAGCAATAAAAGTATCTTCAGTTTCACCAGATCTATGGGAGACCATAACACCCCAACCTGCAGCAAATGAATCTTTTGCAGCTTGAATTGATTCAGAGATAGTACCAATTTGATTAATTTTCAATAATAAACCAGAAGCAGCCTTTTCTTGAATTGCCTTTTTAATTCTTAAAGGATTTGTAACTGTTAAATCATCAGCAACAATTTGTACAGGTAATTTATCGAAATTAGATGACCAAGTTTCCCAATCATCTTCAGCGAAAGGATCTTCTAATGAGACAATTGGATATTTAGCAATTAATTCAGCATATAAATCACCTAATTGATGACCAGTAATTGCCTTTGAACCATCAGAATTTGGATTTTTATAATCTAAATCATATTTACCATTTTTATAAAATTCGGAAGAAGCAGAATCCATTGCAATTTTAATTAAACCTGTATAACCAGCTTTTTCAATTGCTTCAACAATTAAATCTAAAGCTTCTTGAGGAGTTGAAATATCAGGAGCAACACCACCTTCATCACCGACATTACCAGCAGATTGACCATATTTAGCCTTTGCTAAAGATTTAAGATGATGATAAACTTCAGAACCCATTCTTAAAGCTTCAGAGAAAGAAGGAGCACCAGTTGGGGCAATCATGAATTCTTGGAATGCTAAAGAACCACCAGCATGAGAACCACCATTAAGGACATTCATAAAAGGAACAGGTAAAATATAAGGAGATTTTGAACCTGCAAGTTTTGATATATAAGCATAAAGAGGAATATTTTCAAATTCTGCAGCAGCTTTTGTAACAGCCATTGAGACACCTAAAATTGCATTTGCACCTAATTTACCCTTATTTGGAGTACCATCTAATTCAAGAAGGAATTGATCAAATTTTAATTGTTCAGTAACAGGAATTTTAGCTTTAATAATTGCAGGAGCAATAATATCATTAACATTAGATACTGCCTTAAGGACACCTTTACCTAACCATTTAGATTTATCACCATCTCTTAATTCTAAAGCTTCATGAACACCAGTTGATGCACCTGAAGGAACAATTGTTCTGAAAATACCTTTATCAGTTGTTAATTCAACTTCAACAGTTGGATTACCTCTAGAATCGTATACTGATCTTGCGTGACACTTTGTTACAATGGACATTGTTTGGAATAGATGGAATAGATGGAATAGATGGAATAGATGAAGATAATAATAATAAAAAGAAAAAAAAAGAAGAAGATTTAAAAAAAGATTAGAAATATCAATATTGATATTATACAACCAATTTATATGGAAAAACTTGGTTCCTTTTATAAATTGTTAAATTGTTAAATAAATAAATTGTTAAATTGTTAAATAATTAAATAAATTGACATTTCATCTCCTCATTGAAATAAAAAGAGAAGAAAGTCACTCAACTCCGGGTCATTGTGTTCCCGGAGACACCTTCCCTTTTGGGAAATTGGGAAGGTTTTTTTTTTTTTTTGCTGCGACAAGTGAATTGTCGTGGTTGGCTACATGAATTAGAGGATGGCAAAATATATATCAATATGATAATATAGAATTACATATAAAGTTATTTTATTTTATTTTTATTTTTATTCTGCATCTGGCATTTGGCATTCTTGAATATTTGCATCTCCTTTTGTCCTCTTTTCAATGGTCTCTTTATCTTTTGTAGAATATCTTGCATCTTTCTCATGGTTACCTGGTTCTAAACCAATTCCTGGTGATTCACCAATGGAACTTTGTGATGTATCTTATAAACAACTTTTACAACTTCAACATTTGGATATTTCACCAAATCCTCCTCAACGTGGTGCAAATTTAACAATTACTGCAGAAGGAATCTTAGCAGATGATATAAAAGATGGTGCATATGTCGATGTACTGGTAACATTTGGTTATATTAAATTAATCTCTCAAACTTATGATTTATGTGATGAATTACCTCATGTAAATATGACTTGTCCTATCAATAAAGGTAATTATCATTTGACTAAACAAGTGGAAATTCCAAATGAAGTTCCTCCAGGGAAATATATAGTTACTGCAAGAGCTTATAATTATAATGATGATTTAATTACTTGTTTAACAGGTTCTGTTGAATTCCCTGCTTTATTATAATATATAAATATTATATATATACAATATTTATTTGTTTATATATATATTTTAACTTTGCTTCTTTTATATGAGTTATATAAGCTATATGTAATTATTTATACTTTTTATTTTTATTTTTATTTTAGTTTTAGGTATCATATATAATTCAAAGTATTATTAGTATCATTTCCATTTATGATATTATCCATCCCATTATTATTTCCATTATTAACACCGTTATTATTATTATTATTATTATTATTATTATTATTATTATTATTATTATTATTATCATTGTAAATGTAATTGTTATTTTCATCTTCAATTTCTTTAACTAATAATTTATCAATTTTAACTCTTTTCTTAATATATTTCAATTGATATTTAATTGGTAAATATTTAATATAACCATCAACTTCAAGTGATATTTTAAATTTTAACATTGATATAATTGATAACCAAAATATAATATAAGAACTAACAGAACCATAAGTTGCAGTATTACTCCAACCTAATAAAGCATTAAAAATCATCCAACCTCCATCTTTTAAACCATTACAACAATTAACATGCCAAATTGTATTACTTATATCATAACTACCAGGACCTGAACCTGTTTCACTTGTATCTTGACCACATTTTCTAACAAAACTTTCCAATTCTAAAAACCAAACACCACGAGAAATTAAACCTGCAGCAACTAAATAAAGGAAACAAGTTGAACCAATTAAAAAATATTGAATTGATAATTTACTACCACCTTTATATAAGATATAACCAATTGAAAAACCTAAACCTGCACCACAAATGATTGCTAATGGGAAAGAAGTTACAGGTTGATTAATACCAATACCACCAACAAATACAACAGCTTCTAAACCTTCTCTTAAAGTTGTAATAAAAGGTAAGAAAACTAAAAAATATTTTTCTTTTAAACTTTCTTCTTCAGGTGAAGGAATTAATTCATTTAATGAATTAAGATCTGTATCATTAATATTATCATTAATAATTTCATTTGAGTAATTATGATTTTTAAAAGATTCTATTAAATGAGCAGTCCATTTATTTTTCATTGCATTAATTCTTAATAAAGAAAATCCCATTATAGCAATAATTATACTTGATAAAATTGAAAATAAACCTTCCCAAATTCTTTCAGTATAAGACCATAAATCTGTACCAATGAAATAAAATAATGTAACAAAGATACCACCAATTATCAAACAAATACCAAAACCTGCAAATGCACCAATCCAAACTTGCATTTTCATCTTTCTATAAAGATTTGCATCTATTAAAAGTTTACCAGTTGCATCATCGAATGAATTTTGTTTAATAAAAGATAGTAAAACTGATACAATAATTGCACTTTCAACAGTTTCTCTTAAAATGATGAAAAAGATTTGAACTGAAAAATAATCTTCAAATTTTGTACTCCACGACATCTTTATAAATATAAAGATAAATATGTATATATATATATTATATCTACTTTATAGACAAATAGACACACACACACACACACACACACAAAAAAAAAAAGAGCAAATTATGTATTTAAGAAAGATTTCTTTATCAAAATAAAGTTCTAATTTTTTTCCTTCTTTCATTTATGTAACAAATACAAATTTATGTGACAATTTTTCTTTTTTTTTTCTTTTTTCTTTCTTTATCTCCACAAACCCCGTTATTAAAAAAGAGAGACCACAGTCGCGTCGATTGAAGGGGGATAAGGGATAAGGGATTTGAAAAAAAAAAGAGAACAGTCGCGTCGATTTAAAAAAAAGGAAGTACAGTCGCGGCGATAGAAAGTATATTATTAGTACATTAGTACACCAGGAACCATAATCACCATCATCACCATAATTCCATTTAATTCCCATCGGAGGCTAAAATCAGTTAAATGAATAATATAATTTTGATATCAATGAATACATTTTGAGTTATTTGTAATTTCTCTTTTCTTTTCTTTTCTTTTTGCCATCTAATATAATAATACATTCTATTGTATCTTTCCCTTTTCTATAGTAAATCTCTCTTCTATTGTAAAGATGATGGGATTTAATAAGAGATCACGTCAGAAAACTAATGCACCAACTAAAAATATCATTAATAATAATAATAATATCAATAATATCAATAATAATTCAAATGGTGGAATCAAAAAGGCAACTTATGAACATAGTAAAAAGAAAGAAGTCGGTGTTAGTGATTTAACTTTATTATCAACAATATCCGATGAATCAATTAATGATAATTTAAAGAAAAGATTCGAAAATGCAATTATTTATACTTATATAGGTCATGTCTTAATTTCAGTTAATCCTTTCAGAGATTTAGGTATTTATACTTTAGATGTTTTAATGTCTTATAAAAATAAAAATAGATTAGAAGTACCTCCTCATGTTTATGCAATTGCTGAAAATATGTATCATAATATGATTGCTTATAATGATAATCAATGTGTAATCATATCTGGTGAATCAGGTGCCGGTAAAACTGAAGCTGCAAAGAGAATTATGCAATATATTGCTGAAGTTTCAGGTTCTTTAACTAATTCATCTTCAATTCAAAAAATTAAAGATATGGTTTTAGCAACAAATCCTTTATTAGAATCTTTTGGTTGTGCTAAAACTTTAAGAAATAATAATTCTTCAAGACATGGGAAATATTTAGAAATTAAATTTAATAAAAATTTTGAACCTGTATCTGCTAATATAACTAATTATTTATTAGAAAAGCAAAGAGTTGTTGGTCAAATTAAAAATGAAAGAAATTTCCATATTTTTTATCAATTAACTAAAGCTGCTGATGAAAATTATAGACAAATCTTAGGTGTTCAAAAACCTGAACAATATATTTATACAGCATCTTCTGGTTGTATCTCTGTAGATTCAATTGATGATATCTCAGATTTCTCAGAAACTATAAAAGCAATGGATACAATTGGTTTATCAAAAGATGAAAAAGATAATGTTTTCAGATTATTATCAGCAATTTTATGGATTGGTAATTTAAGCTTTATAGAAGATGAAGAAGGTAATTCTCAAATTGCAGATTCTTCAGTTACTAATTTTATTGCTTATTTATTACAAGTTAATCCAGAAATTTTATCTAAATCAATAACTGAAAGAACAATGGAAACTTCTCATGGTATGAAAAGAGGTTCAATTTATCATGTTCCATTAAATATTACTCAAGCAACTGCTGTTAAAGATGCTTTAGCAATGGGTATTTATAATAATTTATTCGATTGGATTGTTGAAAGAGTTAATCAATCTTTTGCAAATATAGGTAATGATGGTTCAAAATCAATTGGTATATTAGATATTTATGGTTTTGAAATTTTCGAACATAATTCTTTTGAACAATTATGTATTAATTATGTTAATGAAAAATTACAACAAATTTTCATTCAATTAACTTTAAAATCTGAACAAGATGAATATGTTAAAGAACAAATTAAATGGACTCCAATTAATTTTTTCAATAATCAAATTGTTTGTGATTTAATTGAATCAAAGAGACCACCTGGAATTTTCGCTGCTTTAAATGATGCATGTGCAACTGCTCATGCAGATTCTTCTGCTGCTGATCAATCTTTTGCTCAAAGATTAAATATGTTATCTTCAAATCCTCATTTTGAATTAAGAGGTAGTAAATTTATTGTTAAACATTATGCAGGTGATGTAACTTATGATATTAATTCAATGACTGATAAAAATAAAGATCAAATGTTAAAAGATTTATTAGAATTATTACAATCATCACAAGATCCATTTTTACAATATTTATTCCCAAATAAAATTGATGAATCAAATAAGAGAAGACCTCCAAGTGCTGGTGATAAAATTAAAACAAGTGCTAATTTATTGGTTGATACATTATCTCAAGCAACTCCTTCATATATTAGAACTATAAAACCAAATCAAAATAGATCACCAACTGAATATGATACAAAGGCTGTTTTACATCAAGTTAAATATTTAGGTTTAAAGGAAAATGTTAGAATTAGAAGAGCAGGTTTTGCTTATAGACAAACTTTTGAAAAATTCGTTGAAAGATTCTATTTATTATCAATTAAAACTTCTTATGCTGGTGAATATATTTGGACTGGTGATGCTAAAACTGCAACTGAAATTATCTTGAATGATTCTAAATTTGATTCAAGTGAATGGCAATTAGGTGTTACTAAAGTTTTCATTAAAAAACCTGAAACATTATTTGCATTAGAAGATTTAAGAGAAAATTATTGGGCAAATAAAGCTAAAGTTATTCAAAGAGCTTGTAGGAAATGGTTGAAAAGAAGGGAAGAAGCAGCAAGAATTATTCAAAGATTATGGAGAATTAGAACAAAAGGTATATCTGAATCAAATCAATATACTGAATTGAGAGATTTTGGTAATAAAATTGTTTATGGTAAAAAGCAAAGAAGAAGATTGAGTTTATTAGGTTCAAGAGCATTTTATGGTGATTATTTAGGTTGTAATGATAAAACTGGTGGTTTCGGTAAATTCATAATGAATGCTGTTGGATTACGTGAAAAAGTTCAATTTTCAGCTAAAGGTGAACAACTTCATTCAAAATTTGGTAGATCTTCACAAAAAATACCTAAAATTTTTATTATTACAAAGGATAAATTTCTTGTAATTGGACAAATGGTTGTTAATAATAAAGCTCAATATAAAATTGAATTCAATAAATCATTATCATCAATTCCACAAGTTTCAGTATCTAATTTAGCAGATGATTGGATTGCAATTAATTTGAATTCTAAAACAGAACCTGATTTATTCATTAATTGTATTTTCAAAACTGAAATATTGACAAGAATTAAAAAATCCAATCCAAATTGTAAAGTTCAAATTGATTCATGTATCGTTTATTGTAAAAAACCTGGTAAAAAACATACAGTTAAATTCAAATTAACACCAGATGCAAATAAAAATGGTGATACTTATAAATCAAGTACAGTTTCAGTTGGTCAAGGTAGTGATGCTACATCTAGAAATAGAACAACACCACAGAGTAAAACAGCATTTACAGGTGAAAAAATTGCAGCATATAAAAGAAGCATTCAAAATAGTAGAGGTGGAAATTCAATGTCAGCAAATAATCAACCAAGAGTTAGATCTAATGTAAATCCAACTGTACCAATATCTAGAAACCAACAACAACAGCAACAACATCATCATCAACAACAACAATCCCAACAATCACAACATATACCTGCCCCACCACCTGCATCGAATAAACCAAAATTATCAAGTAAACCAAAACCTGTTGTTCCAGTATCGAGAAACAGACAATCTATACAACCAGTTCAAACACCAACTCCAAACCAATCTTTGACATCTACCCCACCACCACCTCCACCTCCACCTCCAGCTGCTGAACCAAAATTCCCAACTTATAGAGCTGATTATGATTATCCGGGGACCAATGGAACTATGCCATTGACAAAGGGACAGATTATTTACATTCTACAAACTGAACCAAGTGGATGGTCATTAGCGAAGACATTAGATGAAACGAAGGAAGGATGGGTTCCAACTGCATATATTTCTAAATGTGATCCACCTACAATACAATCTGCACCACCTGCACCACCTGCACCTTCTGCACCTTCTGCTCCATCAGCACCTTCTGCTAATAATAATAATAGTAATAATAGTACTAATAATGCCAATATTGCAGGAGGATTGGCAGCAGCATTGTTAGAGAAAAAACAGGAAGAGACAGCAATGGCTAGTGATTTAGCAGCTGCTATTAGACAACATGCACGTAGAGAAAGTGACGATGAAGATGATGATGATGATGACTGGTAATTTTTATTTATATTTTTTGAATGTGTAATGAATTAATGATGAGTTTAATAGTTTACTTTTAAACCATTGTAATGTATTATGAAATAAATTGTATTTGTTACTATTGTGAAAAATTTCGTGCAATTTTTCACTTCCGTGAAAAGAATTTTGTGAAAAGTGTAAAAGATTGTTGATTTCCTTCCTTGTCTTGTTCTATATTACTTTCTCTTTTCTTGTAAGTGTTAAATAAAGTCAACGATCTATAGAATGGATAATCTAGTACAAATCTTGGAGCAATCTTTGCAACCGGGAACATCCAAGGAGGCAGAGAATGCATTGAAAGTTTTGGAATCACAACCAGGATTCCCAATCACACTTTTGCATATAGTTGCAAATAATAATATTCATGTATCTACAAGACTAGCAGGTGCATTATATTTTAAGAATTTAGTAAAAAGAAGATGGATAAATGAAAATGGAGAGTATCAAATATCTCCAGATGATGCTAGAATGATCAAATCTGAAATTATCAGTTTAATGATTGTTTTACCTGATTCTTTACAAATTCAAATTGGTGAAGCAATCAGTTTGATTGCAGAGAGTGAATTCCCACAATTATGGCCAGAACTTATTGATGAATTAGTCTCCAAACTAACATTGGACGACTTGGTTATTAACAAAGGGGTCTTGAAAGTTGCACATTCTATATTCAAAAGATGGAGACCTTTATTCAGATCCGATGAGTTGTTTATTGAAATTAAGATGGTTTTAGATAAGTTTGCATCTCCATTCATGGAAATGTTGAAGAATATTGACATTCTAATTGATCAGAATTTGACAAATGAAGGCAATTTGAAAGTTCTATTTGAAAATTTGTTATTACTCATTAAAATCTACTATGATTTGAATTGTCAAGATATTCCTGAATTTTTTGAAGATCATATCAATGAAGGGGTCAATATTTTGTTTAAATATTTGAAATTTCATAATCAATTGCTTGAAGATGATAGTGAAGATGAAGAAACAAATCTAGTGATTCAAGTCAAGGTAAATATCTGTGAGTTGATTCAACTATACACTACCAGATATGAAGAAGAGTTCAGTAAATATATAGAACTAGCAATTCAAGTTGTTTGGGATTTATTAAACAATATATCATTACAACCAAAGAACGATATATTAGCTTCTAAATTTCTACAATATATGACATGTGTCGTTAATTTATCATCTTTCAAACATCTTTTCACAACCAATGAATCAATCAATCAAATCATTGAAAAGATAATCTTACCAAATATAACATTAAGAGATAGTGATTTGGAAATGTTTGAAGATGATCCGATTGAATATACTAGGAGAGATTTAGAAGGTTCAGATATTGATAGTCGTAGAAGATCTGCAACTGAATTCTTAAGATCCTTGAAAGAATCCAATGAAACTGTAATTACAAATATTATGATGAATTATATCAACAATTACTTAACCATTTATAATAAAGATACAACGAATAATTGGAAATACAAGGATATATCCATTTACTTATTCTGTTCAATTGCTTCCAATGGTTCAATTACCAATTCTAATGGTATTACAAGTACAAATTTACTAGTTGATATTATCAAGTTTTTCCAAGATTTTATATATCCTGACTTGATAAGTAATATTACCAATCCAATTTTGAAAGTGGATTCTATCAAATATCTTTATATTTTCAGAAATCAACTAACTAAGGAACAATTACTTCAAACTTTACCTTTATTAGCTAATAATTTCAATGATACTAACTATGCAGTTTATACGTATACATCAATTACAATTGAGAAGATTTTTTCATTAAGAAATTCATCAAATCATGAAGAGCTATTGTTCAATAAGAATGATTTAACAGTGGATGTCATAAATAACTTATTGATGAATTTGTTCAAATTGATATTTAAAATGGGTTCAACACCTGAAAAATTATCAGAAAATGAATTTTTAATGAAATGTATTATGAGAATATTACTTATTAGTGAAGATCTATTGAATGATTCAATCTTACAAATTTTACAGGAACTAATCAAAATTATTGAAATCATATCAAAGAATCCTTCGAATCCAAAATTTTCACATTATTCATTTGAATCTATTTGTATCATTTTGAAGAATTATAATAATAATATAGTCAATCTTTATGAAATTTTGAAAAGTACAATTTATGGGATTTTAGGTGAAGATATTCAAGAATTTGTTCCATATTCTTTCCAAATATTATCATATATTTTAGAATCATATCCATCAAATGTTGCATTACCGGTAGAATATGAACAATTGATTAAACCATTATGCTCACCACAAGTTTGGGAATATAAAGGTAATATTCCAGCCGTTAAAAGATTACTGAGTGCAATTATCAAATTCAAACCTGAAATTTTCCATGATGATGAGAGCATTACACCAATTCTCGGTATATTCCAAAAGCTTATTTCATCGAAGATTAATGATACTTTAGGATTTGAATTTTTAGAAACAATCTTAACATTTATTGATATCAAATATTCAGGGAAATTCTTGAATGAGATCTTCATTATAATTTTAACAAGATTGAAAAACTTCAAAACTGATAAGTTTGTCAAGAGATTCATTATCTTTTTAGCTAAAATGTCAAGTTTAGAGTTAAACAGTGAACTTAATAAAAATAAATGGAATAGTTGTATGATAATTGAGATTTTTGAAAATATACAAAATGGTTTATTCCAACAAATCTTGAACAATTTCATTATATCGAATATCAATAAGATCAACAATTTAACTGACAAAAAAATATTAGTTGTAGGAATAACAAATTTGATTGTTGAGAATTATGAGAAAATTGACAATTTACAAATATTGAAGATTTTCAGTGAACTATTGAAACTGTTAAATAGTGACTCTATTCAGAACTATAAAACCATCAACGAAAATATCAATATGATTACTGAGATTGATAATGATGATTTATCATTTGGATCGAATTATAACAAGTTAACGATTATTCAATTGAGACCATTTGATCCAATAAACAACAATATAAAGGACAAAACTATGTTGAATCAATTTTTCAAAAACAAGTTACAAACAATTGATAATACATATTTCTATCAATTGGTTCAAGGTCTTGATCCTGAATGTAGAGGTATTTTAAATTCCATATGTGGTTTCAATATTTGATTGATCAATATATATGTTCGAATATTTTTCACAGTTTAAGTCATTGGATACACTATATATCAATATATAAAGTTAATTCAAATACTAATATAAATAAAATACAAAGTTATAAATGAAGAACTCACATGGTTCATTTGTTGTTGTTGTTGTTGTTGTTGTTGTTTTTTCCTTTTTTTCTTAAGATAGAAAATAATGTTTATAGACCCGCTACTGTAACTAGTTTATAAATTAAGAGTAAGAAGATATTAATTTATATTTGATTGTGGATCTAATCATTTGGTATTAATGGTTATATTATTTTCAACTTTTATCTTTACATTTGAGTTTTCAGTTTCATTTTGGTTTTGGTTTTGGTTTTGGTTTTGGGTTTCAATTTTTAATTCAACATTATCTTCCATCTTTATATCAGCAGCAGTTGAGTTATTTTCGATTTTAATATTTGGTTGGATTTGCTTTTCCTTATCAGGAGAATCTCCATTATTAGTATTGTCCTCAATATTGGAATCATCAGATAATTTTGAATTAGTAGATTCATCAAGACGAGAATCTGAATCATCATTGGATTTACATTCTGCCGATTCTTTCTTTTCCAATTCTGCTATTTCTGCAGCAGTTAAGAATCTACCACCTTGACCTCTTGGTCTACGCATTGCATGTTTATGTCTCGATTCATGTAAATATGGTTTACGAACTCTTTGGATTTTCAAGTTTTCTTCAAGTTTTGCACGTGCAATACGACGTTTTAAGATTCTATGATACTGTTTTGCATTAACATAATAAGGTTGATATGCTGGTGTAGAATTAGTTTGGTTTACTGATTGTTGTTGTTGTTGTTGTTGCTGTTGTTGTTGTTGCTGCTGCTGTTGTTGTTGTTGTTGCTGCTGCTGCTGTTGTTGTTGTTCCTCCTCCTCCTCCTCCTCCTCTTCTTCTTCTTGGTTATTCTGTACTTCATTTATTTGATTCTGTACTTGATCTTGTATTTGGTCAGGAATAGGATCTGAGATTTGATTTTGAATAAAGTCGTTATTTTCATTAGAGTGTTGTTGATTTATATTTTGATTTATATTTTGACTGATATTCTCAACCAGACTCTGTTCTAAAGGATTCAAATCTTGATCTAGACTTGGAGTTAGGTTTTGATGAATGGAACTTAGTCGATAATCAGAGTTGTAACGTGATTGCATAGACTGAATATTCAGTTGCTGTCCTAAATTATCATTTGTCAGAATATCGTCAGTACTATGTTGTCGTTGTTGTTGTTGTTGGTGGTGGTGATGTTGCTGTTGATCATGATACATTGGTTGATGTATATTGTTATTCAAGATTGAGAAATTGTCGGTATGAGTTTTTCTATTATTGTCAGTAGTATCATTGTTATTATTATTACTATTATTAGCATTATTATTGATTTTAGTGTTATCATTGGAGATGATACTATCGATTCTATTGAAAGATTTATTTTTCTTCAAAATTGGATCATTATCGGAATAGCTTTCATTATTACCAATATTACCTACTCCCGAAACAGGGATAGAAGTTGTATCATTTGAATTAATGAAAGAATTTATATGTTCTAATTCAGAATGCAATACATGCAAATGAGAGTTGTCATTAATGAAATCCTGTTGTTGATAGTATTGAGGTACTGGAATATGCAATGAGTTGTCCATCGTGTATATTAGAGACCCTTGATTGGGGGAATAAATTTGATAAGCTAGACAGCAGTGAAAATCTATAATACAATTACGATTATGATTATATCAAATGAATCAGTTCCATGAAACTTGTTCGGTTTCCACTGTGCACTGTGTTTTTGTTGGCATTGTGAACAATTTATTTTCACCAAATTCGGTAATATCGGTTCTGGGGAAAAAGAAAAGGGTCCGTCGCGTCGATAGTCGTCAACTGGCGTCGATATAAATGTGGAATGGTGGAAAGTGAAAAGTGGAATCGACGCGTCTGTGTGGTTCGGAATATTCGGTATTTCTTTCCTGCAAAATTCTTTTCTTTCCCTGAAAATTTTCTTTTTATATTGAATTAAATTGATTAAGTTTAACTTTCCAAATATATATATATATATATATAGTATTATCATATATCTTCTTCTTTCTACAATACATCATATCTATCTTATCTCCTACGCATATACAAGATGCCTGCTACAATTATCTGTATAGGAATGGCTGGTTCTGGTAAAACCACATTCATGCAGAGACTAAACTCACATCTTCATGAAAAGAAAAATCCTCCATATGTAATTAATCTTGATCCAGCAGTTTATAAAATTCCATTTAGTTGTAATATTGATATACGTGATTCAATAAATTATAAAAAAGTTATGGAGAATTATAATTTAGGTCCTAATGGTGCCATTGTAACATCATTGAATTTATTCAGTACTAAAATTGATCAAGTTTTGAAAATTGTTTCAAATAGAAGTGAAAATTTTGATTATTGTATAGTTGATACACCTGGTCAAATTGAATGTTTTGTATGGAGTGCTTCAGGTGCAATAATAACAGAAGCTTTTGCAACAGAATTCCCAACTATTATTGCATATATAATCGATACTCCAAGATCTTCAAATCCAACTACTTTCATGTCAAATATGTTATATGCTTGTTCAATTTTATATAAAACTAAATTACCAATGATTGTTGTATTTAATAAAACTGATATTCAAAAATCAGATTTTATTCAAAATTGGATGACTGATTTTGAAGCTTTCCAAGAAAGTTTACGAAATAATTCAGAATTAAACGATGAAACTTCAAATGGTTCAGGTTATATGTCTTCTCTAATCAATTCAATGAGTTTAATGTTGGAAGAATTCTATTCAACTTTAGATGTGGTAAGTTGTTCATCTTATACTGGAGAAGGTTTCGATGATTTCCTCAATTCAGTGGATAAAAAAGTGGATGAATATAATAGTTTCTATCAAAAGGAAAGAGATAGAATTATAGAAGAAAAGAAAGAAAGAGAGAAAAAATTGAAAGATAAACAATTATCCAATCTTATGAAAGATTTAGGTATAAAAGATAAGAAAGATAATAAGAAAGATAATAAGAAAGATGATGGTGATGATGGTGATGATGATAATAATAATGTCGATGTTTTATCTGATATCGACGATGAAATCGAAAATGATGCCAAATTCGGTTATGAACACGGTCTGATAGATTTGGAAGATACTGAAAGAGAATATACATTCCCTGAAGATAGAGCAGGAGAATTAAGAGATGATCCAAATACGTCAGATCTTGCTAAAAGTATACGTGATAGATATCAGCAAGCATTTGAAGCAAATGCGAAAACAGCTTCAAGTAGTGTAGCTGAAGATATTGCCAAATATATTAATGGCAATTAATATATAACCAACGTTGTAAATCTATAAACTTTCCAAAATATATTTTTAATAATGTATTACACCAAATAATTCGTTTTTTATTCATTAGTCATATCAACTTCTTCTTTCATTCATTTGTGTGTAAGAATCAAACAACCATCTTTATGTTGGTTGACCTTCACTAATCCATATTTGGCAATATTGTACATATTTTCACTAAGAGAGTCTTGCTTTGATCTGTTGATCTTTTTCAAAAATGAATATATATGTGGATTAAGTATACATGCATTTATATTGATGAATTTGCCGTACTTTTCTCTCAACTCTTTCAAAAAAAGTGTATTGTTGTTCATGAATGTCTCAGTTAGTGAAATTATCAATATTTTCTTGAAAGTTACATCTTGTTTATCATTTAATTCTTTGAATTTGATTGACTCGTAATATTTCTCAAATGTTTGAAACAGAATTGGATTGAGCTCCTCATCGATTACTCTATAATCTATGACTTTCTCCAATTCATTAGGATCGCTAATATTGCACTCATCTGTACCATTATCCTCCTCCTTCTTAATGTCAGATCCATTCAATTTTTTCAAATCTAATGCTATATCTCTTACTGTAAAACCAAAGACATTGGTAGAGTTGGAAAGTACTAGGTTTAAAGGATATTCAGAAAATGTAGTTTGCAAAAAATCGTTCAACTCTGCATAATCTTCATCTTTTAATATAACTTCTTGTTTTATCTTTGATTTACCTCTTGTTATTTTCTTCAAATCTTTATTATTCAAACTACGAGGGAACCCAAGTAGATTCAACGGGGATGTTTTCCCACCTTTGAAAGGTATATCTTTTGAGATATGTCGTATTTGAACAAAGTGATTAATCATCTCTTTGGTGTTTGAAAGAAAGAAAGAAAGGATGAAAAAAAGAAAAAAAAAAGATGAAAAGATGAAAAGAAATCATGAAATTTAGAGATTATGAAAAAAAACAGAGAGAAAGAGAAAGAAACATGAAGAAAATGTTTGAAATGATGAAATCCGTTTATAACCGTTTATCACCGTGTGTACTGATAAAGAGTATTTAAATAGAGTCGATAAGAACCATTTCAATGAATATTATAAGTACAAGTACACGTATAAGAACTATAATTTAGAGAGATTTATTCTCCATGGCATTACCTGAAGAAGTCAAGTATCTATATTCAATTCAATCTGTGAGAGAAACCAATGCTACTACAATTCCATTGATAACGGACGATAAGCTTATCAATTTCGATGTCAATCTAGGAAACATGGATCAAGTTGTTGAATTTGTGGTGGAAACTATCAAAAGTAGTTTCCCAACCGAGGAATCATTATTGGAGATACCGATACATGGTAGATTTCAGCATTTCGGTAATAAAAGACTGGATGATTTGATTGAAGATGTGTTCAAGGGAAAGCTCCAAATGAGTGATGAGAAGATTTGTGAACGATTGATTGATTTATTTGTGATTAGTGTGTTACTAGATGCTGGAGCAGGTAATCAATGGAAATTCACAGAACCTGAAACGAATACGGAAATAGGTAGATCAGAAGGTATTGCAATTGCAAGTTTCTATATGTTCATCAATGGTGTATTTGCAAATGATCCAATCAATGATATGTATAGAGTTGATGGGCTGAAATTGAGTAGATTGACATCCGATGAGTTATCGGAAGGTTTACAAGTGGATGAATTGACGAATCCAATCAATGGATTCCAAGGTAGGTTGGATCTATTGAATAAATTAGGTCAAGTTTTGATAACTAAGAAAGAATTATTTGAATTTAGTAGACCTGGAGATTTAGTGAAATATTTGAAACTAAATTCTTATATCAACAGACAAGGTATTATAGAATTAGACATTAACATTTTATGGAATGCATTAATGCAAACATTGATTCCTATTTGGCCTAATGAGGGTAGAGTTAAAGTAGATGGTCATCTTATTGGAGATGCATGGCATTTGAAGAATAAGAATGGTGGTATTGTTACATTCCATAAGTTGACACAATGGTTAGCTTATTCTTTATTTAAACCATTAATTGATTACGGTAATTTTCAGATCATCAATGCACATCATTTAACTGGATTACCAGAGTATAGAAATGGTGGATTATTTGTTGATTTTGGTGTTTTGAAATTAAAGTCTGAGAGTTTTAGAAATGGTATGAAACTTGCAAATATTGTAGGCTTCAAACAACCAACTTTCAGACCTGATGATGATACAATTGTTGAATGGAGATCATGTACGATTTGTTTATTGGATCAATTATTACCATTGGTTAATAAGAAGATGGGGGTTACTAATACGAAATATGAATTAAGGTTACCTCAGTTAATTGAAGCTGGTAGTTGGAAGGCAGGTAGATTAATTGCTGCATCTAAAAGGTTGAATGGTGGGCCACCAATTGAACTATTGGCAGATGGAACAGTTTTCTGAAAGGTAAAAAAGGTTATCTCCATGATTAGATATTAGCGTAAGTTTTATATCCTTGTTTAGATTTCTAATATATATATATTTTAGTATAAATATTTTTTACATTCTAATTACCGAGCACTTTATTTCATTTGAGTTTAAAAACAAAGGAAAGAAGATCAATCCAGGAAAATTGATTACAAATAAAGACCTCTTGAAAAGGAAGAAAAGGAAAAATGTTATTTGAAATCATGTTTAGTAATTGAGATTTCCTATTTAGGAAATAACTTTTCAACACGTTTGGATAACTCTTTTGGTGGTTGAATTACTAATATATTGTGAACTAAACTTAAATGAAAGTATTCAAAGGACAGTATAAAAGAAGAATCCAATGCCATCTAAATGGTTCACTGAATGAATATATAAATTGGTAATTATTATCAACTAATATATACCATAGAGCCAATGATCAAATCAATAATTACAAAGATTAGAACCATTGTTCCAATGGAAAAGAGAAGTATTTTCGTTATTTATCCAATTATTTTGATAAGTACATCACTTGATAACTTGAATTCATCGTCAGCATTAACTATGGCAGCCAATATTGAGGAAAGATTCAATATTGATTCATCAACTGCAGGATGGGTATTATCAGGATATGCATTAACACTTGGATCATTTATTATGGTTTTCGGTAAGATAGCCGATATAATTGGACCAGATAATTTATATTTGATTGGATTAACAATTTTTTGGATTTGTGCATTGCTTTGTGCAGTTATACCAAGTAATACATCAATTATTGTATTAATTGTATTTAGAGCAATTCAAGGTATTGGAGCAGCAACATTGATACCATCAACTATGGCTATTGCTGCCAATTATTTTAGTGGAGAAAATAGTAAATATTTAACTAATGCAATTGCAGGATTTATTATTGCAATAACAGGTACATTAGGTTTTGGATTAATTTTAGGTGGTGCATTTTCTGCATGTTCAATTGGATATCAAGGATTTTTTTATTTTGTATTTGCACTTGGACTTTTATGTGATTTAATTTTATTATTTTTAATTATTCCAATTGAGAGAACTGTTGAACATTGTAAATTAAAGATGAAGAATATTGATTTTATTGGATCATTTTTGATTATAACAGGATGTTTATTAATGATATTAGGATTAATTGAAGGAGGTAAAGAATGGAGAAGTGCTAAAGCTATTTGTCCATTGATTATTGGATTTTTCACATTTCTATCATCAATAATTTTTGAAGTTTATTATATAAAATGGTATCAAGATAATTATTATCAAGAAAAAAATATTACTAAAGATGAAGAATTAGGAAAAGAATTAGGAAAAGAAGGAGGGGAAGAAGAAGATGAAGAAGTAGAAGTAGAAATTGAAGCAAGTAATGATTGGAGAGTTAATATGGATTTATTATTCCCACCAGAATTAATCAAGATTGAGAATTTTGCAACATTTTTAATTATGTGTGGAATATATTATACTACATGTATAATGATGTTATCAATTGGAGTTCAATATTATATGTTGATTGAGAATAATTCATCAATATTAGCATCTATTAAGATTTTCCCATTAACATTTGGATTAGTTTTTGGAGCTACTATTTATAGACCAAAAATATATGAAAAAATTGGAATTAAGAATATGTTAATTATATCTACATCATTAACATTAGGATGTTGTATTTGGTTTTCAAGAAGTAAATATTCAATTGAATTTTCATATTGGAAATTTGGTATGTTTCCATTATTTTTATATGGAATTGGTATGAATATGTATTTCAATATTTATTTGGGAGAAGTTGTTAAAAGTACACCACTTCATTTACAAGGAGTTGTCAATGGTATATTTAACTGTTGTAGTCAACTTATGCTTAGTATTGGTAATGTATTAATACCATCTATTATGGGTAATATTACAGTTGCCAATAATGAGGTTGAAAGAAGGGGTTTACACGATAAGTTTCAAAGTGTCTTTTACGTGATTATTGGATTCCATGTAATTGCATTTTTAGTAATTGTATTCTTGTATAGAAAAAAGTGATGTTTATAACAAATGTGTATTGGTAGCAAGAAATAGCAAGAAATAGCAAGAAATAGCAAGAAATAGCAAGAAATAGCAAGAAATAGTAGCATCAGCCTTTCTTATAATTTAAGAGACGCCACAGCACGTGATACGGGGGCTGGTGTACACGTGCCACGTACAAGGGCTGTTATTCCCCGAACCCTTATTTCCCCTTTTGGGGGAGGATCCACGCACACAAATTTATTTTTAATTTTTCAAATTTCTTCAATTTCTTCAATTTCTCTTATTATTCAATTATTCCATTTCTCTTACTTCCTTTACTCTTTTGGTTTCTCTTTTGGTTTCTTTTTTGGTTCTTTTGATTCCTTTTGATTCCTTTTGATTCCTTTTGATTCCTTTTTTCCTTTCTACAACTTGACAACGTCTCACAACTTATAATGTCTGAAGAAAAAAAAGATATCGAACAACCACAACAAATCTCCAAGATTAGAATCACTTTAACATCTACTAATGTCAAAGCATTAGAAAAAGTTTCATCTACTATTGTTAGAAATGCAATTAAATTTGATGTTAAGAAGAAAGGTCCTGTTAGAATGCCAACTAAAGCATTATCCATTGCTACTAGAAAGACTCCTAATGGTGAAGGTTCTAAGACTTGGGAACATTATGAAATGAGAATCCACAAGAGATATGTTGATTTAGAAGCACCATCTTCATTAATTAAAAACATTACTGCTTTAACCATTGAACCAGGTGTCGATGTCGAAATCACTATGTCTGTTCCAAACTAAGTTATGTGATAATTTACCTTTTTTTTTTCTCTCAATCATTTGATTTATATTATGATATTTTACTTACTTACTTACATATAGATACTTACATATATTCATCCTTCCCCACTCTAGGCGTACCGTGTATAAGATCAAGTTCCCTTTTGTTGAACATCTGTACATATGAGACGTTGCGGTGGTCAGCTATCAGTGGACGGATGATAATATATATTATATATTATATATTATATATATTAAATATTAAATACTCTATTGTACTCTCTCTATATTGTACTTTATTATATTTATAAATTTAATGTGAAGAAGAAGAAAAAAAAATTTTTTTTGAAAAATTTCGCGTCGAAGTGTTGATTGTTGATGTTGCGTTGTTTCTACTTTTATTTTGTTGTGAAATGTTGTTTATATTATTTTATTATATTATTATATTCTTTCTCTTTTTTATCTTTCTTTTTCTTTTATCTTTCTTTTTTTTTTGATTAATCAATTCAATCACTCCTTCTTCAACAATGTCTAACGAAAAGAAAGAGTCTCTTATTGCAGAAAACTCTTTGAATGGCTCTCCTTCTCCTGCATCAGCTGCTTCAACAGCTCCTGTCTCCCAATTATCCAAATTGGTCAATTCAGGTCCTGTATCAATCTTATGTTATTGTGCTTCTTCAATTATTATGACAACAACTAACAAATATGTCGTCTCCGGTTATCATTTCAATTTGAACTTCTTTCTTTTGGCAATTCAAGCAATAGTTTGTATCGTTACTATATCAACTTTAAAATTCTTTGGTATAATTACTTATAGGAAATTTAATATTAATGAAGCTAAAAAATGGTCTCCAATTGCTTTCTTATTGGTTTTAATGATTTATACTTCTTCTAAAGCTTTGAAATATTTATCAATTCCAATTTATACAATCTTCAAAAATTTAACAATTATCTTAATTGCTTATGGTGAAGTTATATGGTTTGGTGGTGAAGTTACATCAATGGCTTTATCTTCCTTTATTTTAATGGTTTTATCTTCAATTATTGCTACTTATGGTGATGTAGATTCAACTACTGGTATGTCCAATTTCAATATTGGTTATTTTTGGATGGCTCTTAATTGTTTCTCATCTGCTTCTTTTGTCTTATTTATGAGAAAAAGAATTAAATTAACAAATTTTAAAGATTTTGATACAATGTATTATAATAATTTATTATCAATTCCAATTTTATTAATTGCTTCCTTATTATTAGAAGATTGGTCTTCTGAAAATATTAATTTAAATTTCCCACCTGAATCAAGATTAAGTGTTTGGTTAGCAATGATTATTTCTGGTGCAACTTCTGTCGGAATTTCTTATTGTTCTGGTTGGTGTATTAGAGTTACCTCTTCAACAACTTATTCAATGGTTGGTGCCCTCAATAAATTACCAATTGCATTATCTGGTTTAATCTTCTTTGATGCTCCAATTAATTTCTTCTCAATTTCTTCAATCTTTGTTGGTTTCTCAGCTGGTTTGGTTTATGTAGTTGCAAAGCAAAAACAAAAGGAACAACAATTGAAACAAGAACAATTACCAAAATAAATGATTAAGAAAAGAATCTTTTTTCTTTTTTCTTTTCTAAAAAGATAACATTCTTATATATTATTATTATTATTACTATGATTAATACTAATCATCATCATCATCATCATCATCATATCATATTTCTATCATACTTCTACTACATAAATATATATACATATATACATATATCTATTCCATTATATATCAAACTCTCATTATTTATCTATTTTTAAACTAAAATCAACAACTGATGTACCTTGATGGATACTACTAGTTGAATAGATATCAATATCATTACATAAATAATGCTCGATATTATCAATTGTTAAACCTCCACTACATTCAAGTAAGAATTGTTTCTTACCTTTAAATTTTTCCTTTAATTCAAGTGCAACTTGCTTTAATTCATTAAAATTAAAATTATCTAACATAATAATATCACCACCTGCTTCAATTGCTTCAACTGCTTCTTGGAAACTTTGAACCTCAATCTCAATCTTAATTGAAAATCCTCCAACTTTCCGGGCATTCTTAATAGCATTAGTAATTGATCCTGTTGACCAAATATGATTATCTTTTAACATAATCATACTAGATAAATCAAATCGATGCATATCAGCATTACCTATAATCATTGCATATTTTTCCATCAATCTTAATCCTGGTGTAGTCTTCCTAGTACCTGCAATAATACCTTTATATCCACTATCTCTTGCTAATTGTACAATTTCATTAGTCTTTGTTGCAATACCTGATAATCTTGAAAGTAAATTCAATGAAACTCTTTCTGCTTGTAAAATATTTCTTGAATTACCCTTTATTGTTGCAATGATAACTTTACCATTACTATTATTGATATCTACAAATGTACCTTCTTTGAGAAGCCATTCAACTTCAATTTGACATTGATGGAAAACTTCATTTAAAAATGGTGTACCACAAATAATACCACTTGATTTCATATATAATGATGCAGTCTTCATTTCATTACCAACGACAAATCCACCATAATCGAATGATGGTATATCTTCTGAGAGGAAATCTGTGATTTGTTGTTTCCATCTAGTGGCAACAGGCAATAAATGACTGTAATCGGACATACTCTTGAATGAATGTAAAAAAAAAAGAGTCAAAGGTTGGTTGTCGAAAATAAGTTCATAATATTTCATAATATTTCACTATATCACACTATATTTCATTATATTACACTATATTACACTATACAAAATATTCTATAGTTCTATTGTACAAATACTATACACCAAGAGTTAGCTTTCTATGGAGAAAATGGTTACAGGGTATCATTAGAAATGTCCTCTTCTGCTAGTGGTATATCATAATCACTAGAAGAATTGTCTGTGTCGTTGGGGATTCCAATAGATATCGACATTTCAGGATTGATATCAATTGGATTTATTATATCTTCATCATCACCCATCTCTTCATCATCTGCCTCTTTCATTTCCTCTTCCTCTTTCTCTTCTTCTTCCTTTTCCTCTTCTTCTTCCTTTTCCTCTTCCTCTTCCTCTTGCATTTTCAATTTGATCAATTCAATGTTGTTTCTTTTATTACGTAGAGTTTTATTACTGAATAACAATGTTTCTAAATTACGAACCAGTTCTAAATCCCAATTATTAACTGCATTTATAAACAATGAATCGTCATAGTTGAGTTCATTCCCTTCGATATTAGTGAATATCAAATTCTTATTTCCAATGTATTCAGACATTTTAATACTTTTCTGTAATTCTAGGTCAATAAATCGATTCGTCAATTCATTGAACAATGTAGGGGCGATATTACAATTAGGTAATTGTAACACTCTAAACAGTTTATGGATTAGCTGTTTAGAGAATTTAGGTTCTCTAATTGATGGTTTCGGTTGGAGTTGAGGTTGGGGTATATTGAATGTTTCATCAAAGTTATCAAAATGAACTCTTTCTTCGTCGTCTTCATTGTCTTCGTCGTCGTCATCATCATCATCATCTTCTTCTTCTTCTTCTTCTTCTTCTTCTTCTTCTTCTTCTTCGTTATCTGAAATGCCCATAATTCCAGATCCATCACGTAAGATGGCTTCAGGTAATGCTAGATTCGATGTATTAGCATGTGATTCAAATGATGTATTGTAATCAGGGAGTTCTAAAGATTTATATGATGCCAATGATTCTTCTGGTGTTTGAGTGTGTAACTCTTCTAGTGTTTCTTTTTGTGATTGTGATTGTGATTGTGATTGTGATTGTGATTGTGATTGTGATTGTGATTGTGATTTGATTGGTAATGTATCTTCAATAAATGAATCAAATTCTAAAGATACATTAGAGTTTTGTTGAGAATTGAAACTAGAAAGATAGTTTTCAGTTGCAAAATTCTTTACATCTTTATTGATAAAACTAGGAATAGTATTAGAAAATGGTATATTGTTGATTGGTGAATGTGTACTTGAATTATGATTGTTTACTTGATTGATTCTTTCATTGTTTCTGTCATCAATCTTTTCATTCTTTTTTTCTTCTTTCTTCTGTTTGAATAATTTACCTAGTAATAATAGATCATCTAATGGATTGTATACTTGTTTCTGATTATTCCTAGTTGGTGTTAGTAATAATCGATTTCTAATTGGAGTTATTGACATCCGTATACCTCTTTGAGTCAAAGGCGTCAATCTTGGAGATCTTGGAGATCTTGGGGATCGTGGGGATCGTGGAGACCTCCCATTCTTAGGAGTGATGGGCCTCTCTACTGGTGTTATAGGTCTCTGTGGAGATGACATTGTCTGCATTGATTGCATTGTGTGTATAGTATAGATATATTATTGTACTATCAGTTTCATAGTTTGATGACATTAAACGTGTTTTGTGTTTTTTTTTTCTTTAAAAGAAGAAAAAAAAATTTTTTTTACTTTTTCTTTAATTTTCTTTCTTAATTTCATCTTTCTATTTCTTCAAAAAAGAAAAGAATTTAAGGTAAATGGCAACTGCAGAGGTACAGGATAATGTGAATGAAGTGGATGTAAAGGAAGAGAAAATTTTGGAAGATGGAGTGGAGAAAAATCAAGATGAAATCAATAAAGATGAAATCAATAAAGATGAAATCAATAAAGATGAAATCAATAAAGATGAAATCAATAAAGATGAAGATGAAATCAATAAAGATGAAGATGAAATCATTAAAGATGGAGATGAAGTAAATGAAGGAGAAATTGTAGTTGGAAAAAAGAGAAAATTGACAGATGATAGCAAAAATGTAAAGAAACAGAGAATGGAATTCGATAAAGAAAGTAAGAAAGCATTAAGTGTTGAAAAAAATGATATTGTTGTTGAAAAGATTAGTAGTAAGATAAGAGAATTATTCCCATTATTATCAGCATTAGAATTAGAAGAATATTATTTGAGTAAGAAACATTTGATGGATTGTAGTGATTTTAAAGAAGAACGTTCATTGACTAATTTGAAAAGTTTCATTGAAACATTTATGAAAGATTTGATTCCAAGTATCAAAGAGTTTAAAAGTTTAAGAAACAAGATCAAGAAGTATGAAAACAAGAGGAAATTCAACAAGAAGTTCAATAAGACTGTTGAGATTCCTAAAAGGAAGTTTATACTGATTTTATCGATATCTGCTATTCGATCTTGTGATGTACATAGAGCTACAAGAGATTTAGAAGGAGGATCTTTGAAGTTGATTCAGAAAAACCCAATTAATCAAGACTTAAAGATGATTAAGACTACATGGAGTCGTATCTTAAATGCAACTCCTGAACGTATAATGAAGATTTTCAATTGTGATAGCTCTGATAGCATCAAGGAAGATGAAATTGATACTGTTATTATTGACAATTATATCGATCCAAAGTTACGTACTGTATTGGAAACTAAGGAGACATTTGAATTGTTGAAAAGATTAAAATCTGCAAATTCCAATTTAAAGGTGTATATATACTAAATAAAAAAGTAATGAAGAATAAAATAAAAAGTAGTTATTATATAAATGACATAAATAATAATAATAATAATATAAATAATATAAATAATATATTATCGTTATTTCTTTGCTGCTGCTGCTGAATCCCATTTAGCAACAGTTTCCAAGGAATATGCTTCTCTTGGATTATAAGTATTTGCTTCTGCTTGTCTGTAGAAAGCGTATAGAATGGCGAAAAACCCAGCAAACGCAATCACACCGTTAGTATGATGGTTCTTTGGAGTGTGGTACCAACCACCGGTTAGAGGAGTGACCCATTTAGGAATGAAGTGGCCGTGTGACATTGTTGTTTGTCTGAAAGAGAATCCAATAAAGTCAATAAAGTCAATAAAGTCAATAAAGTCAATAAAAGAAGAGAAACATCAAAATTTCATCAACTTCACCAACTTTTCATTTTCCCCTCAAAAAAAGAAGAGAAAAAGAAGAAAAGAAAGTTTCGACACATTTTTTGTTTCCAACAAACATGTTTTCTTCTCTTTTTACTCTTTTTACTCTTTTTACTCTTTTTTTTGCTCTTTCTTCTGCAACTGTTTGCTATTGTTTGCTATTGTTTGATATACTACAACCATGCTTTCTTCGGCTCGTAGATGTATCCCCTCAGCATCTTATTCAAAGAGATTCATCTCAATATCCCCAGCCATTTCCAAAATTAACAACTACGACAATACAACAGTCAACCACAAATTCAAATTCTCTTATGAAAATGCAAAGAATAAACATATCAATCAATCAGAATGGTCTGTTCCAGAAGATAAACTCGATTTTGAAAATTATTCCATCCAATCAAATGATAATTCAACTTCCACAACTACATCTACTCAATCTCTCATTTCAAATGAGGATGCCAAATTAATACCTTCAATAGTTGCTCTACATTCAAGATTACATTTACCAAAATCTTACCCATTCAATACTCTCGTTCAAGCACTTACATGTCCCTCATCAGATGCTCCAAATCTAGCTTCAAATAACCAACAATTATCAATCTTAGGTTCTCATATCTTATCCTTCTATATTTCCGAATATTTAATATCAAATTATCCAAGATTACCAATATCAATCTTAAAATCTGCAATAGATTCTTATATTGGTAATTTCTCATTATATGATTTGGCTAAAAACTCTTGGGGTATCGAAGAAGATAAAACTTCTAAATTAGATAAATATTTATCTAATGAACCAGAATTGTTCAAATTCGGTAATTTAAGATACACACGTAAAGTAACAATTCCTGAATCAAATGTGGTTAAATATTCTAATGATTCTTCAACAAATCCTTTTGAATTATCTAAAGCTGAAGCTTACGCTAATTCAGTACGTGCTATAATTGCAGGTTTATACATTCATTCAAATAATGATGATTTATTAATTAAAAAATTCATTCATGACCATATCCTTTCAAGACAAATAGATATAAGTTCATTATTCCAATTCAAAGAACCAGGTAAATTGTTATCAAGACTTTTAAGAACTAACAATATGCAACCTCCAGTTGTTAGATTGATTTCAGAAACTGGTAGATTATCTTCAACTCCTGTCTATGTCGTTGGTTGTTTCTCAGGTGATAACTTATTAGCAACTGCTGAAGGTTGTTCACTAAGAGAAGCTAGAATTAAATCTTTTAATAAAGCTTTGAAAGCTTGGTATTTATACAAACCTTTGAATGCTAAATTACCAAGTGATGATGATTTCAATGGAATGTTTATTGATCAAGGTGAAAAATTCTACTAATTATCGTAATCCATCTTCCATCTTCCTTTTCTCCTTCTTCAAACTTGTATATATTATACACTATATATTTACTCCCCCTCCCCCTCAATCTATTTAACAATCTAATCTATACATTTATACACATCATTTAAAGTATCTTTTACAATATTTAATCACTTTCTCATTCATATTGTTGATAATATAACTATCAACTAATTCAACTCCTTCCTTATCAACAATCCCCTTATAATAAATCTCAAATATCTTCCTAAAGATAAAATAACTGTACATTCTAATACTTTTATTCTCTTCATCTGTATAGTTCTTAGCTATTCTCTCAATCATAAATATATCTTCTCCATCAATATCATCAATATTACGTTCAATCTTTTCATAAATACACCTTAAAATGATTTTTTCCATTTTTGCATTCAATTTATTAATCTTATTAATTGAAAGTATCTTTTTTAATTCAATCATTTTAATTATTTCAAACACAGAAATCTCAATATCTTCATTATTTCCATTTTTATTCAACAATTCATTCAATATACTAATAATATTTCTCTTATCATAGATATTCCCAATATATTTGATAATAGCTAAACTTTCAACTATAAATTCTTCTTTCTGAAGCAATCGTATCATATTATCGTACACATTTTTCTCATCATATTTACGGAAATTCATTAAAAGTATTGAAAAATCATTAAGTTCATTGAATTTTAGCTCTTTTAACTCTTTTTCTTCATATGAATTGTTATTATCTAATATCAAATCATTAATTACAATACCTAAAAATCCATCAATTGTTGAATAATTCTCATAAGTTCCATCAACTCTTTCAGATTTATCATTTATTGAATCATTTGATTTCATTCTCACTTCATCAATTGTCAGAGTATTCATATCTGGTGTTGAATCACTATTGAATTGACATTCTTCAGTTCCATTTCCAGTATCAGTTTCAGTATTATTTGGCTGAATTTGACTGGTATCCTTCGAGTTATCCTTGATATCATTCTTCGAGTCATCATTGGTATCATCATTAAGTTTATCATTGCACTCTTCCTCGGGTTTGAGTTCACTTGAATTAATGTGTAAATTCAAATTTAATGATTCATTTTGCATAGAAATATCAACACCTTCCTCGATAATTTCCACCACTTCTTTATCTTCATTTTCAATTGTTTTCTCCATTTCATTTCCCTCATTTATATCTTCCTCCTCAATACCAATGCTCATCTCTCCTATATGTTGTTTATCTTCGAGTTTATTGAAATCAAATATACCGTTATTATCTCTATTTTCAGCTTCTTTGGTTTCATGATCATTGTCATTATCTTTATGAATATCTTTACTAACAATCTCATCAACGGTGTTTTCAATATTATTTATTTCATTATTTTCACTTCTTCTAGTGGTATCATCAATAGCTTTGATATCTTCCTTTTCTCCTTCTTCTTCTTCATCATCATCTCCTCTGTCTTCTTCGATATTCATATCTACATCTGAATCTTTATTACAATCAACATCTTGATCTTTTAGATTCACCATCACATCTTTATTCTCCATTACTTTCTCTTCCTTTATATCTTCATCACCATTATCTTCTATTACAACTTTACTCTCGACAATGTCTCTCTTATTAATATCATTTCTATCATTACTATCATCAACTCCTTCATTTACCTTTACATCAACCCTTTCTTCAACTTTCTCTAATGATTCATTGGTACTTTCAATTGACTCATGAAGATCTGTCATTTCCGTATCTTCCTCATTTGTTGGAATCATTTCAGATAAATCTAATAAACTTAATATTTTCCTCTTATTAGAATTATCTTTGATTTCTAACAATGAATTAATAAATAAATCTCTGAATTCATTCAAACAAAATTTGAAAACTTCAATATATTCCTTCTTCAATTCATAATCAATATCCTCTCTATTTTTATTATTAGTATTATCAATTATTTGGAAACTAGTAAATAATGAATCAAAAATACTGGTCAATAAATATGATTTAACATGATTTTTTTTAATATCCATAAGTTTCCTGAAAATTTTCAATATTGAATTGATGATTGAGTTTCTATTCCTTTTGAGTTGAATAGATAATATAACATTACTACTAGATGTTAAATTGATTGTTAAACTCAAAATATTCACCAGTGATAGACATAAATCTTCTAATGACAACTCATTGATTATAAAGTCAATCCTTTGATAATTATTACTAGTTGTCAAGTATAAACAAAATAATCTGACTATGTTTTCGGTCGAAACATAGTTTGAAACTTTCTTAAAATAAGTTTCATTACCTGGTACAAATAGAATATTAAATATTTCTGGATTAACAATACTCAATTGATTTAATGCACTATGGAATTTGACTGCAATTGTTGTTTCATTACTCCTCAATAGTTTATTAAATCCATCCTTCTGTTGTTCTTTAGAATTCGATGTAATTTCCTCATAAATGATATTATCCCTTTTTAATCTACCAGTAAAGTCATCAAATTCATCTTCTTTATTATCGTTATGACCATCTTCGTTATCAGCTAATTGACTTTCATGTTGGTAATTCAAACTTTGAATGTTGTCAAATGTTGGATTCCTTATTGCAAGTTTTGGCTTTTTATCAGTACTTCTCTTAATTTCCAGTGATTCACTTCTAACATTCTTCCTAGAAAACTCGTGATTTAAATTCTTAAAATTTATAATTTCATTATTGTTATATTCACTCTCATTTAAGTTTTCATTTGAGTCATTAGTAGGATTTCCATTCATTTCGGATAATAAATTATTATTCAAGTTATTCATTCTTTCCTTGATCAGTTGCTTTATTGGAACATATGTTGCATTCGGATTGGAATAATTCCCCTTGGATCTAGCTAATGCTCTTATAGTTAGGGTATCAAGTTTTTTCATTATTTTCATTTCATATGATGGATCAAGTTCACATAATGTCCAAAAAGTCTTTCTCATTGAATCTTTGACTTGAGGAATTGGATCTGATAAACATTTGATAATGATGTTTTCAATTGATTCCACAAAATAGTGGAAATAATTCTTATCATTTAAATTATAATATTTCAATAGAAGTAATTGGATCCAATTACCAGTATAAACACGAGGTTGAATGTTTTTATCTTGACAAGCTAGGTTTAATAATGATGTCAATTTATTATTGATACTTGTATATAATATCAAAGAAATGATTGCAACATTTGAATTTTGATGTTGGATTATTTTCCTTGCAGAAGTTAATTTCATCAAATTCAGCAAGAAATATTCAACAATTGAACTATCCAAGAACTCTCCTATATAAATACCAAGTTCTTTGCACAATTGACATGAGTTATTGGATAATGTTGTTCTCAATGATAACATTCCTTTGACTATACATTCTTTAATATTTTTCAAAAAATTAATGAAATTATCAATATTAATCAACAAATCCTTCCCACGAAGAATTTGTCTGACTTTGATTATAAGAGATTGTCTAAATTTCCAATTTTTTTCAGTTTCTTTATCATCGAAATGGAATTCAAATTCTGAAGTTAAAGTTTCATATTTGATTAAACTATCATTTAACGGTAATACATCTTCAATATCCCAATTTGGAATTTTAGATAATATTTCATTAATTTTTTCACTATTGTCTTTTGTTGAGATATTGATTTCCTGTTTATCTTCATTAGTTGATTTGTTCATAATTCCCATATACCTATTGAATAACTCGACATCAATTGACTTCAAGATTTGAGAAGAAATTTCAAGTGGGATCTTATTATTTACTAGAGCATTTATTAAATCTAATTTTGCGGAATTATTATTTGGATTAACTATTTTGAAGTATGAGATTAGAATTTGAGTAGATTTGGAAATTATTTCTTCATTTTCATATTTTAGCAATTTAACTAGATTTTCCAAAATTAACTTAAAAGAAAAGTTAAATTTAGAAGTAGAAGAAGTATCTGATGATTCAATTATCTGTAGAAGTAAGTTTAATATTGAGATGATCGTTAATGGATGATTAATTGAATTATTAATACCATATTTGAATAAATAATTCAAAATTGAATCAATTTCACCATTTGGTGCACATTCAATGAAAATTTTTAAAGATTTAAGAGCAGTTAAACGGACAGAATCTCTCTGTTCATTTAATCTTTCGATTAAGAATGGCAACACTTGATTGTAGACAGATAATAAAACTTTGGGTTCTTGGATACTCACTCTTTTGATTAAATGACATAAAGTACTAAATGACAGAATAGACAGACCTTTTACATTGTACACATTTATTAGAGAAGTCATATAAGATGGAACATACGACAGATCAACTAAATTTCTCTTGATGTATTGTTTGAAATCTGTTATGGCTTCTTGACACCACTCGATATTTTCTGAGTGAATTGCTTGTAGCATCTGAGCACCAGGGTTAGAGTTTTCCATTATATAAAGGTGTACTAAAGGAAGAGAAGAGAAAAGAAAAGAAAAGACGTGTAGATCAACCATTCAAATGGAAACACGAAAGATTTAAAAAAAGAGAAAAAAGAAAACGTCTTTGGAAAGGGAAATTTGTGGGAGTTGCCTAATTGGGCAGTTTCTCAAGTGGCTCTTCATCTACAGTTCATGATACACAGGTATCTTCAATGTATTTGGAGGTACTGGTGCTTGATTTGAAGGTATACATAGTTCAATCCATCGTCGTATGAGCTGTGTTCCTGCACCACTTGGTTGTGAGAATCCTATCTCGTTATGTTTCAAGATAACTCCGTAAATTGCGTATTTCTTCAAAATTTCCAACATCTTTAATGCTAATCCGTTTCGACGGTATAACTGACTAACAAATATTCTAGAAACACCTAGTTGTAATTGGATATGTGATTCAGATTCTATTATTGAGGAAGTTTTAACATCCATGAAATAACCTTCCAATGGTCCATGTATCGTGGTTGTTATTCCAACTATATATGTCTGATTTGATTTCATTTTGAATGAGCTTGGTTGTGATATTATAAGAACCACTCTATCCAAATTCAGTTTGGATTTAATGGGCGTGTTTAACCATTGATTGTTGATCATCTTTAGCATTTCACAACTTATATGTTTCACTATTTCATCGTTGAAAGAAGCAAGAAGCAAAGTGATCTTTCTTTCCTCGTTATTGATTATTATTCTATGAGAACTAATCACTTTCGAAATCGTCAGTAGTTTAGTTAACTTTGTTGAGTTTATTGGATATCCATTGAGATATTCATTATGGAATTTCTGGTGTTGTACAAACGTATCCCTATTATTATTTGCAAAATTGTTGAATCCACACTTTAGACACGTTTTGACTTCATTCTTAGGTTTTGCGAAAGTCATTTGAACCAATTTAGGGAATTTCTTGACATTCTTAGTATTTGTATTCCTTTTCACTCTACTGCCCATACTATACAGGAATATATTGTAAAACGATGAATGTTTCTTATGGTTTCTTATAGTTTCTTATAGTTTCTTAAGGTTTCTTATGGCAATCAATAACTTTAACTATTCGCTGTCACAAAAACAATGTCGTGATTGATATGAATGATTGATTATTTTATGAGAGCTGATAGATTCATTTATGAAGTAAAGAACAAGAGAAAAACTGTATATCAAGTAAAGTGGAGATTCATAATTGAAATATTCATTGTTAGATCAAAACTATTTGAAATTTAATCATTGAAAACAGAAATGAAAATAAAATAAAAAAAAATATCAAGAATTTTGGGAAAATATTTTTCACTTTAATATTTTTCACTAAATTTCTTTTTTTTATTTGATTTTTTTACACCTTTTATTACCTTCTATTCATTCTTTAAATCACTCAAACGAAAAACAAAGATGATGAATAGAGTCTTTAAACGTTTACTACATTATGATGCAGAAGTTGCAACGAAATTATCAAAAAGTTCATATCACCCAGTCATTGTAGTTGGAGGTGGACATGCAGGTATTGAAGCAGCTACGGGATCTGCCAGATGTGGAATTCAAACTACATTAGTAACTCCTAGTTGGGATAATATTGGTGCAACTAGTTGTAATCCTGCATTTGGGAGGCATCGGAAAAGGTACATTATTAAAGGAAATTGATGCACTAGATGGTGTATGTGCTAAAATTGTCGATAAAGCAGGTATTCAATTTAAGATTTTAAATAGATCAAGAGGTGCAGCAGTATGGGGGTATAGAGCACAAATTGATAGAGACTTATATGCTAAAGAAATGAAGGAATATATTCGAAATTATGAAAATTTGAGAATTTTAGAAGATAAAATTGAAGATTTAATTATTGATTTTAAAGAATGTGATCAATTAGGTAGAAATCGTGGTATTATTAAAGGAGTTGTTTTAAATAATGGAGATTTTTTGAAATGTGATAAAGTTGTAATTACAACAGGTACATTTTTAGGTGGAGAAATTCATATTGGACTTAAATTTTGGCCAGCAGGTAGGATTGATGAAACTTCAAGTTTAGGATTAAGTAAAACATTTCAAAAAATTGGATTTTTAATGGGTAGATTGAAAACGGGTACACCACCTAGAATTAGTGCCAAATCAATCAATTATAATTTAGTTTCTAAAGAATATGGAGATGAACCACCACAACCAATGAGTTTCCTTAATGAGAGACCTAGTATAAAAGAACAAATATTATGTTATGGGACTTATACGACACCTAAAATTAATGAGATAGTGAATAATAATCTTGATAAAACATTTCATATTAGAGAAACTGTTAAAGGACCAAGATATTGTCCATCATTAGAATCTAAAGTTATGAGATTTAAAGATAAATTACAACATAGAGTTTGGCTTGAACCTGAAAGTATTAATATTGAAGAGAATGATATTATTTATCCTAATGGTATTTCTATGACAATGCCAGAAGATATTCAATATGAGATTTTAAAGAATATTATTGGATTAGAGAATGTTGTTATGTTAAAACCTGCATATGGAGTTGAATATGATTATATTGATCCAAGAGAATTAAGTAAAACATTAGAAACCAAATTAATATCAGGACTTTATTTAGCAGGACAAATCAATGGTACGACAGGATATGAAGAAGCGGCAGCACAAGGTATTATAGCAGGTATAAATGCTGGATTGAGTAAAAGGAATGATGATCATAATAGAGAACAATTATTATTAGATAGATCAGATGGATATATTGGAGTTTTAATTGATGATTTAATAACGAAAGGAGTTGAAGAACCATATCGGATGTTTACATCGAGATCTGAATTTAGAGTTAGTGTTAGAGCAGATAATGCAGATTTAAGATTGACAGAAATTGGTAAGAAATTGAATTGTATTTATGAGGAAAGATGGGAAAGTTATAAGAAGGATAAAGATCTTTTCGAATATGGGATGAATAAATTGAAAGAATTTAAATTAAGTAGTGATAAATGGAATAATCAACTAAAAGAAATTAATATTGGTAAAGATTCCAAATTGAAATCTGGATTTGAAATTCTAAAATATAAAGGATCATCAATTGATAGAATTATAGAGATTATTAATGATTCTAAATTAAATAATGAACTTAATGAACGAGTTAAATTGAAACTTACAGTTGAAGGGAATTACAGTGGATATGTGAAAAAGGAGAAAGAATATATCAAAGCTTTTAAGGCTGATGAAAATATGAAGTTACCTATTGATTTCAACTATAGTAATATACCATCATTATCTAGTGAAGTAATTGATAAATTGAATTCTAGTAGACCAGAAAATATTGGACAAGCTAGGAGAATAGAAGGTGTTACACCAGCTGCGATATTCGAACTGTATAGAATAAGTAAGAGGAGCAATTTATAGAGTATATATTATATATTGGAATAATAGTTTTGATAATAAGTTTATATAATGAAAAGTAAGATATATATATATATATATATATGTATTATTTTATAAATAATTTAAATAGATATGGTAATATAATGGAATGTATGGTAGTTTTGAAAGAAAAAGGGTGGG
>JAKTRA010000025.1:0-58252 GCA_030579495.1 Pichia heedii | reverse complement strand
ATTTCTTTTAATTTCATCAATTTTCTTGAATGCTTCATATTGATCATCCATTGTTGCAAATCCTAGTTGATGTTGTCTCCAAGTGTTGAATGAATCTCTTATACCTAAACCCAAATTTCTGTCTGCTTCCCAAAGTGCAAACATTCCGACGATGGATGCAGCTGCAACGGGTTGTCTGATAAAGAAGAAGAGAAGGACTGCAGGTCTATATGTGACTAAGAATGGCATTGTATTGTATTGTATAAAGAATATATATTATAGAATAGTAATATATATAATAAATGTAATAAATATAAGATGAATTTGAAGTTTCTCTCCTCTTCATTTTGAAAGAGGAGAAAAGAGGAAGAAAAGAGAGAATTGTGGTGCACTGAGTTTTTGAAAAAATTTTTTTTCTTTTTTTTCGACCAAATTTGGCTGGCTCATCTTGGCTCATTTTGCTGGCTCATTTTGCTGGCTCATCATTTTGCTTTCTTTCTTTCATTCTTTTGCTTTCTTTTGCCATCTTTTGCTTTCTTTTCATGCAAAGATGGATGTTGGACAACTACATGAGTGCTTTCTAGGGTCTTTGCAAGCAGACCCTAATGTTCGTCAACAGGCAGAGTCTCAACTGAAACAGTTTTCTCATACAGTAGGTTTTTCTTCAGCTTGTCTGGATATTATATTGAATGAAAGTGTACAACCAGTTGTCAAACAATCTTGTTCCATTTATTTCAAAAACATCATCTTGAAAAACTGGACAATTGGGAAATTGATTGATAACGATGAGAGACCAATCATTAGGGAAAGATTGCTCTTCACATCTACTAAATTGGATAAAATTTTAAGAAATCAACTATTACCTGCTCTATCACTTGTTATTAAATATGATTATCCTACTAATTGGCCTAATCTATTAAACAATATATTTGAATTAATCAATAATTCAGATTCTAATTCAATTAATAACCTTTACATAGGTATCTATTCATTCACTGAATTATGTAGAAATTTTAGATGGAGATTGAATAAAGAAAGATCAACAACTTTAGATCCAATTATTGATACATTTTTCCCAGTTTTACTTAATATAGGTAATCAATTATTGAATAATGAAAATTTGAGAAATTCTTATGAAAGTTCGGAAATATTGAAATTAATTATTAAATGTTATAAATTTGTAACATATTTAGATTTCCCAGTTCAATTACAACAAAATCAACAATTAATTGATTGGATTACTTTACATGTTAATGTAATCAATGCAAATTTTAATGAAGATTCATTATCAGGTTGGATTAAATCTCAAAAATGGTGTTATCATAATTTATATAGATTATTCAATAGATATGCTACAAAATCTCTTTCATCAAAATTTCAATATGATGAATTTAGACATAATTTTAAATTGAATATTTTACCTAATTTAATTGATATTTATATTAATAATTTGAAAAATTGGATTAATAATACAAAATATTTATCAGATTCTAATTTATATTATTTAATTCAATTATTTGAACAATGTTTATTGAAAAAGGATACTTTTAAATTAATTGAACCACATTTTAATTTTTTAATTATTGATGTATCATTCAAAATTTTCAATCCAAAAGATGAAGATTTGGAATTATTTGATGATGAACCTGAAGAATATATTCATAAAATTTTCGATATAATTGATGATGATACAGGTGAAGATTCTTTACATTCATTTTTATTTACATTGGTTGAGAAAAGAATAGATTATTTAACTCCAATGTTTCAATTCATAATTAATAAATTTAATGAATTAAACTCAAATCAAGAAGATTTAAATATTGCTAAAGGTAAAGAAAGTTTAATGAAATTTTTATCTCCAATTTCTTATAAATTATCACAAAAGGAAAATCCAGTATATAATGAAGTTGAAATTTTCTTAAATAATCAAATTATACCAAATTTTCAATCAAATTTCCCATTTATTAGAGCAAGAACTTGTAATTTAATTTCTAAATTTGATTCATTAAATTTTAATAGAATTGAAACAATGGAAAATATTTTTAAAGGTGTTATATCATGTTTCCTGAATGAATCAATTTTACCAATTGAAATTCAATCAGCATTAGCAATTCAATCATTTATTGTTAATAATGAATTCAAAAAATTAATTTCGGATTTAATTTTGAAATTAATGGAAAAATTAATGAATTTATCAAATAAATTTGATTCAGATATTTTACCTGCAGTTATGCAAGAATTAGTTGAATCATTCCCAGAAAAATTAGAACCATTTGCTGAACAATTAATGGAACAATTAAGTTTGAAATTAATTACTCTATTAAATTCAATTAATGAACTTGCAAATAATGAAAATTATGAAGATTATGAAGAATTCGAATCAATTTCATCAGATAAAACTTCAACTGCTTTAGGTATATTGAATACAATGATTACAATATTATTATATTTTGTAAATTCAAATGAAATTATTGATAAATTAGAAATTCATTATTCGAAAGTAATTAAACTTATTTTTGATAAAAAGATTGAAGATTTTTATGCAGAAGCTGGTGAATTAATTGAAAATACATTATTTTTAACTAGGAAAGTATCACCAATTATGTGGTCTTTATTAAATGATTTTGTTAACTCATTATTAAATGATGAAGATATAACATTATATTTAGAAGATTCATTACCTGCATTGAAAAATTATTTAATTTATGGTTCTGAAACATTTCAAAATTCTGTTGAAATTCAAGAATTATTTTTCAAAATAATTTTAACAGTTTATGAACTTGATGGAGAAGTAATTGGAGGTGGTGAAGGAGGTAAAGATAATAATGAAGCAGTATCAACAGCAAATGATGATGAAGATGAAGATGAAGATGAAGATGATGCATATAATGATGGTATTGGATTTTCAGATATTGGTAATGTAAGTGATTTAGCAACTACATTTGTTCTATCATTGAATAATAATATTAGTGAGAAATATTTACCAATTTTAATCAACTATTCAATCAAATATTTACAGAAAATTGATAAAAAATTAAAGGAAAAGGGTAAATCATTTAAGATTCAATTATTGAATGTAATTATTGCATCACTTGTTATTAATCCAAATATTACAATTAAAATATTAATTGAAAGTAATCAATTAGAATATTTCTTAAATAATTGGTTTAATTTAACCAATAAATTGAAAAGAGTTTTCGATTTAAAATTATCAATTTTAGGATATATTTCAATTTTGAGTATTGATTTAAATTCATTAAATGCTATGATGTTAACGAATATTTTATCAATTTGTGGTAATAATGTATCGAAATTATTATTCATTATTCCAAATGCTATTAAAGAACTTGAAAAGAGACGTGAAGAATTTAGTGATAAGAATTGGGAAAATGAATTATCGTATAATATCAAGCAAGTTGAAGATGAAGAAGATGAAGTGGAAGGAAATGGCAATGTAATTAAGGGAGGAAATGCAGGTAATGGAGTTAAAAATGATGCTGATGATGATGATGATGATGAAGATGATGAAGATTTCGGATATACTTTTGATCCAAGTAGAACATTTAATTTTGAGGACATTGAAGAATTATCTGAGGATCCATATTCTAACAATTGTTTAGATAAGATAAATGTATTTGACGAATTTAAAAAATTTGTTGTTAATATACAAAGTAATGAGGTTGATAAGTATAGTATTACATTTGGAGGATTGACAGATAATGATAAAGAAACTTTAAGTAGTATATTGAGTAATATATAAGAGAAAGATATAAGATAATTAAAATACAATATAGATTTAGACATAGATAAAGATTTAGATATAATAATATAGAAAAAGATAAAACGATATTGTAGGTATATATATATATATAGTCGTCAATTATTGAAGATCAGATGTAATGTTTAAGTAATGAAAGAAATGGCCAAATGTAATTTTTACAACCAACAATTACCAATGAAACAACAAATAAACTCAATATTGCACATACCCATTTTTCAAATTTCGTCATAACAGTAGATACTGTACTGAAATAAAAGATACCGTATAACGTATCTATCCATCTCTTTAATCTTGGTTTATTCTTCAATTTAACAGGTTTAATCTCATGTCTTATAGTAACTTTAGCCATGCTTTAATTGAAAAAAAAAAAAAAAAACAATTACAATTAATATCACATAAAGTGAATCATCAATCAATCTATCAATCAATCAGTTGCACAATGTATTATATCCATATTAACATATATACATTACGTAAGAATGGAGTTTTACAGGAAAAAAGAATCTCCCGATTGGGTAAGAAGGGTTGGGTGGTATTTACATCACGTGCATGTACTAAGGTTTTAGTGTGTGACTGTCATACTGTTATCACACTCCGCGCACCATGCTTTTTATTTTTCTATGCGTCTTAAATTTCTTGTCATTTAATTTTTCACTCAATTATCATTACAGTACATTACAGTACATTACAATGCATTACAATACATTACAATACATTACAATACATTGATTTATTATTATAATATTCTTCTTTCATTTCTTTTCATTTCTTTTCTTTCCATCAAGTAACTGACCGGATAATAATCTGAGGAAGAAGTAAAAATGTCTGATATTGAAGAACAAGCAGTCGTCGTTGAAGAAGAAATTGTCGTTGAAGAAGAAACTTCCGTCACTCTTGAAGATTGTATCAAGAAAGTTTTAAGAACTGCACTTGTTCAAGATGGTTTAGCAAGAGGTTTAAGAGAAGCAACTAAAGCTTTATCTAGAGGTGAAGCTCAATTATGTGTCTTATGTGATGCTGTTACTGAAGAAGGTATCTCTACTTTAGTTGAAGCTTTATGTAATGGTGAAGAAAAAGTTCCTTTAATTAAAGTTTCTGATGCTAAACAATTAGGTGAATGGGCTGGTTTATGTCAAATCGACAGAGAAGGTAATGCAAGAAAAGTTGTTGGTGCTTCTTGTGTCGTTGTCACTAAATGGGGTGCTGATACTGAAGAAAGAAATATTCTTTTAGAATCATTATCTGCTTAATTTTTGTATATTTGATAAATTAATAATTCATTAAATTTAATAATTTTATAATAATCAAATTCAAAAACAAAAAAAGAAGAAGAAACTTTGTTCTGCTTTACTTTACTTATCCATTCATTTCATTAAATTTTCATTCATTTATTATTTTAGTTTTTTTTAATAAAGTTTATTTATAAAAATTAATATACAAAAAACAATCTAAATTGACCATTGATCATTGATCTGATTGATCATTGATCATTTTCCATTTCCATTTCCAATTCCAAATCCATTTCCAAATTCCCACATTCATTTTTTTCTTTTAAATTACCTTCATCTTTACCTTCATTTCCACCTTCATCACTTAATTGATTAATCTCATTCTGTAATTGTATTTGATATTTATTTAATTCAATTTCTTCTTCTAAATCTTCAAAATCAACATCGAAAAAATCTGCATCATCACCAACAATTTCCTTATATAACTTTTTAGCTTCTTCAATAATACCATCATATGATAATTCACTTGATGGCATATTTACAATTAATATATCATTGATAGTTTTCAATATTTCATCATTATAACCATTAATATTATTTGAATTTAATTGATCAACATTAGTAAGTTGAGTAAAATCTAATTTCATAATATAATTAATTCTCTCATTTGAATGTTTAAATTTAAAATCTAATAAACTTTGACTTAATTTAATTGATCCTGATTTTGTTAAAATTACTTCATTATTATTATAAAATTCTAAATCTTCATCATTAAATTTTTCATAATCAAATGTACTCTCTCTTATATAATTTTCTTCAAGTTTTTTCAATGCAGCATTAAGATCATTAATTGCAACATTATTAATAGTTGGTGCAATTGTATTTAAATACCAAATACATTGATTTGACGGACAACATCCTGATCCTGATCCCATAATCAAACATTGTACTGGATATTTATTATTTGTATTTAAAGAATTTGGTGGGAAAATTATAATTGAAGAAAATTCACCTTCTTTAAACCATTCTTTACATGATTTGTCAACAATTGCAACTAATTTAGAAATTTCAAAAAATTTACAATTTTCAGGTTTAGAATTTGTTTGATTTAATGATGAAATTAATTTTTCTTTAATTTTAATTTTAGATCCATCATTTAATAAAGCAACTTTATTTATTTCATCAAATGAAATTAATTTTGTATTGAGTTTATAAATTGTACCTGCAACTGCAGCTGATCTACAAAATCCTTGTGAAATTTCTCCTGGTCCACCAAATTTGGAATATAGAGTTGGAAAATTCCCATAAATATTTAATGATAATAAATATCTTTTTATTTTCAATAATCCATCTAATAATTGAATATTTGGATTATTGATAAGTCCAAGGGTATAGATTAGTTCATTGATTATCTTTTCACTAAGTTTGAAATTTTCTGATAGATAATTTGAAAAATTTATATTTGTCGAATCTGGTAATTCTTGAACAAATTTAATTAAATTTGTTGATAAAATGAATTTCAAAAATTTCATCAATTTCCTCTTTGTTAAATTATCAATTGTATTTGATGTGAAGATATCTTCCTTTGAACCAATTAATTTATCAAAATTATTATTTTCAAAAGTATGGAAATTAGATAAGCTTTGAAATTCAAGATAATGGTATACTCTTGATTTTAATAATAAATCTAACATTGATGAATGTGGGAATAATATTTTCGGAGATAAATCTATACCATAATCTTTAGAGATTATATTAAAATCATTATCATTGATATATAAATGGATATTTTTATAATTTTTAAAACCTCTTTTATTAAATTTCGATCCGATAAACCAATTTTTAATTTGTTCGATAGTTAAAGTTGCGGAGTTATCTCCATAGTAAGGATTTGAATCAATATGAAGTACCGATGTTCCTTGCCATGATAATGAAGCAGCTAGAATTGATTCAATTATACCAGTACCACAGATAAGGACATCGATTTCCATATTTTCAGGTAATGAGGGAGTATTTGGTTTTTCAATTCCTTCAAGCTGTGGTATAATGGAGGGACGTCTTGAGGAGAACGATGACGATGGTCTTCTTTCAACTATTGATGGACGACGATCGGACATTGTTTTTGATAGAATATATGTTTATGTTTGTATTTAATGAGTTTTTAATGATATGAAAAGAGAAGAAAGAGAAACGAATGATTGAATGAATGAATTTGGTTCAATGGAGAAAGAAAAACAGAGAAGAGGAAGAGGAAGAGGAAGAAAAAGAAAAATAGGAAAAAAAAAAAGGAAAAAAAAATTTTTCTTCTCTCTCTTTCTCTTCAATGCGTGTCTTTTCTTTCTTTTTCTTTGTTTTTCTTTGTTTTTCATCTTTTTCATCTCTTCTACTCACATTGTTGAATTCCTTGTTGACATTATTTCTGATATCTTTTATTAGTGAATGGATAATAGTTTCCATTAATGAGAGTGGTCATTCAGAGAGTTAAGAAAGCATCTGTTTCTGTCAATGGGAATGTTGTATCTTCAATCAATCAAGGATTGTGTCTTTTAGTTGGAATTACACAAGATGATACTATTGCTGATGTGACTAAACTTGCAAATAAAGTAATTAAATTACGTTTATTTGAAGATGTTTCAATTGATACAGATACTAAAACTGATTGGGTTGGTAAACCATGGATGAAATCTGTTGTTGATATCAATGGAGAAATTTTATCAGTATCACAATTCACTTTGTATGCAACTATTAAAAAAGGTACTAAACCTGATTTCCATCGTGCTGAAAAGGGTCATATTGCAGTTGAATTGTACAATACCTTTTTAAAAGAGTTGAGAGAAGGTTTAGGTAATGATAAAGTGATGGATGGAGTATTTGGAGAATTGATGGATGTCTCGATTGTTAATGATGGACCTGTGACAATAGTTTACGATACTAAGGATTGAAAATGGTATTTCTCTTGCATCTTTTTTTTAGTTAATGTATATATAGTTAATATCATTCAATTCCTTCATTCTTTTCCTTCATTCTTTTCCTTCAATATTTCATGCAGAACTACCGTTTAAACAGCCTAAATGGAGATCTAGATCGTTCATTTGAAGATATTGGTGAAAGTAATGTTCTTGTTTTGGAATTTGATCTTGAATTTGATCTTGAAAGTGAAAGTGAACGTGAACGTGAAATAGATGAAGGTGGAAGATCTAATGGTGAAGATAACAGAGCATGTAACAGAGATTGTGGGGTTGGGAATTTATCAAATTGACTATCTGGTTGATTCATATTTTGTAAATTATCATTATTATCAGTCAGAATAACTATAATTACGGGTATTTTACCATTATCAAGGAATTTCTTTGTTATTGAACCATCATCAGATATCAAATCTTTGAATCTTGGTTTACGAATTCCTTTAGTTGCTAAAACTATCATTGAAACATTTAAATCTTTAATTGCATGTGATAACGTAAACTCTACTGCACCAACTCTTCTCTCTACTATTATCATTACATCATTTCTAACTGATAATATTCTATCAAACAATTGGCGACATTCTTGATAGTTTTGATGGAATTCTTCCTTACAAAAAACCGTTAAATCCACAACTTCTAGTACAATTACTACATCACCTCTTGTTACAAGTGAATTAAGAGTCCAGTTTATATGATACAATGAAGAATTTGGTTTATGTGCAACTAAGAAAGTTCTAGTATTATTTGATTCCACAAATCCTTTAGGTTTATATACAATTGATGTAAGATATCGTTGAACATCCAAAGTAATGAATTTATCTTTTTGTTTATGATGGTGCCCAGATTTATGTTTAATATGATGGATATGATCATCACGTTCATCTGGTAAATCCCACAAAAGTGCATTATGTTGTGTATTTGCAATAGTTTCACTGTCGATATCTCCATCGACACTCAAACATCCTGGAGTTTTCAATGTCTCCATTAATCAACAAGTACAAAGATGATGGTAAATAAAGAAAGCAAAGAAAGCAAAGAAAGCAAAGAAAGGAAAGAAAGATACATCAGGCTCATCTTTTTAAAAATAAATGGAAATGCTCATCCTTTTTAAACTTTTGAAATATTTTATTTACTGTTGCCCACAAACTGCATTCCACCTCCTTTATAATCTTATTTGGTCATTTGGACATGTGCCGTTTCCTAATCTATAAAGGTAAAGATCCTATTACATTATCGCATCTGCTTACTCGTCCACAACATTCTATTATCAACCAGTCATATGACTCACGATTAAGAATTGATGCTCAACCTGTTAATGGTGATGGTTTTGGAGTTGGATATTATAGTAATGAAATTCATGATGAGAATGATTTAATACCATGTCTATATAAAGCTATAACTCCTGCATGGAACAATCAAAACTTACAAAGACTGAGTAATAAGACATCTTCAAAATTGATATTTGCACATGTTAGGGCTTCAACTTATGGATTATTAAGTGAAACTAATTGTCATCCTTTCATTTATCAAAATTTGATGTTTATGCATAATGGTGGTATTTCAGGATTCCCTAAAATCAAATTACGTCTTATTAATTTTATCGATGAAGATTTATTCATTAATATCAATGGATCAACTGATTCTGAATATTGTTTTGCATTGTTTTTACATTGTTTAAGGTTAAATGGATTTGAACCATCTTCTGGTAAATTATGTGATATCTCTATTTTACGTAAATCACTAGTTGATACAATCCAATTAATTAAAAATTGGGTTAAAGAAATTTCAATAAATGAACCTTCATTATTAAATTTCGCCGTTACTGATGGTAATAATATTGTTGTTTCACGATATGTGAATTCTAAATATGATGAAGCTGCTTCATTGTATTTTTCAACAGGTTCAAACTTTGTTGAATATTATCCAGGTCATTATAAGATGGAGAGAATGAATAAATCACAAAATTTGATAATGATTGCAAGTGAACCATTAACATTTGAACGTAATGATTGGATTTGTGTTCCTACTAATTCTACCATTTCAATTTCAAATTTGAATGTATTATTACATCCAATAGAAGATGAATTCTATAGTCCAAATCAACAACGTTCAAATAAATTTGCTTCATCTAAAGGTATGATTGGTTCATATCCTACATCTAAAGATACTTTTAACAATGTACCTCCATTGGAGAGAGAAGGACGATCTGTTATATAAAAAAAAAAAAAAACTATTTACATTATTATATATCTATATCTATTCATTATAATCATTACTTGGAGGTGGACCATTATCACTACGCATATACATATCAATTGCAGTTGAGAAAGCAGCAAACCCAGCACATCCAACTAATGCAGCTTCGGGTCCACTTTTCAATGCCAATCCACCACCTGTAATACATCCTGCCATAGCACCATTATATAAATCTGATTTACCTCTTAATCCTTCAATACAACATTCAACTCCAGAGAATAAAAATCCAATATATCCAAAATTACGTGCACTACTCTTTGTTCTATTCCATACATCTCTAAATTGAATCTTCATTTGTTCCTTTAATGGTAATTCTAAATATTTCTCTTGTGCTAAAGCTGCTGCTCCACCCATTTGTCCTATACCTAATGGTGTATCATATGACATCGATGCCATAAAGAATCCGAAAACACCTCCAAGAACAAATCCTGATCCACCTGCAAGCATAGATTTACCTGGACATGATGATATAAATTCCATAATTTGTTTAGCACCTGCTTCCCCCTGTTCTTCAGGGGTCATCTCATTTAAGGGTTTAGATGGTGGTGGTAAAAATGGATTCTGCATTACCTATGAAAATCTTATACAGGAAAAGAGTTTTATAATGGTAATATTAGGAGAATAACTTAACAGTATCAATAATAATTTTGAATATCGACAAATGAAAAATTTTATTGATGCGTTTCATGTGATAGTTGATTTAAATATATAATTATTAACATTCATTGTTCTATTTACAAAAAAATTCAGAAGAGATATTAGAATAGCGTTGATTATTCTGTTAGCATAGAATTCTATTCAATATAGATTTATACATTACCAAGAACTAAAAACCCATTTCCTTTAAACAGAAGAAAAATTGAACACATTTCACATAAAAAAATGAGCATTAGATTCTACTCCTTTATGTATTAAACATCTCATCATAATCGATTCTTTTTTATGTGAGAGATAACCTTGTGAAGCAAAGGAGCAAGCACCGTTAATGAATATATGATTGACAGAACAATGACGATATTCTTCACGTAATGATTGATTGAAATTTTTCAATTTTTTCTTCATTTGATTCAATCAATTCATAATCAGGACAATATATATCTAAATGAATGGATGAATCTTAAATAGATGAATTGGTGATAGTAGCAGTAGGAATATGAGTAGAAGATGATGATGATGATGATGGTGATGATGGTGATGATAGTTTAAAATTAAGAAGATTGTACATTGGTACAAATTCAAAATCTCTTCTCTTATATTCATCTTTTATAATTTTCAAAATACAATTTGAGATCATTTCCTTAGGATCATCCATTGATAATGTTACAAGTGTTATATCAGATAAATCTGTATCCTTATTATGAATTGAAATATCACCAGAATCTTTGTCATATTCATCAAATGAATTAAAGCCAAATATAAAACTGAAAAAGGGGGGAGATTTGATTTCATGAATCATAGAGAAATCCATACATTTTTGCATAACATGTAGATTTGTTACGTTTGATGACTTTATTACGGTTGATATCGTAAACGTTTATCTATGAACTCTTATTCTCAAAAAATATAGGATTTCTTCTACAATTTGTTTCAATATCCTTTCAATTATCTTAATGTTGAGTTCTTTATAATATGTCAAGAGAACCTTATAGAAACAAAATTGCATTAGATCACCATTATTATAAAATTTTCAAAGATTTCAAAATTTTTTGGTTAATTTCTCATTTATAATACTCATACCCATCTATCAACTTCGTCAGTTTCTCCTTGAATCATTCAAACAATAGTCTTATCAATTCAAAAGAAGATACCAAAAAAAGATACCAAAAAAACAAAAAACAACAAACAAAAAAAAATAATAGAATGTCAATATTATATGTAAAATGTTCAGCAAAAATTACATGTATTGTATGTGGGTGTATATCTCTCCTTTTCTTATTAAAGAGAAAGATGAATCTTCCAAAATCATCTATCTGCTTTTAATTTTTTTAAAATGTTCAAATGTTTCATTATTTGAACTTATATCATTATATTATTTATATATATACAAGACAATATAAAAAGTTAGTTAGTTAGTTAGTTTGTTTGTTTGTTTGTTTGTATCAACAAAAAGAATCAAACAATTATAATTAATTAATTAAACTAAATTAATTAATTTAATTATTCCTTGTTATTCTTTGAATCATCATTCTTTGATTCTTCAGCTTGATTTTTATACATTTTTTCGAATAATTTTAAACTTGATTGTTGTAATTCATCATATTTATTTTTAATTTCATCAACTTCAACAGTTTCACCACCATTAACTTTAACAACTAATTCTCTTAATTCAGAAATTAATTTTTTAACATTTTCAGAATCAGATTTATCTAATTTATCACCAAATTCAGTTAATGATTTTTCAGTATCATTACATAATTGATCAGCTTTATTAGTTTGTTCAATTGCTTCTCTTCTAGCTTTATCTTGTTCTTTGAATTTTTCTGCATCATTAACCATTTTTTCAATTTCTGAATCAGTTAAACCTGAAGAACCTGCAACAGTAATTGAAGAATCTTTACCAGATGCTTTATCTTTAGCAGAAACATTAATAATACCATCTGCATCAATATCAAAAGTAACTTCAATTTGTGGAACACCTTTTGGAGCTGGTGGAATACCAGATAATGTAAAATTACCAATTAATTTATTATCTCTAACTAATTCTCTTTCACCTTGAACAACTCTAATTTCAACAGAAGTTTGACCATCAGCAGCAGTTGAAAAAATTTGTGATTTTTTAGTTGGAATTGTTGTATTTCTTGGAATTAATTTAGTCATAACACCACCTAAAGTTTCAATACCTAAAGATAAAGGAGTAACATCTAATAATAAAACATCTTTAACTTCACCAGATAAAACAGCACCTTGAATTGCAGCACCAATTGCAACTGCTTCATCAGGATTAACAGCTTTTGAAGGTTCTTTACCGAAAATTTCTTTAACAGTTTCAATAACTTTTGGCATTCTTGACATACCACCAACTAAAATAACTTCACCAATATCAGAAGTTGATAAATTAGCATCTTTAAGAGCTTTTTTACAAGGTTCATAAGTTTTCTTAATTAAAGGATCAACTAATTTTTCTAATTGAGATCTAGTCATTTTTAAATTAATATGTTTTGGACCTGTTGCATCAGCAGTAATAAAAGGTAAAGAAATTTCAGTTGATAAAGCAGAAGATAATTCAATTTTAGCCTTTTCAGAAGCTTCTCTAATTCTTTGAATTGCCATTCTATCATTTTCTAAATTAATATTTGATTCTTTTTTAAATTCTTCAACAATATATCTAACTAAAGCAATATCAAAATCTTCACCACCAAGATGAGTATCACCATTAGTTGATTTAACTTCGAAAACACCATTATCAATATCTAAAATTGAAATATCGAAAGTACCACCACCTAAATCGAAAACTGCAACAATTTTAGAATCATCTTTTTCTAAACCATAAGCTAAAGCAGCAGCAGTTGGTTCATTAACAACTCTTGCAATATTTAAACCAACAATTGCACCTGCATCTTTAGTTGCTTGTCTTTGAGAATCATTAAAATAAGCAGGAACTGTAACAACAGCAGAAGAAACTTTTTTACCTAAATAAGATTCAGCAGTTTCCTTCATTTTATTAAGTATAAAACCACCAACTTGAGCAGGAGAATATTTTTCACCTCTAGCTTCAACCCATGCATCACCATTTGAATGTTTAATAATTTTATAAGGAACTTGTTTAATATCTCTTTGAACTTCAGGATCATCAAATCTTCTACCAATTAATCTTTTTGTAGCGAAAAGGGTATTTTCAGGATTAACAACAGCTTGTCTTTTAGCAGGTATACCAACTAATCTTTCACCATCTTTAGTAAATGCAACAACAGAAGGAGTTGTTCTTGAACCTTCAGCATTTTCAATAATTTTAGGAGTTTTACCTTCCATAACTGCAACAGCAGAATTAGTTGTACCTAAATCTATACCAATTACAGTACCTTGAACTTTATTAGAATTATATCTAACGAAAAGTGAAGAAGATGAAAGTTGTTGTTGAACTTTTAAAGCATTTTTAGAAGCGTTCTTTGAAACAGATGATAGCATATTATCTAGTTATAAGAATGGTTTTTGAAGATAGATTATAAAGATAATATAGATTTAAAAGAAAAAAAGAGAAAGTATTCTTCAAGTGGCAAAAGTTCAAAAGTTGATTTGGGGGAAATTAAAAAAAAAAGTGGCAAATATATTCTTATAATAATCGGGAAAGAATGGAAGGAAATTTTTTGAAAATGGAAATTTTTTTTGGAAATGAAATGAAATAGTTACCCGACTTCGGGAAATGGAGGGGGAAAAGAATTTTCTAGAATGAAATATAGAGTCTAATAAAAGAAATCACGTGTTGCGCACGTGACTCACGTCCACCACGCCGTGCGCCACATGGAACAGTCGTGTGATTGCGGCGGTGCACTGCGTCGCGTCGATGCCACCTGTGGCGGTGCTGCTGTCCTGCACTAGCCGCACCAGTCTGCGCAGCGTCACGTGTTTCTCACGTGACTGCAATTCACGTGTAATTTGTAAAATTTTTTCTTGTAATTCTTTTTCTTTTAATTTTTCCTTTTCCAATAATTCTTTCAATATTCGTTCTCTCTCTAATGGTTGATTCTTTAAAGATTCTTTCCTTTTCAATCTATCTAATACACTCTCTTTTTTATTATTTAATTTCTTTTCTTTCCCCTTAATTTTAACTATCTTCATTATAATCTTGATTATCTATTTAATTATATAAATCTTTATATAAATCTTTATAAAGAAAAACATAGATTAGACAATAAACAACACAACTGAAGTCTTGTCGCGATACCTTCATTAATTCTTAATTGTATTTCTCCAATCTTACGTAATATTTCTAAATTTATTTCATTATTATTATTATTATCTCTTTCATTATTTGTAATTTTAAAATCAATTTTTTTACAAACTCTAAAACATATATTAATGATATCAATACTAGAATATCCTTTATTAATTAATTCATCTAATATACCAATACTTTCATCAATTTTACCTTCTTTAACAACTTTTTCAATCATTTTTTGTATAATTAATGGATTTGGTATATCAACTAATTTAAATACATTTTCATTATTAATAATATTAAAACCATAATAAACACTTTGTAAATTATTAATACATTGTCTCATATCTCCATCACTAGTGAAAACTAATGCTGCTAATCCATCATCTGTAAATTTCTCAATTTTCTCATTATTAATAATTTTCTTTAAATTAATTAATATTTCTTCATCTTTTAATTTACCAAATCTTAAAATTGAACATCTACTTTGAATTGGTTCAATAATTTTATTACTTTGATTACAAATAAATATAAATCTAGTATTATTAGAATAAATTTCCATTGTTCTTCTTAATGCTTGTTGTGCACTTGATGTAATTGAATCTGCTTCATCTAATATTATAATCTTATGTCTATTAAATGGTAATAAAACTTTTTTTTGTGCAAAATTTTTAATTAATTTACGTACAATTTCAATACCTCTATCATCACTTGCATTTAATTCTAATATACCTTCTTTAATTAATTTCTCATCAAATCCAAATAATTCTTTAGATAATGCAATTGCAGCTGTAGTTTTACCAATACCTGGTAATCCACTAATAATTAAATGTGGTAAATTACCTTCTTTAGCAATATTTTTAAATGTATTAATAATTTCTTCATTCCCAACAATTGATTCTAAATTTTTTGGTCGATATTTTTCAACCCAAGGTAATTCTAAATTTAATGGATAACTCATACTAATAGTAGAAGGGAATAAAGGAAAGAAAAGAAAAGAAAGGAAAGAAAAGAAAGGAAAGAAAGGAAAGAATATTATTTAAACATACAGCAACTGTACATACAATTACACGTAAATACCATAAAAAAGTTATATATAATTCATGAAAAATAAATTTGGAGGAAAAAATTAGCGATTCTTCTTCTCATTATGAATATTACAGTATTATTGTACAGTATTTGTATGTACAGTTATATAATACATCATCTCCTTCATTTCTTACGTCTTTTTACCAATGATGTAAGATCATTACATTCATTAACTACTCTTTTAGCCATTTCACTCATTTTAACCATCTCTTCCTTTTCACTATTAAACCTTTCTTCTAATTCTTTTAATCTACAATCTAATTCTTCTCTTTTCTCTCTATCCCATTCTTCTCCATTCTTAATTGCTTCCTTCATACTCTCAATTGCAGATTCAGTATCTCCTTTCAATTCTTGTGAAATAGATAACATAACTAATATATCTGCAAATTTCTTCCCACCTTGATCTCGAAGTAAATTAACACCTTCTTGATATGAATTGATTGATTCCTCTATTTGATCTGTCTCTAAATAAATATCTCCTTGTAATGTATAAACATTGGCAATCTTATTATTCGCCTTTTCTTTAATAAATTCATCTTTAGCTACTTCTAAAATTTCCATTGCAATCTCAAAATCTGTTGGTCCATCTTCATTCTCTAATGATTTATCTGTTTGTTTTACTTTTTCTACTTCTCCATCTACTTTTTCTTCTAGTTTCTCTTCTAGTTTCTCTTCTACTTCCTCTTCTTCCACTTCTTCTTTATCTGCAACACCAGAATAGAAATGAAATCTTCCATTTTCATCATCATCATCATCTTCTTCTTCTTCTTCTTCTTTTTCTTTTTCTTTTTCTTCTCCTTCTTCCTCTTTCCCTCCACCTAATATATCATTGTTCTTAATCCCATTCTCAATCAATGCTTTAGCATACATTACTAATAAATCTCCATTATCTCTGCCATTTTCAAGATTATCCATTTGACATGCTTCTGAATAACATTCCACTGCTTTCTCCCATTCTTTCTTCGCCATTGCCTCAGCCCCTTCCTCTACTAACTTCCTCACTGTATCTGAGATATTCATTGCTCAATAGGACTGTATTAAATAGCCAAATATCACTACTATAATTGTACTAATTAATTAATAAATGATTCAAATAACAAACAACAAACAACAAACAACAATTTCCATGTCATAACCTATTCTCCTCGCCTTCTTCTCGTCCCTTTTTCCTTTTTCCTTTTTCCTTTTTCTGCCATTTTCTTCTGCTTCTTCTTCTTTTTTGTTTACAAATCTTTTTTCAAATCATTTTGATCTTGTTTTAATTGTTATTTATATTCTTTTTCTTTTTCTTTTTCTTTTTCGTTTTCTTTTGACAAATGTCGGAATCTGTATCAGTATCTACTCCTTTACCAATAAAGGATAATTCCTTGATTGACTCTTTATCAAATGATAAAATTATTAAACGTAAATTAAATGGTTATGTCGGATTTGCTAATTTACCAAAACAATGGCATAGAAAATCAATTAGAAGAGGTTTTAATTTCAATTTAATGGTTGTTGGTGAAAAAGGTTTAGGTAAATCAACTCTTATTAATACTTTATTTAATAAGGATTTATATAATTTAGAAACTCAACCTTTAATTGATTCAAATATTAATAATAAAATTAAAATTGAAACTTTAGAATCTATAATTGAAGAAAATAATGTTAAATTAAATTTACAAATTATTGATTGTGTAGGATTTGGTGATTCAATTAATAATTCAAATTCTTTCCAACCAATAATTGATGAAATAGATTCAAGATTCGATGCTTATTTAGATTATGAAACTAAAATTAATAGATCTTCTCTAAATATAAATAATGTCGATAATAGAATTCATGCTTTATTATATTTCATTGAACCAACTGGTCATTCTCTTAAACCTTTAGATATTAATTTTATGAAATCTGTTCATGAAAAGGTTAATTTAATCCCAGTTATTGCTAAATCAGATATATTAAATGAAACTGAAATTGAAAATTTTAAATTGAAAATTAAAAATGATTTAAAAAATCAAAATATAAATATTTTTAATCCAATTGATTATAATAATAATAGTAATAATGGTGTTAATAGTGAAATTAATGAAACAAAAAATAATTTTGATGATAAATCAATTTTAGATAAAATTCCTTTTGCAATTGTTGGTTCAAATAATTTAATTAAATTGAATGATGGTAGATTAATTAGAGGTAGAAGTTATCCTTGGGGTATAATTGAAATTGATAATGAATTACATTGTGATTTCATTAAATTAAGACAATTATTAATTAGAAATTATATGGAAGATTTAAAAGATTTAACTTCAAATAAATTATATGAAAATTATAGATCAAATAAATTGATTAAAATGGGTATAGTTCAAAATGATTCAGTTTTCAGAGAATTTGATCCAATCTTAAAGCAAGAAGAAGAGAAAAAATTACATGAATTAAAATTAGTTAATTTAGAAAATCAAATGAAACAAATTTTCCAACAAAAAGTTAATAGAGAAGAGAAAAAATTACAAGAAACTGAAGCAGATTTATTCAGTAAACATAAAGAAATGAGAGATAAATTATTGAAACAAATTAAAATGTTGGAAGATAAAAAGAAAGAATTAGAATCTAATAATAAAATTGATCATAATTTAATGAATAATCAATCAATAAATCAACAACAACAACAGCAACAACAACAGCAGCAGCAGCAACAACAACCTCAACAACCAACTAAAACTAGAAAAGGTTTCTTACGTGGTTGATGGAAATATATCCTCTCCCTCTCAATATATATCATCTCATTTATTCTACTCTTCATTCTCTACTCTTCATTCTCCATTCTTTATTCTTTATTCTTTTCCTCTTTTCCTCTTCTCATCAGAATCTATACTAATTAAAGTATAAAGAAATCTATAATTATATATATATATGATAGTGTGTAGATGATCAAATAGCTAGATACCATTGCAAATGATGAAAGGTTTCATGAATCTTCCCTTAAAGTCCAGAAAGAGTAATAATCCTTAAATTATTGTAACTTCTATTGTAATTTTATTTAAAAGGCACATTGTATCCACTACTGACCATCAACTTACGAACTATAACTAATGTATCGATGTATATTATATATATATATTGTTAGTCATAATATATATATATATATAATTTTATTTTCGTTATAAGGTAGATCAAAACAATAAACCAATAATGAAATTTGATATTTTTTTAATCATTGGTACATTATTAGAAATCACATTAGCTAATGTTATAACCACTACATTGACCAATTCAATGGAGGAAAGATCATATGCAGTTATTGAACAAGAAACTTTCATTAAAACTATTCTTATGGATGCAGTTAGTAATAATGATAAATATCAAAGTTTAATGCAAAGTAAAGGTGTTGAATTCCCACCTGAATTAATGCAATTTTATATTCAATTAAATACTTATGATATTAGTGAATTCCCAACTAGTTTATTCATTAAAAGTTTCCCATTTGATGAATTCTCCACTTTTATTACTAATTTCCCTTGGTTGACTAATTATATGAATGAATTATCAATGACTGAATTTAAAGTACCTGCTGATTATTCAGTCGTAACTTTAACTGATGATTCAGTAATTACTACTTCTGCAATTCCTTCAACTTCAACTACAATTGTTTCATCAACTTCAACTCCATCAACTTCAATTCCATCAACTACATTAACCTTATCCTCTTCTTCAACTATCTCTTCAACCTCCTCCTCATCTTCTTCAACCAACTCTTCCACATCTTCTCCCTCTTCGTCAAAAGCGGGAGCAAATATCCTTACTCCTTATATTCCACATGCTATTTTCCTATCATTAATGGCCCTATTAACCTAATAACCTATCGATTCTCTCCATCTGTAGACATGTTAGTATACTCTTAAATTTAATATACAAAAAAAAACATCCACTCAACATTACTTACCATTAAAACAAACTTTGAATCATTGATCTTATCATTGATTATCGATAATAATTCCAAATCACCTTCTTCACCATCTTTCATTATATCCATCTTCTTTTCAATCTCTTTAATCTCAACACCACTATTCTTCCAAAACTTCACCCATTGCTGGACATCATCACGGCTATACATTCCTACTTGAACTTTACCTTTATCATATTTAATTGCAATATCAGTACCTCTTATATACACTTTGTATATCTTCTCTAATTGATGTGATCCAATGAAAAGAACAGCTCCTGTTATCCACATTCGAACTGGTAATGACATCTCAATCCATCCATTACTAGTAAGTACTGTTGCACGTTTAAGATCTGTGCTTGGTATAGTAGTTGTTGTCAATTGGCTCATCGTTAATAAAAGAACGGTAGTTAAGGCTCATTAATTTGTTCTTCTTCATCTGCTTCTTCTTCTTCTTCTTCTTCTTCAACATCAACATCAACATCTATTTTAACCTTCTACTCTTCAACTCTACTCTTCTACTCTACTCTTCTACTACTCCGTTACTCTAGTCCTATATGCTACGTTATCTTATAACCAACTATTACCTTCCAATAAATATAGATAAGACCGATTACGTAACAAAGATTAGGAAGGCTTTTCATTTCCATACACAAAACAACATTTACATGTAGTACATATCTGTATAACAGTGTTTGTATTATCTTCTGAACCATCTCCTCCACATTCACTATGCACTTATCAATCGAGGAAACACCACATGGACGTCATCTGGGAATCACCGATGTCGTAATGATGATTGTTCAACGAATCATCGGATCAGGAATCTTTGCAGTACCAGCAATGATTTATAAAGATGTTGGTGGTTCACCATTCTTATTCTTTCTCGTTTGGTTGATTGCAGGATATTCAAGTTATGCTGGAATAATGTGCTTCTCAGAATTAGGTTCTGTAATACCAAGATCAGGTGGATTGAAAGTTTTCCTACAAGTTATCTACAAGAAACCATTCATGTTGATCAATGTTGTATTCGGTATATTCATTGTAATCTTTGGTTCAATTATTGCAAATGTTATCATATTTGGTGAATATTTCCTATCCGCAATCGGAATGGATAATAATGATTATATAATGGAAAAATATAGTAAGATTATTGGTTTCATTTTCCTAGTTTCAACTATTCTAATGTTATTAATATCAACTAAGTTTGTCATAAAATTACAGACAATTACAGGTTTCCTTAAAATCATTTTATTGCTATTGGTATCAATAATGGGATTATCTGTTTTAATTTTACCTACTTCAATCACTAAAATCGAAAATAATCTACATTTGGTGGATTTCTTTAAAGTTAAAACAACCGTGACAGTCTCTTCATTTACTTCAGCAGTTTTGAAAGGTATATTTTCATTCAATGGTTGGCATACAACTCATAATGTTTTAGGTGAAATTAAAGACCCAATCAATACAATGAAAATCGCCGCTCCATTATCGATATTATTGATCAATATATGTTATCTCTTAATCAATCTAACATATCTAATCGTTATACCATCAAATGAATTATTAAATATTGATGAAATGGTTGGATTATTATTATTTGAAAAATTCTTTGGTAATTCATTCGGTAAAGTTATACTTTCATCATTAATTGCATTCTCTGTTGGTGGTAATATTATAACAGTTCTATATCATATATCTAGAATGAATCAAGAAATATTCAGAGAAGGGTTTATACCATTTAGTAAATTCTTTGCATCAAATTATCCATTCAATTCACCCCTTACTTCAATGCTGATACCATTATTTATTACTTCAATTTTTTTAATTATACCTTCAAATTCAAATATTTTCAATTATGCAATAAACCTGGAAAGTTATCCAACTCAAATTTTTTTTGGATTGGCATGTTTCGGAATATTGATCTTACGAAGATCTTCTCCACATATTACACCTTCAATTAAAGCATCTTATCTAGATATTTCATTCATGATTTCTTTCTCAATATTCATGTTTCTGGGACCTTTGATTCAACCAAATAATTCAAATGATGATTCATTACCTAATTACGCATTGACTTCATTGGTAATTCTATTTATCTGTATGATATACTGGTTATTCATGTTTAAAATATCGCCATGGTACTTCCAATATGATTTGGTTCAGAAATCATATTCTCTGCATGATGGTATGACTGTCCATCAATGGGAAAAAGTTCCACATACACAGAATGATGACTATATGAATGAACCGTTAGTGTAAATATGTACATCTCTATATCTATTCATCTATTCATCTATTCATCTATTCATCTGTCTATATGTCTATCTGTTTATCTATTTAATCAACTATTCTTTTCTTATGAACAAAAAAACTTTTAAAATTCTATATGAAATTTGATTTTTTAATGTATGTCCATCACTTTTCTTTATTTTTCTTACCTTCTTTCCTGAATATATATTTCCATTTCCTTAATTCACTTCCTTTGTTTCTTTTCGTTTCATATCTTCCTTTTTTCCACACAAACTAATGACAAAACTTTATGAAGTTCTTGGGGTAGAGTCCTCGGCAACTGAGGGCGAAATAAGGAAAGCATATAGGAAACTGGCACTCAAATATCATCCAGATAAAGTGGCACCTGAAGAGAGAGAAATTAGTGAAATCAAATTTAAGGAAATCACTGAAGCTTATGAAATTTTATCCGATGAAACTAAACGTAATGAATATGATTTGAATGGTGATAATCCTGGGAGAAGTTACGAAGACTTTAATTTCGATTTCGATTTCGATTTCGAATTTAGTCAAAGAAATCGTGGACAATTCAATGAAGATGATTTTGCTCAATTTTTCAATAATAATGGGTACAATAGAACATCACCAAATGCACAATATAAAGGTTCTAAAGAGAATTTGGATATTTCATTCAATGTCGATATCGAATTATCCGATCTTTATTTCGGTAAATTAATCAAGAAAAGTTATAAAAGGAAAATTATCTGTATCAAATGTAAAGGTAATGGATTAAGAAAGAATGCAGTTCAAATAACTTGTCCAACATGTAATGGATCCGGTATTGTTGAAGAATATCGTCGTATGGGAGGTATGACATTTGTTCAACGTAATGAATGTAGTCAATGTTCTGCAACTGGTATGTATTCAAGACCTGATGATAAATGTAGGAAATGTAAGGGAAAATTTGTCATTGAGGAAGAATGTGTCTGTGAATTCCAAATTCAGAAAGGTTCTCCAAATATTGGTTCTGTAACTGTGAAAAATATGGGTAATGAATATCCTAAAAGAGAGAGTGGTAATGCTATATTGAATTATAAGTTTATTCAGAGTGATGATAATAATGGTAATGATAATAATTCTAAATTTTTCAGAGAAGGGGATAATCTATACACCAAGATCTCTATTAATTTAGTTGATGCATTGTGTGGATTTGAGAATAATCGTTTAATTAAGACAATAGATAATAGATGGTTGAATTTGAAAATTCCAATGGGTAAAGTATTGAAACCTGGTGATTCAATCATTATCAAAGGTGAAGGAATGCCAATTCTGAATTCATTCCTGTCTTCGCATGGAGATTTGTATATTGGAATAGAAATCATATTTCCAAAGGATAATTGGATGCTTGAAAGAAATGATAAAGATAGACTGATTGATATATTAGGTCAATCACAGAATAGCAATAATGATAAAACCAATCGTAATGACAATGACAACAACAAAGATAATATCAATGAAGATGAAAATACACAACCTACTGTATTTCAAATTAAAGATAAAAATAATCTTCCTAAATCTTTCAATACATACATCAACAATACCAATGTAAAGAATTTTGGTACTGAAAATACAAAATCAAATTGGTTTGGTTGGTTTGGTTGGTAATAATCAATTTTATCAGCGTAATTTAACCTGTATATAGCTAACACAAAGTTTTTTTAAATTAATTAATTATATGAGTTATATGAATGCAAATAAGTTTTATAAACATATATCTTTCTTCTTTTTTTCATTTTCACATATACATATAGAGATTTATATAGATGATTTATCATGATAGTATTTCATTAAATTAACAAGTTCACTATCTTTATCAATTTCTTCCTCCTCTTCTTCCTCTTCTTCCCCTTCTACCCCTTCTTCAATATCAGAGAATTCTAATTCCATTTTAGATTTCATATTCAAATCTAGCTCAAAATTACTAGGTTGTATATCACTTAGAATATCATCACATTTGTTTTCTTTCACTATATGTAAATTAAGTGGATCTTTGAAATCAATAGTATGTGATATCTTGGATTCATTCCAGAAATTTTTCAGAACCCCATTATCCATACTCTGATATTCACCATCAATTACTGCATCTGGAATAGTATCATCGTAGACACCTTCCTTATTGTGTGATATATGTTCAATTTCTAAATCATCATCTTCAGATAATTTACTGTGTTTAGTCATTATAAGACTTTCCAGGTCTGTAAGTTTCAATGCTTTGGATTTCTCGTGATCTTTATAATCAAATGTCGTTTCCTCAATATCATCGTTCTCTGCTGTTGATGATGACAATAATGTATTTATATTAACTTTATGAGTTCTTTGATATACAGGTGAATTTCTTTCGGTGTAAATTTTCTTCATCATAGTTATATCATCGGAATCATCTGCAAATGTAACTTCATCGATTATATTATCATTCTCTATCTCGATGTCTATCTCAGTTTCATTACCATTTCCATTCCCACTTTCTTCTCTACTTACTTCTCCACTTCTGTTTCCAATTTTATTCAATTTATTTTCTTCTTCATGTGATATCCCTAGCTTCCTTTGTTCATTGAATTTAGAATTCTTGAAAAACTCAGCCATGTCATCATTTGCCTCCAGGGTAAGTTTGGATTTGATCCTTGGCTTTAGAGAATTATCAAATAATCCTTTTGATGATGATCCAAATAATGATTCAAATGCAGATGTTGATCTTGAGAGTGTGTTTCTTTTAGTATTATCCTTAGCCACATTATTATTGTTATTTTTCTTATTCTTATCGTCATTCATCCCCATCTGTGAGTGTGATCTCTGTAAAGTAGTGCTGTCATGATAAGAGATATTATCACCATTGTTAAAATCGTTGAATCCAAAGATGGAAATCGGTTGTTTGCTGGTCTTTCTGGATTTATTTGCGTTGTCTGATTCATGCAATTGATCATGATTTTTGAGTTGATTGTTAAGCTTTGTACTATTTTCAAAATTATGTGATTTCAAACTATTGATTGATTTGGATCGTAGTACCGTCCTTCCGTTATTGGGGTATTCTAAACCAGTTTTCTTTGTCAAATTGGATTTCAAATCATTATTGTTACCTTTATGGTATGTGACTGTATTCTCCTTGTCTCTTGCCGCATTCAAAGAAGCAATCCTACTGCGATGGATGTTCTTATTATCAGACATGTTTGTTTAAACTATCTAGCAGTGGTTTACTATTTACAGAATATAAATCCAGAGAGAAAAAAGAAAAGAAAAGAAAAGAAAAGAAAAGAAAAAGAAAAAGAAGACAATGAAACATATTCGGTAAACAATAACAAACCTCTCTCATTCCCAACACAGAAATTTCACCAGTTTCATCATCATGTCACAATTCTTAGTTTCTATGACACTCTTTCTCTGACTGATTCCAATGGTCATCACTCAGAAATTGAAGAATGTGCCCCTAGATAAGTATACGCTGGATCGGCTACAGACACTTCTCTCCTTATCAAAGGAGGATGAGAAAAAGAATCTTATCATGAAGTTAATACAATCCGATAGAGTTTTCGAAAGACAGAATACTAAGTTGATTTTAGATATACTAGATTATACACATTTGCAATCACATACACCAGAGTCAATATTTCCTCCTGTAGTAACAAATTTCCTAAACTATAAAGTAGCTAATAAAAGACAGAAAGTGGACTTTGTTGCTAACTACAGTAAAATGTTGACAATATCACATACAATTATGCAGTTTAAAGATAACAACGGAAATACATTAATTGATAAATACATTCAACAATGGAAGGAATCGCAAGTAGATTACCATTTTATGCAGAAACCATATAACAAACAAGAATTGATGGATACACCTATCAAGAAGATCTTGGAGTTGCACTTCGACACTGAAACACCATTTGCAGGAAATGTGCAACATATAATTACTCCACAAGATATAGAGAAACTCATTCATTTGAGACAACAATATAACAAAGTACTTCAGCTTAAAGTAAAACCGACAAACCTGAAAGTTGAATTGAATCCTGATAGATTCGGTGAACCCATTGTCCCATGTCGAGTCTTTAACATTCAATTTAACAGACTCCTGAAATTTAGAGCATTCATCGTGAAAAATCGTCCCATTTCATCAGAAGGAATGGCATACTTCAACGATATGGATGTACTAAGCCTGGATGGATTAGTCAGAGAAGCTTATGTCTCTTTTTTAGATAAAATTTTCACAATTGACAAAAACTGTGATATACGAAAATCCAATATAATGGAGAAAAGATTAGCTATGTCAGACCAAATTAAGAAATTGTATGAAATAGCAAAGGTTTAAAGTCATGTACATAGGAAATATATCATGTATAAATTCAAATTTAATATACTTGACTAGAAATGGATCCAGATATACCTTTTCATATCTGAATCTAAAACACAAAATGATCTCCTGTTTTCATCAACAGTTAAGCATTTTGATTGGAAATTGCATAATACATCTGTTTGAATTATCTTACTAAAAATATAGCTTGTTTTCATTTTGATGGTCTTATCATTATATGAAACCTGATAGATAATAGCAAGATCATCGTATAAGACTAGAAACTGATCATCATAGATCATTTCAATATCAATGATATTGAGAACAGTATTTATCTTGAATTCATATCTTTTATTTGATAATGTTTCAAGGTCAAATCTGAAAATTACAATGTAAGATTTTCTATATATGGAATAAAGATATCCAAATTTCTCTGTAATTTTCATCTTCAATTGACTCAATATTCCTGACTCTTTGTGAATACTTGATGATATTTCAACAAGAAACTGCTTCTTAATATCTCTATTGATCTTTACAAATAGATCGTCCATTGAAATCCGTAATAAGTTGGTGTATTTACTAATTTTGGAGTAATCATTGATACTCTGATCATTGGTATCATAATCTAGTTCAGTATTAATTTCTTCAGTAACTTCTTCATTTGAATCCGATATAGTGTTCAACTTACTACTGATCAATATCAAAAATTTCGTTATATCATTAGTTTTCAATGTGACATTATTATTTTTCTCATCTGTGGTTAATTCTAACAGTATATTTGAAAGCCAAATTATCGTTTGTTCAAAATGTTGTTCATTCTCTTTGAGTTCAATCATAAGCTGATATGCATATTTCAAGTAATTTTTACATATATTGATACATTCATTGATTTGTATGTCATAATGCAAATTCATGTCATCATTATATTGTATCAACCCTTTCAAATCTGTCAAGTAAATCAGGAAATGGTGCAAGGAAGATATAATATGATTGAATATTGTAGTTCTGGCATTACTGAAATAACTGTTACCTAATTTAGACCATCTCTTAATACCTCTTTCACTCAAGTAATCAGTTAGCCATTTTCTTGTTGCATTTGATAATGATCCAGTTAAAAGTAAATCATACAAATCATAAATTGGATCGGTATTGTTACTTTCAAACTTGATATTGTTCTCTTCATGTATATTGTTTTCTTCGTCTTCCGTAATCTCTCCCCTTAAAAGTTCAATAATTCTAATTGTGTAATCCATATATGGCTTATATTTACTATCAAGTTTTTTCATTGCACTTTCAAGATAAAAAATTAGATTTGACAATTTGGATGAAATTAATAAAACTTTATTCAACATCTTATCACTATAGATGAATTCTGTGTTTAGCTTGGATAGATTGAAGTTGTCATCTGTTTCACTTAGTATATACTGATATTTCAATGATTTATTAGGTATTATGTCAATAATATTGATTTTGCCACTAATATTATCATCATTACTCTTGTTAATATAACTATTATCAATTGCGATATCTTCAATAATGAAAATGTTTCCAAAAATACATGAAAGATGTCCATTCTGTGAACCTACTAATATTACATCCAAAACAGATAGATCAATACCATCTTCATTATCATTGACTAAACCATCATTAATATCATCCACTTCATTGTTATTCATATCTATACTTGACTTGTTATTCAATTTATTATTGACCAAATTAATTCTATTTACTCTATTGGATTGTAATGTTGGCATTGAACTAATAATATCGATTGTTTCACAGAGTCCATTGATTTCATTGGTCTTGGAATCGTTTAAACACTCATTCAAATTGCATGAAAACCACCTCAAACAAGAGATCTGTATGTTCAATTCTAAACTCCTTATCAAATTCCCTTGCATTGTGTTGAATATATAAACAATTCCATTGTTGGATGCAATGGCAAATTTCTTGCCATCCGGTTTCCATGTAAGATTGACTAATTCTTCCTGTGTATGAAATGAATTGGAAACTTTTGCTGGTTTTGATTCCATTGACTTATTATTCAGAATGTTTACATCCAAATCCCAGACTTTTTCGTTACCTTGTCGATATATCCAAATAACTGTATCGTTCAATTGGAAAGATAGTAAATCCATTTGAGGACAAATGGTAAAACATGATGACTTCGCCAATTGATGGGGGAGTTTGGCAGCATCAGCATGCATCGTTGCTTCTACAATATAATCAATTTAAAACAAAATAGTTGGTGATTAACATAAAGTACCGGATTTCATGTTCTTTTTTTTTCTTGACAATGTCTTATTCATTTTTACATGCAATTCTTCTTTTTTTCAATTTTCATTCTCTTCCTTTATTTCTGTCTCTACTTCTCTCCTATTTCCATATTCGGCAAACAAAATTTCACTATAATGTTTGCTAAAAATATCGAATTGCAGTCAGCTGCTAATTTGAAATCTTCGGAGAAGAGAAAATTAAAAGATGTTGTGAAAAGTCAAATGAAAGACTTCAGAGTACCTGAAAATCTATCAAAAGCAGCATTCAGTACACCAAGAATTAGAAAAGGAATGATGTTTTTTGATGCCAAAACTAAGGATCCAATAATGTATCAGTTGAAAGATAGTGATGATTTTATCCCTACATTAAAAGGATTATATTTATCAATAAATACATCACTGGATGATTTTGTATGTATTCCAACCATAAAAACACATGATGCAGTAATTGAACGTCTACTCAGTGGTGCAAATCTTATGATAGTTGGTTGCATTGAACCTTTCAATCATGGTTTGAAAAAGGGGGCCATTGTTGCAGTTGTTAATTATCTCAAACCAAATATACCTATAGCAGTTGGTAAATGTATGATGGATTTAGAAGGCAAGAAAATGGATGAAACACCAAAAACTGGTGTTGCAGTTGAAATTTTCACATATGCTGGTGATAAACTCGATCAGATAGGTAGAAACTTAACACAAATCCTAGAAGATGCACAAAACTACACAGAAAAGGAAGAAAAACTAATGAATGATGAAATTGTTGAAACAAAAGCTGAAGTAAAAAATAAGGAAATACAAGATAAGCCAGTTGATATTACCGACGGTGATATTAATAACGATGGTGATGTTGTTGTTGACTTGAATAAAGATTTCGGTGATAATAACTTACCAGCTCTAGAAAATCTTAAACTTGGAAACACAGAATCGAGTAACTGCGATGATTACATTATGACAGTAGAAGATATCGATGAAATGTTCAAACGATCTGTTTTATATACATTAAAAAAAGATAATCTGGAATTACCTCTCATAGCAACACAATTTATGTCAGGATATATATTGAAAAATCTCCCACCCGTTGATAAGAATATTGTTAATATTAAAAAAACTTCATGGAAGAAAAGTGTGAAATTTCTGAAAGCTATGGAGAAGGACAACTTATTAAAATTGAAAGGCAAAGATGACAAGCTAGTTATAATCTCTGTTGCACCACGTTCTGATCCAAGAATTGTTGAATTTATTCCATACAGAATTGGAAACAGTAGTAATGATAAGCATCAATCTTCAACACCTATAACAATAAGTAATGAAAATATCAAAATACAACCTGAACAACCTTTGGTCTTTGAAACCTATCTAAAACCTACAAATTGTTCCATTATGCTGTTTAACAAGTTAAACATGAAACACGATTCATTTTACACTGAGAAAGAAATCAAATCGTTGACTCAGTTATACATCAAAAAGAATCCAGACATAATCTCAAAAGCAAATCCAGAATTAGTGATCCCAAATAATGTTTTGCAAATGTTTAACATAAATACACAGATAACACGTGCAGAGTTAGCAAAGCGTGTTGTTTCTACATGTTCTCCTTACTATATGCTATATAGAAAAGGTGATGAGAGCAGTAATGATATACGGGAAAGAAGGAGGTATACATATCTTTCTGGTAAATTGCCAATGATCACTGTAGACGTGGTAAATGGAAGATATCGTAAGAAATACAACACTCGTATCAGTGGTTGTGAAAAGTTCTACATTGATGTTGAAAAACTAGCAACAATATTGAAGATCAAATGCAATAGTTCGAGTTCAATCACAGAATCTTTGAATCCTAAAGATGGGAAAATTGTCGTTATCCAAGGTAGCAAAGATCTAGAAGTGTGTGCAGTATTAGATGAGTATTATGGTGTACCTAGAAAATTGATTAATGTTAATGATTGCAGGTCAAAACGTAAATAGGCAAACAACTATTCTTGTCAGTAAACTTTTAATCAATTTATATGATCTTTTACATTTATACCAATATATTCTCATTTTAATTAGATATTTTACATTATTTTACATTATTTTACATTATTTTACATTATTGTACATTATTTGAAACTAATTTATATCATATCTTAATCTCATATTGTTTTTATATTTCTACTAGTATTTTTGAATTTTTAATTTAGTTTTCTTTTATTTGTTCGAGGTTTTTGACATTATCTTTTTGGCTTTGCTATGTTTTTTCTATTTAATAGTTTTTTGAAAATATTCTATACTTTTTGGTTTTTTTGATATGTTTTTGTATTTTTGCAAGCAATGACTTTGATTTTTTCAATCTTATGGGTATTTCTTATTTTTTTATGTTTCTGAAAATATTTTACATCTTTTCGGTTTTTGATATGTTCTAATATTTATGCAAGCAATGAATGACTTGAATTTTTTTGCTTTTTTAGATCTATTTCATATTTTTTTCAATTTTTCTGAAGTTTTTTTTCTGTTTGAATATTTGTAGAAGCAATGACTTTAATCTTTTTTGGTTTTTCATATAATTATTTTATATTTTTTTATTCTTTTTATTGGTTTTTCATATTTTTTTATTATTAAAGATATTTTGTATTTTTTAGGTTTTTATAAGTATTTATATTTGTGGAAGCAATGATTTTGATGTTTTTTAGCTTTTTAAAAGTATTATATAAATTTTATTTTTATAAGTTTTTCAGTTTTTTACTTCTATAATTATTTTATGTTTTTTATAAGTATTTATATTTGTGGAAGCAATGACTTTATTTGTTTGAGTGTTTTCTTAAGAATTTGGTATTTTTGTATTTTTATATTTTTTTACTTTTTATAGGTAGTATATTTTTTGAATTTTTTTTTTTTTTTTTTTTTTGAAGCTTTTTTTGTTTAATTATTTGTAAAAGCAATGACTTTGATTTTTTAGTAAATTTTCTATGTCTCTGCAAAGCTTTTATATTGTTTCATATTTTGGGGGTTTTAATAATATAGTATTTTTTTGGTTTTTTGGATTCCAATAATTGTTAAGTTTTTTTATTTTTTTTTATTTCTCTGCAATGATTTGGTTTATATTCAATAACTTTTTTATTTCTTTGAATCAGTTTTAAGTGTTTCTGACTACTCTAAATTCATTTCGAATTTTTTCTAGTGAATTATATTTTTTGAATTAGTTTGAATGACTTCAATAGATTCTCTTTCGGTTTAATTCAGTGACTTTTTTTTCATTTGTTCTTTTGAATCTGTGAAGCAATTTTTTTGATTTTATAATATGGTGAAGTTTTTGCAGGTTTATAATATCAAAGTAACCACCAAAAATGTATTGTTTGGTTGTATAAATATTTGATATTGGTATTGAAAATATTGGTATTGAAGATGTTGTTATTGAAGATGTTGTTATTGAAGGTGTTGATATTAATGTTGGTGATCTTAGAGTTATTAATGTTATTGTTAATGATGGGTGTTGGTACCATTGTCTAGAATTTCTTTTTATCAAGAAAAATTTTGTAAATTTGAATTTGGATGATTTGGTATTATTTTTGCTTTCTGTTTTGTGATTTGCAAATAAAATATACGGATTTTTATAATTATAATATGAAAAATGTTGGACACTGTTATTATGAGATGTTTTGTTTAAGAATAAAGCAACGTAAGGGGCAGCTACTAATTGCATATGCTGTTTATAATATAGAGTATAGTTTGATAAAATGCATGGAAAAACAACAGTCCAAACACCAAGCATATTTGTGGTTACAGTTTGCTTTAATATTGTGCTAATTTCTGGAAAGCTAATGTATGTCTCAAGGTTCATTGTACAAAAGTATTGATTTCCATTTTTGAGCCAGTAAATAAGCATTAAAGACCATTTCATAATAAAGCTAAGATGTTGAAATTTGTTGAATATCGGACTTAGTTTTCGTTGATCACTTTTAGTCAATACATATATCTGTTTTAAACTATTAAAACTTTCGTTAGCAAATAGTGAATATTTCAAATATTCCATCAAATGATTAATCTTGCAGTGAAGAAAAAGAATAACTTTTTTCGAAAAAACAAACTTGTATAAATCAATTGGGGTTTTTAGAAATTTATAGATAGTATGATTATTATTTCTTTTAAGTGATGTCTGATTATCAAAAAATAACATATTCGTTATTTTCAGAGTTTGATTTGAGACTATATGAGACATATTTTGTACACTGTGCATGTTTGAAAAAATGGTAGTTATTTGGGATACATTATCAATCATTGATATGTTTGATATATCTTTTGATAAATTTGATAATGGATTGTTGTCATTATTATTGTTATTATTAAAACTATTAGTTGTAACAGTAGTAATAGTTGAGTTATCTTTATTGTTGTTCTTATGATGGTTACTGTTACTATTAATATTATTAGTACTAGAAGATAAAGAAGTGGAGGTGGTATGATTATTATTATTGGTTGTAATTATCGATTGAAGATTAAAAACACTTGATTCATCCTCAAATTCTTCAACATTGAAGTTGTTTGGCGAATGATTATTTGTGAAATGTTCCTCAATATTTGAATGAGGAGAGTCTGTATTTAGTTCAACATCAGAATTTAGATCATCTAAGAAATAAGGTGATGATTTCCCAATAAGCTTTAAATCATCATTTGTTACCAATGTGTAACATGATAATGTTGTTAATACTCTTGATTCATTGGTATGATCAAAAATTTCCTTCTCTGGGAAGTATTTCATCTTCAATTTCAGGACAGAATCTAGTTTGACTCGATATGATGGACATTTGATTTTAAATATTTTATCCAATTTGCAGTTTTTTTGATAGAATCTGATTTGTGGTTTGATAACTTCTTTGATAAATGTTGATATGACTTCATTCAAAAATTCTTCAGAGCATAAAATATCCCATCCTTTTCTTTCATATTTTCCCATCCATTCATATCTAAAATCATTTATTTTTATCTGATTACTGAAAAGTTCAAGACAAAATTTATAAAATTGAATTTGTGAATTATCAAGTACTGAATAACATTCTTCGATCCAATTTGAATCTGTATAGAATTTACTTTTAATATCAACTGTTTTGAAATCAGATGGTAAAATATAGGGATTCTTATTATATTTTAAAGCAGTGATACCATTTGTAGCAACAATAATAGGAGTGGTAGCGTTGATAGTATTGGTGGAAGCAGTGATAGATTTTGTATTAATAGAAGAAATATTATTTGAGTTATTAGATCTTCTGTTTTTCAATTTAAGCAATTTAAGCAATTGTTTGGTAATTGATTTTTTAATCCCGTTATCTTTCTTTTCTTTAATATCATAAGAATCAATTTGAGATTTATATAATGGGGAATATTCTTTACCATTATGACCAGTTAAAATAATATGAAGAAAATCAGAATATAGTGAATTACCATTCATTTGATGTAAATGGAAATCATCTGAGTAAAATATTTCACAAGTATCATAATCTGTCAATGAAAACTGAAACTTATTTTTTAAGAAACAATCTATATCATCAAAGTTATTAGAAATTGAGTTAGAGTTTGATAAGGATTTTTTTAGTTTAGATTTAATATTAGCTAAAAAATTTGGTTTGAGGTATGGCATGATTGATGAATTATCATTATCAAAGGTAACCAATGAATTTGGACGAACCAAATTCTTCAACTTTTTAATATCTTTATTGAAAAATTGTAAGAAATAAGAATAATTGGATTGAGAAAATCTCCATAAAAATTTAGGTTGGGAGATATACAAATTAATTTCTTCAATTGAAGGTTCAAACATAAAAGGTTCGACATTAAGTAAAGTTTTGTCAAGGAAAGAAAATTTGGGTTTATCTTTCAATCTATAATACGACAATGACCAAGAATAAAGCATGTACAGTTGCCTTTTAAGAATAGTTCTTGCTGAAGCTTGCAAATCCTTTTTATCAAAGGTAAGATATTCCGATCTCATTGCTTCTAAAAATTGAGCAGTACCATAAATAGTTAAAGTTGTTGGTGAGACATTCAATGAAAATCTATCAGAGATAGATGGAGTGGCCTCAAAGTTTAAATACATTTTAAGGGAAGCTTAGTGGTGGATTTAAATTTTTACTAATGGCTTTCAAAAACTTTAGATTGTGCTGACTAACTGACTACGAGTTTGTTGAATGAAATAGAAATCTGAAGTAAGAGTTCAAAAACGAAAACATAAGTCAAATGAAAAAGAGCAACAAACAAGCACAAGAAAAAGAAGAAAAAGAAAAAGAAAGAAGAAGATGATGCCTTTTAGATGGGACAAAATAGGGGAAAATATCATATTGTAAACAAATAAAAAGAAATTGAGAAAGAAATCAATTCTAGTTTATCTGTAATCATGTAAATTCTAATGTTAAAGATATAACATTTCATAAACATATAGATTTTCCTTCTAAAGCTTTCCCTTTTTTATTTCATTGGAGAAAAAAAGAAAAAAAATAATTTGGGTGGCTCAACTTCCTTTTTTTTTTTCTTTTGCTTCTTCTAGTGTTATTTGGGTCGATGGGTCGATGGGTCGATGCTGAGGCTCATCATTTTAGTTGATTGATATTATTGTAAATGAACACTATCCCTTTGAATTCAATTGCAGGTATTGCATGTATAGTTGTTTTCCCTCAAATTGTATTGATTGTAGCTGCTGTTAAAGAGAAACGGTGGACAAAGATCTAATAAGTTAGTAATTACCATATACAAAATCGGAATACAGTAAAATTGTAGACTCACCATTATCATATTATGAGTTGAAACTTACGTGAATAAATATATATCATTATTCGAGCAAATCTCTGTCAAGTGAATTCTTATATTCAATATTTTCTATTGATTGATATAAGAAAACAAAACAAAACATAACAGAAGAAAACATAGCATAACAAAAGAAAAGAAAAGAACCGATGAAAGATGATGAAAGATGATGAAAATTTGCCACTAACCCACTACAACAACTTTTTTTTTTCGTTTTTTTTCGTTTTTTCTGATTTTTTGCCACTTAATCAAATTGTCGGCGGCTTGACAATTTAGTTATTATAAAATCATCAATGCTAATTTTCTGGAATATTAATATATCTTCTTCTTTCCTCTATTTTCCTCTTCTTTTTCTTTTTCTTTTGTACTTTATCATCACAAAAACAATTGAAATGGATATCCATATCCCGAAAGAACCCTCAATAGCATCGGTTCATTTAATTGATGAAGAGAAAAATTTCGCAAGTAGTCTAGAAAATTATGTGGATAAGTGTTATATAGGAAAATCAAATGATGATAATGGTTTGAATTATCATATAGTTTCTGTATTTGGTTCTCAATCAACAGGTAAATCAACACTTTTGAATAGATTATTTGGAACAAAGTTTGATGTTATGGATGAAGAAAAGAGACAACAAACTACAAAAGGTATTTGGTTCTCACATGCTAATTATATTGCTACAACTGAAAAAAATTTAGAATTTGATAATAAAAAACCTAATGATAAAAATATCTATGTTTTAGATGTTGAAGGTGTTGATGGTAGAGAACGTGCAGATGATAAAGATTTTGAACGTAAATCAGCTTTATTTGCATTGTCAACTTCTGAAATTTTAATTGTTAATATTTTCGAACATCAAGTTGGTTTATATCAAGGTGCAAATATGGAATTATTGAAAACTGTTATGGAAGTCAATCTTTCATTATTTCATCAAAGTAAACAAAAGTGCCTTTTATTGTTTGTTATTAGAGATTTTACTGGAATGACACCTTTGTCAAATCTAGCTAAGTCACTTGAAGCAGATATGAATAAAATTTGGAATGATTTAAACAAACCTGAAGAATGCAAAAATTCAAAAATTAGTGAATTTTTCGATCTTAATTTTTTCTCAATAACTCATAAATATTATAAACCTGATGATTTTGAACAAAATATAATGCAATTAGGTGACCAATTTCTAAATGATTCCTTATTTAATAACAATAAATATCATAAAAAAATACCAATTGATGCATGGGCATTATACTCTGAAAAAATTTGGAATCAAATTGAAGAAAATAAAGATTTGGATCTACCAACACAACAAATATTAGTCTCCAAATTCAAATGTAATGAAATATTAAGTAATATCTATGATAATATATTTCTTAAAGAATTCTCTGATATTGAAAATCCTTTTGATAATCCAACAGAATCTTGTCAAATTTTCAAAAATTTGAGAAATAAATGTCTTTCCAATTATGATTTGCAAGCTTCACGTTATCAAAATTCTGTATATTCCGATATACGCTCTCAATTAATGGAAAAAATTGACTTCAAATTAAAAGATTTTTATTCCACCATTTTGAAAGATTTATCAACAACTTTACTTAGTGAGTTACAATCAAAGTTCCCGGAAATCAAGAAAAAGAACAAGACAAAATCATTCTATGAGATATTAACAACGGCAATTGAGGATGTAATAAACAATTTCCAAACTAAGTCATCTGAATTTCAATTCACAGATAATAATGATGTATCTGCAAAAATCTATGAAAAGGAATATATCAGAGAATTATCCAATTTGAAAGAAAACTTAACTGAATTCTCAAATAATCAGAAACAAAAGGAATCGAAACTATTAGTCAATAAATTATCAAAGAAATTCCAAAACCATTTCAAAGATTATGTAATTGAAGAGTTATCCCAACCAACAAATGATTCTTGGGATAAAATATATGCAAAATTTGAGTCTATCACTACTAAACTTCTGAACCCGTATTTAAAAAATTCAATGTATGATTTTAAACTTGGTTTAGATGAAAAAAATAATGAAATATTACATTTAAGAATGATGAAATCTTTTTGGAATAAATTTGATGATGTAGTTCACAATTTTATTAATGAAGATTCTGTTTCAAGAATTTTAAGAACAATTTTTGAAGATAGCTTCAAATATGATTCGAAAGGCTTGCCTTTAATATGGAAAAACTTCAATCAAATTGACTCACAATTTAATAATGCGATTGAAGCGACGAAATCATTAATTCCAATACTAAACTCAATCAGATTATCAAATGGAAAAGTACTAGAAAAACCCAAATTCTCCTTTGATGATGCTTCAAATATTCATTATAATGATGGTGGAGATGAGGATAGTGATGGCACCTTTGATGATTCTTCGGATGAAAGTCTCGACATTGATGTTGAACCAATAAATAAATTTGCAACTTTACTTACTGCAAAACAGCAAATAAAGATTAAGCAAAGATTCAAGAGAGAATCAGATGCAATTTATCTAGATGCTAAAAGGTCAATGGTGGCAAACAAAACAAACATTCCAACTTTCATGTATATTCTTCTTCTAATCCTCGGATGGAATGAACTAATGATAGTTTTAAGAAATCCATTATTGATTGTTATTACGGTGTTTGCTTTAACAGGATTATACTTTGCCTATAATATGCAAATGTTAGGACCTATGTTAACTGTTATAAATGCAATGTTAGGTCAAACAAAAGTTGTTATAAAGGAAAAATTGAGAGATATCCTGATTGATGAGAATGAAAGTGAAACTACTAATGTAAAAAATAAGGATAAAAATGAAAAGGGTAGCTTCTCTTTCCATGATTCATCAAAATCTACTTCCTTGGAAGAATTTGAACTGCAAGACATGTAAAATAAAGGTAATATACAGTATTCTCAGATTCGCCTAAATAATTATAATATAGTTGTTTATAAAGTAATAATCATTCAACTACATAAGAACATCTTCTTGATCTGCTTCAATTTCTAGAATATCATTATCATCTTCTTCTTCTTCTTCGTCGCATCTTTTCTTTTCTAGATTATTGAATGCATCGAAATGAATTGGTCGATGACATTCATGGAAAAATGGTAAAGGCTGATCGATTTTTAGTGAATAATCAAGTTCTTTACTCCAAGAATTAGAGATAAATGAGTAATTCCATATATCTGCTTCCGGGACCATAGTGAATCCTTTAAATTTCTCCGTTAATATCAAAGGTGTACTAACTCTGTAATCATCAGAATAATGAATCAATCTATCAGTTTGACCTAAGTATTTAGCATACTTAACACCCCATCTCAGTCCATTATTTGTAACACGATTACTTGTGATTGTAACACTACCATTATTAATAGAAACAGATATAACAGAAGACTTGTAGCTCCACTCGTATTCATTCTTCATTCTTGCATGATTGATAATTTCGTAACAACCATCAACATCAGTTTCTTTGCCTGATGGAATTGTATGGATCCAGCCTAAAGGTTCCAACCCTTTCAAATATTCACTATTTACTGGAGTTTCAGGGAAATTAACTTGATTGTGTTCACCTAATTGTGGTACTATAACAATACATCGAATTTCCTTGACCTGATTATTATCGATAGGAGATTTACCATAAATATAACCACCAACTTGTACTCTGGTATCACAACATGACAAAAATGTTGATAGAATATTTTTCGGTAAAACAAATGCATAACTATCTTCATCTGCAAAGTTTCCAGATGTCACAAAAACTTTACTTTTTGGTAATTCCAACATGCTTACCAAAATCGCTCTTTTTCTCCAACTTGATTTACCTTCGAATTTCTCTTGTCCATTTGAATTAGTCGTTACTGTAATAATCTCTTCACCATGAACATTCACGGTTTTAACTCTAGTGGAAATTGTTTGTCCCTCTTCGTCATCTTCTTCAGTATTTTTGTTGTTTTCAGTATTCATACTTACAGCTTTATTACCTTCAATTTCGGCTATTTTTTGATTTTGAACTGATGGGGCGTTCAATTTTTGACCCAATATAATATCTCTAATTTCATTATCTGTTAATGAGTCAATATTAACACTATTTTTCTCAGAATAATCATTTAATATCAGATCTGCCAATTGTGATTCAACATCTTTCCATTGTTCCATGGTCAAAGATGGCCATAGATGATGTTCCTTGGTGACAATATTACTATTAGGTTTTAAAATCATCTTTGTTTTGACATCATTCACTTGAAGTGCTCTCATTAAAACAATCAACCTATTGAATGCAGTGAATGATGAGCAAGTTTCTGTCCAATCGTCATAAATATTGAACAAAACCATTTGTGGTTCCTTTGCTGTACTGACTAAGTTACCTAACTTGTCAATCTTCAGTGCTGCATCAAATGGCATATTAAGTTCTGTTGGTCTAAGGGAAATATTTGGGAAATCAAGCATATGCACTTCTAATGGATCTAAAATACCTTTGGTAGTAATGATAATTTGTTTCGGTTTCTCTTCATTTGGTAAAGATCTTACCAAAGCAGCTACCTCTTCAGCTGATTTCCACTTGGATATTTTACTTCGGAATTTTTGACCTTGAAATATCGAACTATGCATAACCTTCAAGAAGAGTTGTCCTGTTCGTGGGTTAATAATGAACAATGCACCATTCAATACTTTGATGGCAGAGTTTCCTTCACTAGTCCTATGAGTAACCACACGATATACATTGGTATCATCAACAATAAATTTATTATCATTATTAAATAATTCAGCATAATTACTTGAACTTAAAAATGTCTCTTGTGGTTGTGCTTGATATAATTGTAAACCTTTTCTGATTCTTTCCCTTAAAACATACATTGCTGGATTAGCCTTCATTATGGTTTTCATTGCCTTTTGAACTAACTCTTTCAATCCAGGAAACCAATTACCATAAGCATCGTACATATTATACGCCAAATCAACAGCAATTAAAACACCCGTTGTAGAAGGATAAACACTACTTGTATCGGTTGTATAGTCCAAAAATTTAGCTCTAGCATAACGTGAGATATCATGAGAATCATAATCTCCATACCTAATTTGAATATCGAGCCAGAATTGATCACTTTTTATAGATGAATTATCGTTGTCTGAGTCAAATAATAAAGATGGTTTAGAACAACTCCATTGAGTAACACCAGTTAACAAAATATCAGCCGTTGATGAGTTCATTTTATATGATTTTCGAGGATGGATTGGTAATTTCTGAACACCATCTATCATTAACTCTTCTAGATGACTATCAAAAACTTGGCATAAATCGACGACAATACTTTCATGAATTTTTTGCCATAAATGAGCTCTGAATATTTGAATTAATGATATTTTCAAAGTCGGAATCTTACCATGTAAGAATATTCCGGTTAAATCCAACTGAACTAAGAAACCAACATAAACATTAGCTCTATTGATTGTAGGTGACCACCATAAAGTGAACCTTCTATTTGGAATTTGTGATAAACCAGAACGTTGCGCATTTGTTAATTTTTTAAATTTCAAGGTATCCTCAAAACCTGAAGCTTTTTCCCAAAACAAACCTTCCCAAGATTCAAATCCAGTACCTTTAAACAGTGTATGCTCAAGAATAGTTTCAATACCTCCGAGAGCCTGAATAACATCGGTACGGTATGAATTCAAATTCCAGAGTCTACCATCATGTCTATCAGATAACCACCAAAACGGATTAGTCCTTATTATAGAATACTCTTTGAACTCTTTACGTATACGATACCCTTTATCAATTGCCAAAGTTTGTCTATCTTTTTGAAACAATGTACTCACTCTTGGTAATCCTCTATCCCAACAATCTTCTAAATCTTCAAAAGTTAGTCTTTTCTTTAACTGTTCAGCTTCTGATCTTTTGCTGGAAAATTCAGACCAAACCCTTTGAGAATCTATGAATTCATTTTCCCATGTAGTGATATATCTATAAATTGTGGGAATCAATCTTTCATCATCATGTGTCATACCAGAACGGAAATGTGTGATACCAGTATCAGTTTGACGTGACCATCTCAAATCTGATGAAGGAATAAGAATATGGGAGGCACTTAGCATACCTAAACCACCAAGCTCCTTTGGTGTATAAAAAACTGCTGGTGGAAAACGGGTTGGCATCTTAGAATTCAAACCTGATTTCACCTTATTTTGAATTTTAGTCTCAGATTTCACAAGTATATCTAATAGAGGCTCTGTAGCTACAATAGCTTCACGATAATAAACAAATAAGGATAAAACAGCTGTATTCCATTTACTTGCAATCTTAGTAAAGGGACTTGACCCTGCAGATAGCAATATTCTCCTAATATTATTCTGAAATTTTTCAATATCTTCCTGTGTAACTTGTAAGAATGCTTTAGCAGTGATTTCCTTTGAATTCTCATCAATAAGATCCCAAACACCTTCCTTTGATGCTTTACTCTCTTTCATTCTAAAAAGAGGAAGAATTCGGATTTCAAATCCACACATTGTGAACAATAGATTAGGATTATCTTTTGAATAAACTGATGCTAATGTATTATCCCATTTCAGGTCAATAATCGATCTTGGTAAACGTCTCGATATTTCCCAAAATGTTGCACGTCCTAAATGTACGTCATGTCTGGTTAATTTCATTCTTGAATCTCTTGGCCAGCATCTTCTGTTATTATAACCCACAATTTGTTCGAAGTTGGGATCCGGATGTTCTGATAGATAATCCTCAATCAATTCATCAGAATCTTCTTTATCAAATCTGAAAAAAATAGTAATTTTATCAATGTATCTCATATACAGTTTGATTGGATGAGATTCTTGTTTTTCTAAACTTTCAAATTCCAAAAACTCATTTGGATTTTCTGGTGATCCTGCGATATCAGTTGCTCTATCAATTCCCAAAATCATCAAGTCAGTAGCCAATGCATAATATTGATAAACGAATGATGCGAATTGTAAACCTTTGATAATACCAAATTGATTAATGTGACTCATATCTTTATAATTAATACTAACATTGTTTTTAGCTGTTATATAATCAGCAATATTTGGATCAACAACTAACCTTAGCAGTTGATTGAGTAATGTAAAATCTATTTTTTCAGCAAGTTTATCTAATGAAGTCTGTAAAATGACATTACATTGGCCATCAGAAACATTCCAAACATCTGGTAAATTATTAATTCCTTGGCACCATTTATAAGTTAAAAGTGGTGGAATCTCTGCATCATTTGGTTTAACCCAGTTCGGAAATAATCCTCTTTTCTCAGCTTCATACCATAGATATTGATCAAGATAAGCATCTACAATTTTTTCAAGAGGTTCAATATCATAAACTGGAGATATGGAACTATAATTATCAGCCATTTCAAGTTTAACTTCTTTGAAATTTCTCTGCGTTAAAATTGTTCTCTTGATATTAGCTAAAAATTCATGTGGATTATCATATGCTTGTTCAATAATTGATAATTCTTGTCTCTCTTGAGAATTCAATCTACTATTCCCTTGATAAACTTCTTTCAAATTTTCTAGAGCCAAAATAAGGATTTTACTATCATGTTTATAATTGATTGGTGGAAATGGAATGGGAACAAAACTTCTACTTTCTAGCCAATTAACCATATTCATATAAATTTGAACACCTTCTTCGGGAGATATAAATGAACCTTCCTTTTGATATTCTAATTGTCTATCTTGTTCATTTTTAATCCACAAACGTGTTAGTCTACCAAGATTCTTCTTCACTACTGTTTTCTCAATTGATTTTCCCTTTTGAATTCTTTCTCTATTGTAATGAGCAACGGAGATCCAACCATCAGCTTTGGCTTTGATATATCTTTCAATTATATTAACAATTGGTTGAGGTAATCCCGGAACATTCCATGGAATGTTGGCTTTCCAACATCTCCAAGCTTCACTCAAATGTTGTAGAATTGTCTTGGATTTATTTTGTTTCATTCCTTCAGGTATCATATCAAGTATATCCTTCATAACAGCTGCTCTCAATTCTAGATCATAGTATGAGTCAACTCTTTGTTTGGTAATAGTTTTGGTTACCTCTTTTGATTGTCTTCCTTCAAATTGACGAGATAATAAATTTCCCAACCATCTTTCCAAAATTGGAATGATACCTCTCAGAAAAAATATCCAAACTCTCCAAGCAGGTTGCCAAAATCCACAACCAGGTCCTTTTCCAATAATTTTATTGAATTTACTATAAACAACATGTTTCAAATCTTTTATTGCCCTAATTTGATGCATTACTTTATATTTATATCTATAAATACCAGTTAATTGACCCATATGATTCATTGCATAATATAATCCATCTGCTAATTGATAAGCATCTATATTTCCTAATCTAAACTGAATATGGGCATCAACGATCATTTTGATCATTCTGAGAAGTTCTCTAATAAGATGAAAAGCATTACCGAATCTAGATTTTTTACGTTCCTTAGTTGATAAAGTTTTGGTTGGTTTCAAATTAAAATTATAATCTAGATGTAAATATGTTAAACCTCTTTTATGAATCAACAAATTAAGCATGTTATGACCTTGTTTACATACTTGTATACCAACTTCAATCCAATCCAATGACGTTTCTTTGAAATATTTTGTATTTTTCAAGGCTTTCAACAATTTTGGAGTTGAAGTATTGGAAGGATATTTTTCTTTTTTCAATTCATTCAATACATCACGTTTTAGTAGTTTCTGATAAGAAATTTTAACTTTGACACGTTCATTTGAAGGAGGACGAAGTGAATACCAATTCTTTATTAGGGGCACATCTTGAGCTCTCTTCATTTCACCGGTACTAGAATTGAAAGGATTTGTTGACCAATATAATTCGAATGATTCATATGTATTTTTATTAGGTATTAGATCATCATCTTCTAAAAATGGAGCAAAGTCATGAGGTAAATCAAAGGAAGTTTCATCTGTGTTGGTAGCAAAATCGTCAATCATTTGTCCTGTGTCTTGGTTAAAATCTTGGATTTCAAATATATTTGTGATAGATGATTTTGGATGAATTTGATTATAATCAGAATCAAAATGAAATACAGGGAGTTCCGGATCCTCAGTTTTCCTGAATAAAACAGTTGGTAAATGGTATTTTGATAGAGAGATTGATCTAACTAATGAATTGAACAAGTAAGGGAAAGCAACTTTATATTCTGATTTGATTGGATTTCTGAATATAATTCTATCCAATGAATTAAATTCATTAAAATCTTCCTCTTCTGGATTTTCAGTTCTGTATAAAGGTTCAAACTTAGGACCTCCTGGTAATGCGATATTCAAAGCTTTTGCAGTAAACAGAGATTCTTTGTCAAATAAGTAATAGTAATTTGGATCAATTTGTTCATCACTTATTAAAGGCATTGATAACCTTTGTAAATTAGTTAATGTGTTTATATTCAAATTATAATTTCTATAAGATTCACCATTAACAAAATCTAGATTGTCTATGAGTGGTTTTTCATCATAGAACCAATCAATTACAGCTTCATCTTCTATTGGGTCCAAATCTAAACGAATTGGTTGAAGTGAATCTATTGTAGGAATTTGATCAGCAAAGTTTAGAAATGGTTCTTCATCATCAAAAGGTGGGAATTTCATCCTTCGAAAATTTTTACGATCCCGTTTTTCTCTTCTCATTTGAATCCATACAGTAGACCATTGTGCTTTATATATAGGTTCTATAACTCTTGGAATTTCATTAACAAAAGAGATAGCACCACCTGTATGATATAAAACTTTTACAGTTTTCTCAGTTTCCCAAGGTTGAGGTATATTTTCAAGTAGTTTTAGTAAAGCATGAGGCATATATTTGAGAGCTCCTAACATTGCACGCTTCTCATTATTAAATGATCTGGAAGATAAATCACCTTGAGAATTGATGATTTTACGTACATGTTCAGGTGGCATTTCATATTTGACATTATGTACAAGTGAACCTTTTTGAATTTGTTTTTCAGTAAATCTTAATTTTTGTAATTTTTTCCATTTTTCAGTTCTCTCCTTAATGATATTTATATCGATATTGTTTGAAGGTATTTTGGAATTGTTCTTTGAAGAGGATGAAGGTGGTGGTGGTGGTGGTGGTGGTGGTTTTGCCTGTTGTTGTTGTTTGAGGACTGTTGATAGTTTTTCTTGGTTAGATTTTAGATTTGATATGCTAGGCGGTGGTGGTGGTAAAGGTTTATTAGTTGAAAAGTTTTTAGGAATTGATGGTACTGATGATAATGATGATCGTGGTGGTGGGGGAGGTGGTGGTAAAATCTTGATCTTTTTCTTTAATGGTTCTCCTGGTAAATTAGAGTTGTCATGAGATATAGTTGAAATATTTGCGGTAATCGGAAGTTGTGATGATGATGATGATGATGAACATGTTGGTGGTGGTACTGCAGGTCTCTTTGGCGGTCTATTCTGTGGCCTGTCAGATTTAGGAGGCATCTTTGAAGTTGATTTGTTTGTTTGTAAAAGAGATAATCAATTAATGAAAGAAGAATAATTAGAAAAAACATGAAAACAAAAAAATAATTATTGTCTCTTTTTTTTTTTTCTCCAATTTTTTTCTTATAAGTGATGAATGATAGATATCTCTGAAATTTTCTATAATATTGAGTTTTGGATAATGATACAGATATTGATCCTTAGTTACATATTATAAATTGTATATTATATACTATACATAATTATATGAATGCCTTTTTAGAGCTAAGTGATGAATTGAGCTTCATTCGAGCTTCTCTAGCGATAGCACGAGCTTCTTCTATTTCTTGAGATGTACCCTGTGTTAAATCAACAGCATAATTATATGCTAATTGCCAATTAGAATTCGACATTTCATGTTGTGCCAACCATAATCTAGCCTTTGTAGTTTCATCTGTTATATCTCCATTGATTTCATCATCTAAACAAATTTTCATATAGAATTTAGCATTTTTAATATCATTGATATGTTCATGTAAATAACCTAATTTATAAAGAATTGAAGAATCTGAATCAATCGAAACAGATAATGCCTTTTTATAAGATTTTATTGCATCTTCATAGTCTTCCAATTTTTCACAACAATTACCAATAGCTTGCCACATTCTTTTATCCATTGGCTTTAAAGAACATGCTCTTTGATAATAATATAATGAATATAGATGCATATCTAGGACTTCATAAGCTTGACCTAAACCATACCATGCTCTAAAATCTTTATTATTAGTATCTACTGCTCTTCTATAACTTTCAATTGCAGCATTTGAATTTTTCAATTCAACAAATTCATGACCCATTAAAGTCCAAGCACTTAAACAATCTTGACTCAAAGATAGAGCTCTTTTGTAATACATTATTGCCTTTTGATGATCGAATTTAATTGAATGATAATTAGCTATTATACAACAAGTTTCAGGACGTAAAGGATCAACTTCATAAGCATAATGAGCTAGATATGAAAGTTTTGATTTATTCTCCATAACATATAAGATATTTGAATATATATCCATTTCATCCAATCTCATTGGATCCGATTTTAAGATATCATCAAAAATATTCTCTGCTGTGACATAATCCAATTCATTATATGATATTAAAGCTTTCTGTGTCTTTAAAAAGCTGAAATTTGGGAAAATTTCAAGTAAATCATTTAAATTTGATAATATTTCATTTGAAATTTGATAAAATTCTTGATAAACTGTTATTTTGAAGAAAAGAAACATTATATAATATTCTTTTTGATCTATAAATTTAGTATTTTTCTGTATTCTATTTATCATTTTCAAAGCATCACTAAATGTAGATAAACTTGAAATTAATTCTTTCCAACAACTCCAATTGATTGGATATAGACATATTGATTGATAGAACATTTCTTGTGCATGAGACAGTTTTTTAGATTTAAGAAATATAATACCTTGTAGATAAAGTAAGAATGGATCATTCAAATTTGATAGATTATTTGATTTTTTATATTCTTCAATTTTTTTAATTATAGTTGACAAATTTGGATTATGTGAACTACTATCATTTTGACCTAAAATTGCACCATTTTCTAAAGTTTTCTTTTTTTCGCCACTCAAATATAATGAATATAATCGTAAGAATAAAGCTTTATAACTTTTGCAATTTTTCAATATTTCAGAACATCTATTGAATTCTTTACAATTGAAGTAAGAGTTTGCTAATGCTATTTCATCTCTTTCAATAAATTGAATAAATTCATCATTATCAGATTTCGTCAATCCACTTATATTACCGAAATTTGCACTATTTTGAGCATCAAAATCGGCAGATAAGTTCCCTGATGTAATTGCAGAAGGTATAAAGTTTAAACTGTTAGTTGATCCTATACCTGTCGTTACTGTTCCACTCAATTTATTTGTTGTATTTACGTTTATACTGTTATTATGATTATTATGATTATTATGATTATTAGTAGTAGTTGTGGTTGTACTATATGAATTTCCTATTCCTAATCCTAATCCTGTATTTACATCATAATTTGTAGATCCTAATGGTTCAAATGAAGTTGAGGATAATAATGGTGATGATAAAGAATTTGTAGTATGTATATTTTTCTGATTATTAGATCGTTTCATGATTTGGAATTCAGCATATTGTTGTTCACGAGTCAATGGAACCATACCATTTAAAGCTTCACTTGACCATTTAGCTGAATAATCCAAATGACGATCTATGAGTAATAAGTTACTTTCTAGAAATATTCTCCTTATAGCCGATACTTGTTCAAAATCCATCCTACAATCACTACAATTGGAGCAAAACAAACTAAAATGAAGAAGAATCAAGTTAAATCGAAGTATGATATTAAAGTACATATAACATATAATACTAACAAAACAAAAGTATAGCTACACCTTCCCAATTAGGAAAGGGACTCTGAAAATTCTCTATAAGTTGAAAGAATAATGATAGTATTATATATAGTATTATAGATAGTATTATAGATATAAATATATAAATATACAATACTAATCATTTATCATCTGGTACAATTGGTAGAGATTGTATTGTCTTTTCTGTACTAATTTCAACTTCATTGTTCTTCTTACCATGTTTACGTCTTCTACGTTTTCTACCATTATCTTTACCTCCATCAACTTGTTCATTATGTTCACTAAGTTCATTCTTAACCTTCTCTTTCACATCTCCTTCTTCATCCTCTTTCTTTTTTGGTTTTTTCTGCTTTTTCTTCATTGCTAATGGATTGACACCTTTTACCTTTTTAGGTCTTTTCACAGGTGGAGAATTATCATTAGTTTCTTCATCATTATCTGTTTCATTTAATCGTTTCCCAGCATTGATACTATTCAATCCTTGTGTAAGTTTCATTCTTTCAACTAATGTAACAACTCTTTTGGTGACTTTACTTAATGGTTCCATTACTAGAACACTACGATGTATGAAACATAATGGGACACCTGCAATATTTCTCAAACTAGTTCTCAAATTTTCATCTTGTGTAACAACCAAATACCTATATTTATTCTCTCCTTCAACATTAGTGATACTTTTGATACATTCAAATGATGAAAGAGTATCTTTATGACCACATCTTCTCTTTTCCATTCTCTTTGCAATATCAATAGCAGTTTGATTGTTACTATCATAGAGATGTTGGATACAACATTGAGTAATCAAAAACTTACATTCCATTTGAACAATCATATTCAAACCTTTGATTAAATCAAAACTTATTTTAGCAGATTCTAAAACTGTGGAATCGTCAACTAGACATTGGATTGGTGGTTTAAACTTGAATGTTGTACGCAAAACTTGGATTTGTTTACGATATTGTTTTGCTCTCTTTTGTCTCATAATTGCATTAAACTCTAAGTCTTTTCTTTTCTTTTCTTTTCTTTTCTTTTCTTCTTTTCTCTTCTTTTCTCTTCTCTTCTACTACTCTTCTACTACTCTTCTACTACTCTTCTACTACTTCAAAAAGAAATGCAAAATTTGAAAAAAAAAAAAAAAAAAAAATTCTTCATCATTTCCCTTTTAGGAAATGCGAACATTTAATATTAAATTAATAAAATTTATTGAATTACTTTATGTCATGAAAATAATTCATTTCCTTTCCTTCATCTTCTTTATCTTTTCTTTTTTTTATTCTATTTCTATTCTATACTATAATCAAACAAATGACTCAATCACAAAATCTCATCAAATTATTAACATTGTCCAATGTTTGGTATGGAACTCAATTGGCAACTCTACTCTTTGCATTTTTGACATTTGTTTCTTCCTTCTCCTTGGCTTATAATCTTGCTTATTTCTTTATAACAGTATCGTTAACTATATCATTGTACCAATCCTTGATTGCTTCAAAGGAAGGTACCAAAACTTCATCTTCTTCTGCTTCAACTTCTACTTCCACTCCTACATCTACCTCTGCTTCTGCTTCTGCTTCTGCTTCTGCTTCAACTTCTCCTTCATCAACTAATATTAACACTGTACAGCAAATTCTGAATTTTGTTAAATCATTGAAACCATTGATTAAACCTGCAAGATCACATTCAACAACTCCTTATATCTTATTATCTTTGGCTCATTTACTCATTTTACCAAAATCAACATTAACATTATTCCCATTTGTCATTTTCTCAGTCTTCCATGTTTTAAATTATACTCGTACATTCGTTATTCCAAAACTTAATATCAATGTCAATCTTCAAAATCAATTCAAATCTATTCTTGAATTCATTAATACTAAATATAGTGAAGTATGTTATGTATGGGCTGTTCAATTCCAATTAGCTTCTCTGTTAATTTCAATTTTGTGGGCATTAGTTAATACTCCTCTAAATCTAATAGGCTATGGTGATGGCAAAACACTATTAAATTATTTAACTGTTTTTGTTTGGGCTAATTTCATTAATGTTGTTCAATCAGATAATTTACTGATGAAATCAACTATCAATAACTTCATTGCTGTTGTCGACGGTGTAGTTTCAGAACCAAGAGTTCCTATCGAAATTAGAAATTTCTGGTTCAAAATCAAAAATATCATCAAATATAAATCTTTAGATCATTCCAAATAATCTACTGATATCTTTCAGAAGAAAATTGATTATGATAAGATAATCTCCCTAATATTTTAATCTCTTTATAATATATATATATATATATATATATTATATTCAAATAAAATTATATAAAATATGAAATATGAAAGCTTCCTATTGATTTGTTATTAACATTTACTCTCCTTTTCTCTTTTAAGTATTTTCTCAAATTCAATTACAGATTTTAATAATGGACCAGCATCAGTTAATGTATGACCTGTTATTAAAATCCTCACGAAATCATCATAATTCATACCTGGTTCAATCATTTGTAAATGATAATCATATGAATATTTAAATTCTTCCCTCTCATAATCATGTAACTCATATAATGATGAATTCTCAAGTAATTTATTAAAATTATACATCTTAAACCATTTGGAAGTTTCTCTTGTACACTTACCAATCAAATGCCTTAAATAATTCTCAAATGCTCCACAAAATGTAATATAATAAGGAACAACTTCGGATTTATCATTATCATAAGTTAAAAGCTCATAAATATAAAGATTTTTAACAGATTTTTTGATATTCTTCTTTTTTAAACCTTTTGTAATTAACCCATAGAAATATCTATAATTATTCATTGAAAATCTCCATAAAAATTTAGGATTACTTAAATATAACTCAATATCTGAATCTTCTACAACAAAATTCCATGGTGTTACTCCTTTACATGCAAAATTCAAAGTTTTCAAACTATATGGATGTTCAATTCGAGTTCTTAATACTGACCATTGATAAACCATAAAGATTTGAACCATGAGGATACTTTTGGCACGATTTATAAGATCTTCATAGTCAATACCTACATATTTACCATTGATATCATTCTTGGATTTTACAAAATATGATGTATTGATCAGATGTTTAGCAGTTGAATCTTCCCTTTCAATGGTATATGATGATGGGAATTCATCATCACAAATAGGAATGAAATACATGGTAAAAGCAAAGATCTTACAATACTTGGTTGTAGATATATGTAGATAATATTTAAGTTGGATGAAAATTGTTGAATATGTATATATATATATATATATATATATTGGTAGTGACGGGCAATTCAAACTTTTTAATTAATAAATATTCAATTACAATGTTTTATTAATCTCTAAAAATGTGAAATTATAAATAAGTAGTGATTAATTTGTCTGCCAGTAGAATAATTTCATTCAGATATACTATTGTGTTGTGGTATATGAAAACATAATAACATGACAAAAAGGAAAGAGATAGGGGAATTGATAAAACAATTTGACGTATAGTATACATATAAATATAGAAGTAATATTAACATAAGTTCGTCTCTCTTCCTCTTTCTCTCTCTCTTTCTCTTTATCTTCTAACATTTCTATTTCTTCTAATTTTTGATAATATTCTTAGACTTTCCCAATATAAATAACATTATTACCACGTAAGAAAACCTCTTCATAGGTATTCATAACTCTTCCATTCACAATTTCATCGGCATTTTGTAAAACAACATTCATATATCCATCAATAGATGATAATATACCGGTGTACTTGAAATCATTGAATAATTTCACATTAACACGTTGCTTAGTAACGGAATTCAAAAAAATTGCTGTTATATCAGGTGTTGCAACATTTTCTTCATGTATGCTTTCTGTTGATTGTACTTCTTTATTTTCTTCTGACATATTTGATGATGTGACTTGACAATAAGAGGAGCACTATGATGTGTATAATTAACTATAACAATTTCAATTCATGAAAGAAAAAGAGTGTTGATGTGAAATGGAAAGATTCAAATAATGTAATTTTGTGAAAAATGTTGATGTCGCTAAATTCATGAAAAAGTTGTATTTGAATACATACAATGTGTAAAGTTCAGAGTGTATTCTTTCATTTCTCTTCCTTTCTTTTCCTTTTTCTTCTCTTCTCTTCTCTTCTTCAGTTTACTTCTTTTATTTACTCAACTATAATTAAATGTCAAATGTACGTAAATCAGTCAATACCGCTGTGAATTTTTCAAAACCATCTGCTAAATTACTCAATGCTAGATTGAAGCAAGAAAAGGATATAAAAAATGAACGTAATAAACTTGCATTAGCATCTATTAAAGATATTTTCTCAATTTTGAATCCAAATTCAGGTAGTGATGAAGATTTTGATTTGACGGATTTTGATGTAAAAGTATATTTTGCAAATCCAAAAGCTTTTGAAAAATTACCCTTTTTCAAACAGCAACATGTTATTGATATATTAAATGAAAGTATGGAGAAAAATTGGAAAAGTCTAGATAAAGATATAAAAAGGTTTTCATTATGGTGGGCGTATGGAAGTCATGGTCCAAGAGAAGGTTTTTTCGAATTACATGATTATTACACACCTTATGGAACTGAAGAAAAGGATAATATTCGAGATACCAATCAAAATATTAATAACAATACTATAAACAATACGAAAAAGACCGAATTAGATGAAATAATCAAGAATATATCCAATGATATTGCTACACAATCATCTGAATCTTCTAGATCGGCATTACAAATGTCTACGGGGGAAGTTGATGCATTGCAGATCAATAAAAGACCAGATACACCACCAGATTTACCATTTAAGTTACCATCAATTTTGAAAACTTTCAAACCAACAAAGGATACAATTGTACATCCATTACCTGTATTGGATCCACGTAGTTTTGGTTTGAAAAGATTGAAACAATATCGAGAAGATAGAAGAATGAATCCAATCAATAGGGTTATCTTGGTTCTATTGATATTTCTCACTGTTTTATGTTTTAAACAAGATAGGAGGGTCAACGTGACAGGTGTTGTTCCAGAATATCCATGGGATATAGCAGAACGGGAGGAGAAGGAGGAAATTGAGAGGAAATTGAGTGAACAGAAAGAAAAGGAAAGACAAGATGAATTGAAAAGAACTGAAAAGGAACAATCTGAGAAAAGTAACAATAAAAGATGGTATTATCTTTGGTTATTTTGATAAGAATGGAAAGTTCAACATTTTGTTTAACTGTAAATAGTCAAAACTTTCAATCTCTTCTTGAAAATTTAATATTGTATATTCTGCTTGTCACATAAATTATATAAAATTTACTGAATTATAGTATATTTATTATATATATATTATATATGTATATATATATACATTAGTATATCATATATTTGTTTATATTACGCATCTGTTTATATATTAATCGATAGTTTCTTGGATATTTAAGGATATATTGTAATGAAATTTAGAAGCAAGAGAGTAAATTTGTATTATATTTATGAAGTATGTTTCATTGTACTGTTTCTTTACTATTATTATTATTATCACCGTCATTTTCGTCATCGTCATCATCATCATCATCATCATCATCATCATCATCATCATCATCATCATCATCATCATCATCATCATCATCTATATCTTTCAAATCTTCAGACCAACTTTTCTCAACTGTTTGTTTGACCCTTTTAATATACTGACTTCTATGATCTTTATATAAACTTGCCGCTTCTGCATTTGCAGGAGAATTTATATTTGGATCATTAAGTAAACTCTGAATACTCGTTAAAATACTAGCCACATCATAAGTAGGACTCCATCTATTTTGTAATATATCAAGACATAAATCTCCACTTGCATAAACATTAGGATGAAAAATTTCACTTGTAAATTTGACATGAGGTGGTTTATTTGGATATTGTTCATCAAAAGTTAGACAAAGTCTAAACGTACCATCTTCAAATGGGGTATCTTCTGGACCGATAATTATAGCATTCCAAATCATGACATTATCAGCCAATGGAGAGGCCGATATTCCACCCGATGCAGATGCAGAATCTTGTTGGATACGTTTAAAATCACGCATCAAGCGACGACGAGCAGGAGTTGACATTATAGATTGAGATAGGTTTGTATATAGTAATTGAAAGTATCGATTCTATTGATTATATAAAACTCAAATAATAAGATAATGAAATAATTTAATGTCATCAAATACCAGAATTCAGAGAACAGAACTTATAATTTATTTATTCAAAAAAGTATTTATCATTTGAGCATATAGTTAATGATTTCAATTTGCCACCCTCATTCTCTCCTTCTTTTTTTTCTTATTATTATAAGAGATGATGAGCAAATCGACCCGGTCGATTATAACATCAAAATTTCTAAAAAAATTATTTTTTTTTGAAGTGGGGCTGGAATAAAGGGAGGCTCGTTGGGAAGTCAAAACGGTTTTTTTTTTCTTTTTCTTCTTTTTCTTCTTTTTCTTCTTTTTCTTCTTTTTCTCACTAAAAAAAACCGTTGAAAACGTTAGTTCTTCTAGAATGTTCTTTCTCTAATATCAAATTTCTTCAACTTCTTGCAATGGACGTAATTTGAAAATTGTTAAACTTATTGATTTTCATTTCCTTAAAGCAAAAGAAAAAGAAAAATTGGACAATGGTTGAATTTCCAAGTCTATTTCCTATAAATTACAACACTTATTCCAAAACAGTCTCATTTAATTATATTCTCTTTTTGGGGCACTGTGTCTGGTTTTCCTTTTCTTCTTTCCTTTCTCTCTTCCCCTTTATCTCTTTTCTATTACTATCTCAAGTATGTCCAAAGCTGTTGGTATTGATTTAGGTACTACCTATTCCTGTGTTGCTCATTTCTCAAATGATAGAGTCGATATTATTGCAAATGATCAAGGTAATAGAACTACTCCTTCTTATGTAGCTTTCACTGATACTGAAAGATTAATTGGTGATGCAGCTAAAAATCAAGCTGCAATGAACCCTCATAATACCGTCTTTGATGCAAAAAGATTGATTGGTAGAAAATTCTCTGATTCAGAAGTTCAAAATGATATGAAACATTTCCCCTTTAAAATTATTGATGATGCCGGTAAACCTAAAATTCAAGTAGAATTTAAAGGTGAAACTAAAGTTTTCACTCCTGAAGAAATTTCTTCAATGATTTTATCTAAAATGAAAGAAGTAGCTGAAGCTTATCTTGGTACTAAAGTTAACGATGCAGTTGTTACTGTTCCTGCTTATTTCAATGATTCTCAAAGACAAGCAACTAAAGATGCAGGTGCAATTGCTGGTTTAAATGTTTTAAGAATTATTAATGAACCAACTGCTGCTGCAATTGCTTATGGTTTAGATAAAAAGGCAGAAGGTGAAAAAAATGTTTTAATTTTTGATTTAGGTGGAGGAACTTTTGATGTTTCTTTATTATCTATCGAAGAAGGTATTTTTGAAGTTAAAGCAACTGCAGGTGATACTCATTTGGGTGGTGAAGATTTTGATAATAGATTAGTTAATCATTTTGCTAATGATTTTAAAAGAAAAAATAAAAAAGATTTAACTACAAATCCAAGAGCAATGAGAAGATTAAGAACTGCTTGTGAAAGAGCAAAGAGAACTTTATCCTCATCTGCTCAAACTTCAATTGAAATTGATTCCTTATTTGAGGGTATTGATTATTTCACTTCAATTACTAGAGCTAGATTTGAAGAATTATGTCAAGATTTATTCAGATCAACTTTAGATCCTGTTGAAAAAGTTTTAAAAGATGCCAAAATTGATAAATCATCTGTTGATGAAATTGTCTTAGTTGGTGGTTCTACAAGAATTCCAAAAGTTCAAAAATTAGTTTCTGATTATTTCAATGGTAAAGAACCAAATAAATCAATCAATCCTGATGAAGCAGTTGCTTATGGTGCGGCAGTTCAAGCAGCAATTTTGACTGGTGATCAATCTTCTAAAACTCAAGATTTATTATTATTGGATGTTACTCCATTATCTTTAGGTATTGAAACTGCGGGTGGTGTTATGACTAAATTAATTCCAAGAAATTCTACTATTCCATGCAAGAAATCAGAAACTTTCTCAACTTATGCAGATAATCAACCAGGTGTCTTAATTCAAGTTTTTGAAGGTGAAAGAGCAAGAACTAAGGATAACAATATTTTAGGTAAATTTGAATTGGAAGGTATCCCACCAGCTCCAAGAGGTGTTCCACAAATTGAAGTCACTTTTGATATCGATGCTAATGGTATTCTGAATGTTTCTGCATTAGAAAAAGGTACTGGTAAGACTCAAAAGATCACTATTACTAATGATAAAGGTAGATTATCTCAAGAAGATATCGAAAAAATGGTGGCCGAAGCAGAAAAATTCAAAGAACAAGACGAACAAGAAGCATCAAGAATTGCTTCAAAGAATCAATTAGAATCTTACGCATATTCTGTCAAGAATACTTCATCTGAGAAAGCTTTTGAAGAAAAAGTTTCTGCTGAAGATAGGGAAGAAGTAACTAAAGCATGTAATGAAACTATTTCTTGGTTAGATGCTAATCAAACTGCTTCAAAGGAAGAATTTGATGATAAACAAAAAGAACTTGAACAAGTTGTCAATCCAATCATGACTAAATTCTATCAAGCAGGCGGTGCTCCAGGAGCAGCTCCGGGTGGTGCAACTCCAGCAGCTGAAGAACCAGCCGGACCAACTGTTGAAGAAGTTGATTAAATCATTTACTAATCATTTGTTAATTTGTATATTATTCACTGATTTTTTTTTTTCTCTCTCTCTCTTTGGAACTACTGTTTTGCTAAATAGATTATAGATTAAAAAAAGTAGAATAAATGTTTTTTCATCCGTTTCCGATTCTCAGTTAATGCAGACGTCAATATATTTTTCAGGAGTATTGATCATAAAACTAAAAAAATAATGCAAGAGAATAAAGAAAAAAACTATACAAAAATAACAGTGCTCTCACTCAGAGTCGAACTGAGGATCGCTACATTACTAGTGTAGCGCCTTACCAACTTGGCCATAAGAGCTGTTATGCACATGTAAGCGGAATGGTCGGATGTAGGAATGGATAAAGGTGTAATATAGTATTGTATTACGTAATATGTTAAAGAGATTAATTATCTGTTGGATCTTTGTGATACAAATAAGATAAGTAATAGTAATCGATAAGGTTTCCACGAGGAATGGCGGTGGAACTGGTATGCGAGAGTTTTGATAAGAATAGGATAGGATAAGGTCTTGACTATAAGATTACTTGTCCGTTTGTTCGTCTTCCTTCAAAACACTCATATATTGAGATGTCCCGCTCAAGGTGAGCTTATACATTATTTATATACACAAGAACTGGTTTTAAATTATCTCACATGCCAGCCCGACCTTTCCGAAAGGATTAGTCTATTCTCAGTTCTAGCTTGTACAAAAATACTTCTTCAACTCTTAAACCCGATATCAGCTTTTTCCATAGTTTAACATATTTGTTTACGTCATCATTATACTGAATATGAATATCATCTAATCCAAATTATTATCGATAAGCATCGTATTCCTTACATCCTCCCGTTCCGGAAAACATCGTCTCGATGTTCCATAAAAAAAATATTTCATAATTTGGAATTTATATCATTTTTTCAAATCATCATAATCTTTAATAAGTCTTGC
>JAKTRA010000024.1:0-146929 GCA_030579495.1 Pichia heedii | reverse complement strand
TTCTGAAGGTACAAATAAAATAGGTTAAAAAAGTAGAGTTTTGGCCATTTTTTGAAAATTTGAAAATTTGTTAGCGACTTTTCAATTTTACTATGGGACCAAGGTCCAACGGTGTATATATTAAAAAAAAAATATATCTCTGTTCTTATATACAAGCAAGTTCTTTCATTTATTCTATTAAGATCTTGGAACAACAACAAAGTTTCTGGATTGTTTGTTAAATCCATTAGTATTTGACTTCATTCTTGGCTTGTTCTCTAAAGTAGATGGAATAATGACACTTTCTTTAATATCTTGAACATCATTAACACCATCAACGAAAAACTCTTTCTTACAAAGTTCAACCAATTCATTGAATTTAGCTTCACCATTTTCTTTATATTTAGTAACTTTAGCAACATTTTTCATAGTAAGATCATCGATTGGTAAATTTTGTAATTGTAATCTAGCAACAACTTTGGCTATATACCAAAAAAATAATTCTCTTGATTCATTATCTACTAATTCTAATGCAACTTGTGGAGCATTATCACCAACTCTTGGATCTAATTTCAACATTCTAGTGAATCCATGAGTTCTCGTTGAATATCTTTCAACTAAAATGTCCATTTTTGGAACAGTATCTTGTTGGTTATATAGTTTCCCATATAATAAATGTTTCCATTCTTTTAATTTATTATTAGCAGTATGCTTTTTAGATTTAAGAATTAAATTCTCTATATAGTTAGCTGCAAGTTTAGCCTTTGCAGGAGTAGTAGTGATGTGTTCGTGAATAATCAACGACGACACTAAATTTCTCAAAGTGTGGTTGAGTTGTTTACTGTTTCTTCCTAATGTCATGAGTAGTTGAAGAAGGAGGAGAAGAAGAAGAAGAATGTATATATATATTAGAAATGAATAAAGTGAAATAAAGTGAAATGGAAATTGGAAAATGGAATTTTCTTCCATTTTAAACAACAAAATTTTCTCTTTCAAAGTATTGTTATACTATATCTTAATAATATTGCATTGTCTTTCTACCTCTTCTACTAACAATATGGGTATTGGACAAGGGTTTATATCAGGAGCATTGGTCACATGTAGTCTTGCATATATGACTACATCGATGTTTCACAATACTGCATCTACTATACATACTGAATGTCAAACAGCTAGTGATATTTGGGTTAAAAGAAATGCTCCAATACCTCATGTAAGTAATAGATTACAATGGAGAGAGAGATCTATCTTGGAAGGTGCTAAAGATTTATGGAATGAACAAGTATCTAAAAGTGTAGCATCTATATATAATCTACATTTAGGTGAAAGAGCATCTTCATTAATTGCATCTTTATTTAATTAATTATAAATTATAAATATTATATACATATACATATATACTCTTTTTATTTATTTATTTATTTAATACATTACTCAACTAAACTACGATGATATAAACTAATCAATCTAGAAATAAAGGATCCCAATATCGATATAAGAATTTGAAATGGAATCAAATACCATTGACTACGAGGTGATAATCCTAATGAAAAACATGATAATAACCAACTAACAAGATCTGTAAATATATAACTATCACCATTCTCAATACCTTTGAGTAATATATCTGCACATTGATCAACACTTATTGCTACAGATGGTCCTTCAATCAATTTGGTAATTGATGGTTTTGTTTCATTCTCTTTAATATACCCTTCACTTTGGAAATTACCTGGGAAAAATGTATGTACTTTAATCTTACGTTGATGTAATTCCATTTCCAAAGTATCTGCCAATGCTTTAAGTGCAATCTTCATTGGTGAATATTGACTATATCCTGGTATAGGATAAAATGCTACTGTTGAAGAAGTTATTGTAATATTACCTCCATTTGTTAAATTAGGTAAAATTTCATGAATAAGATATACAGTTGTTTTATAATTGATATTAATACCATTCTCTAATTCACTTATTGATAAATCATTGAATAATTTAGGAATTGCAGAACCTGCACAACAGAATAGATTATTAATAGTATAGTTAGAATTGTTTAAATATTTACCAAATTCAATACATTCATCACCATTTGATAAATCAATAATATATGGAATAGTTATTTGATCATCATTGACTTTATGTTTGTTGTGTAAATTGGCAATTTCATTTAGTTTATCTTTGGATCTTGCTAAAATTATTAAATTATGACCCTTGGTATGTAATTTATCAGCAAGACACCTTCCTAAACCTTGAGATGCACCGGAAATTACTGTAAATGACATTACCAAGAATAGTGAAGAAATAAAAAAAGAAGAAAAAAAAGAAAACCAGTAAAAGAATAAAAGAGTAAATGGAAGAGATTAATTATTAGCATGAAAAGAGTGTTATACATCATTTCTACATCATTCAACTTGTTCTTCTTCTTCTTCTTCTTCTTCTTCTTCTTCTTCTTCTTCTTCTTTTATCACCCTACTACTTCTTTCTATAATGTCATTACAAGAACAATTGGATGACGTTAAGAATCAATTGGCTAAACAAGCTGCTCTTCTTGCCAAGACTGCACAACAAGTCCTCTCATTACAAGTATCTTCAACACGTAATGATTTAAACAAGATTCCTGATCCAATTCCAACTTCAAATAATGCTGATTATGCAACTAATGAAGATTTAGTACAATTAGTTGGAGAACTTCAAGGTCAACTTAATTTACTTGAACAAAAATCATCATTTAGAACTGCAAATGCACATTTATCTAATGAAACTGATGTTATTAATGTTTTACCAAATTTAGATGGTGAATTACCTGATAGTGAAGTTTTCCCAAAAACAATTGCAGATTATGCTGCTATTAGTGATGATAGTATTGTAATTCTTTGTTCATTCTATCAATTATTACCTCCAACATTAGAAGAAAGAGCTGCAATGCAAGCTTTTATTGAAGGTAAAATAGAATCTCCAAATGTCGAATTCACACCTGCTGCAAATGAATATCCACCTGAGACTATCGATCTCTTATTTAAAGAATTATCTATATTTTTAGGTTTAAGTCATATTAAAAGAGAATAATCCATCAATCAATTAAATTAAATAACTAATTAAATTAATTAATCTTTCTTTCTTTCATTTATTCTTTCTTTTTTTAAAAGAAAATAACATTACATTTATAAATCTTTAAATGCTTGTGGTATAAATTCATGTAAATTGGATGTCAACATTGACCTTCCATATTGTTTATATGCATAATTAGCAGCAATTCTAGTTGTTGTACATCCTGCAAGACATGAATATAGAATTAATTCTTCATCATTTAATTCAATTTCATGTTTATAAATATTGGATTTATATGCTTTCAATGACCAAGTTAAGAATGCACCAATCATCCCACATAAAGAATCTCCTTGACCTCCAACTCTTTTCAAACTACCTTCAACATTACATTTAATTGATTTATTACCGTATACAGTAATATAATCTGTTGAACCTTTAGCAATAACTGTAACACCGAGTTTTTTTGCAATTGAATCTGCATTTCTTTCAACATTAGTTCCATCTTTCAATAATTCATTATCTTTAAAAGATTCAACTATTCTCCTCAATTCCACTATATTAGGTGTAATTACAATATTCTTACTATTAGAATTTATAATTAATTCACTCAATTCTTTATTAGTTGATAAATGATATAATGCATCAGCATCTAAAATCAATGCTGCATCATCTTTTTGAAGCCAATATTTGACAATATTGATTAACATTGTCAACATACTGGTATTATTTCTACCGAATCCAGGTCCTATAATAATTACATCCATTTTATCCAATAAATTTTCAATTTTATTCATTTTGGAATTGAATATAGTACTATCAATACTTTCTTTAGAAGATAGATATGGATGTACCATCAAATCAGGTGAATAACTCTTGATAACATTAGCAGCATCATAATCACAAATAACGTGTACTAAATCAATTCCTGATAACATGGCAGAATGTGCTGTAAAATATGGTGCTCCAGTATAATCTTCACATCCTCCAATTACTGCCAATCGACCCAATTGACCTTTATAGAAGTTAGGAAGTAATGGTGGGAGTAATTTAGAGAGTTGAATCATTGTAGTAGAAAAAGATATAATATATATATATCTATTAACCAGAAAAGACATTTCATTGGTTGTTGCATTTCATTTTGTCAAATTACCATTGTTCAAATTGTTTTGTACTGTGTTGTAATATTGTGAATCCGTTTCTTCCGTTTCTTCTTCTTCTTCTTCTTGTGTTGCATCTTTCTTTCTTTCTTTCTTTCTTTCTCTTTCTTTCCATCTCTTCTTTTTATAATGTCGAAATTCTTTAAATTAGCATTACCTGCAGCAGCATTAGCTGGAGGTGCATATTATTATAAAACTGCTATGGCTGTTTGTCCACCAGTTTTCAAAGGTGATGATCAATGGATTGACCTTAAATTAACCAATGTTAAACCAGTTTCACATGATACATCATTATATACATTTGCCTTCCCAGAATCCAATCAAAAATCAGGATTAATTACTGCATCTGCTATATTAACTAAATATGTTACACCAAAGGGTAATAATGTTGTTAGACCTTATACACCAATTAGTGATACTGAAAAGAAGGGATCATTTGATTTACTGATTAAAACTTATGAAGGTGGTAAAATGTCTGTTCATATTAAAAATTTAGCAATTAATGATACTTTATCATTTAAGGGACCAATTCTGAAATGGAAATGGAATCCAAATGAATTTAAAGAAATTGGATTAATTGGAGGTGGTACAGGTATTACACCATTATATCAAATAATTCATCAAATTTTGAAGAATGAAAATGATCAAACTAAAATTACTTTACTTTATGGTTCAAAAACAATTGAAGATACTTTATTAAAACCAGAATTAGATGAACTATCATCAAAATTCCCAGATCGTTTTAAAGTTAAATATTTCGTTGATTCAAAGAGTGATGCTACAGATTCTGATAAAATTGGTAATATTAGTGTTGGTCATATTGATAAACAAGTCATTGCAGAGAATTTACCTAAACCATCTAAAGATTCTCATATTTTCATTTGTGGTCCTCCACCAATGTATAAGGCAATTTCAGGTACTAAAGTTTCTCCAACTGATCAAGGTGAAGTCTCTGGTGTTCTTGCAGAATTGGGTTATGACAAGAGTCATGTCTTTAAATTCTAATTATAAAGTTGAAATTTGAAATTTCAAAGTTGAAATTATTTTATTTATTTGTAATTATTGTATAGGCGAGTAAGTAATTAATTAATTAATTAAATAAACTATAACTGATTAGGTATTATATTATTACATTGAGTTTCTTTTGTGCAATGGACTCCGAAAGTGGTAAAAGTATAGACAATAAAGACAATAAAGAGAGTAGAGAGATTGGTGAAGATGTCGATAGTAGTATCGACAATGAAGATGTTATTGTTGAAGAATACAAACTATGGAGGAAAAATTGTAAATTCATGTATTCATTTGTCAGTGAAAGTGCACTTACGTGGCCATCACTATCAGTTCAAATCTTTAAAGATGGTACTATCAATAATGGGGAATGTGAGAATGAATTCTCTACATGTAAGAATCTTTTATTAACTAGTCATTCAACGAATAAAGATGAAAATTATGTGAAATTTGCATCAATGGAAATTCCAAAATCTATTATGGATCCTTCAATAAAATTGAAACCTGATGAATTAAAATCTGTCAATTCAAGATTGAAAATTACTAAAAAGATCAAACAATCTATTGAAGTCAATAAAATAAGAATCAATTCAATTAATGATAAAGTTTTCTCAACAATTAATGGTAATGGTGAAGTTAAAGTATATGAAATTAATGAAAATATGAAAATTTTAAATGAAACATCTTTAATTCATCATCAAATGAATGGGTTTGGACTTTGTTGGGATCCTAATAATGAAAATACATTAATTACAGGTTCTGAAGATAAATCTATTGCAATTTGGGATTATAATAAACCTGAAAAACCTGTTAAAATTATCAATAAACATGATAATTTTGTTAATGATGTTAGATTTTCAACATTAAGGAAAGGTATTTTCGGTAGTGTTGGAGAAGATTCTAAATTTTTATTAGGTGATAAAGAAGAAATTCAATTACAAATTGATTTAAAATTAGGTAAAATTATGAATTCATTTACTTTTTCACCATTTAGTGAAAATTTAATTGTATTTGGTTGTGAAGATTCTAATAATTATATATACGATTTACGGAAAATGGATGATAATTTACATGTTTTAATTGGACATACAGATAGTATTACCAATATCGAATGGGATCCATTCCATGAAAATATAGTTGCATCTTCGTCAATGGATAGAAGATTGATATTATGGGATTTAAATAAAATTGGTGAAGAACAATTACAAGAAGAATCTGAAGATGGAGTTCCTGAATTATTAATGATGCATGGAGGTCATACTAGTGGTATCAATGATTTCACATTTAGTAAAGATACTCCATGGTTATTGGCTAGTTGTTCGGATGATAATATCGTACATATGTGGTCTCCAAAGGAAGATATTGTACAACCGAAAAGTATAGAAATGCCACTTGAAGTGTTGAAGTGTTGAAGTGTTGAAGTGTTGAAAAAAAAAATTCGATTTCTCTTCTCTTTCTCTTTCTCTTTTCTTCTATTTCTCTTCTATTTCTATTCTTTGTATAGAGTCTTAGTACCAAGATGAACTTTATTAGATCATTCTCTACTACAACTGCACGGACTGCAGAGAAGATGGTAGTGTATGCCCCTCTTCCAAATCTTAGAAATGGGAAAAACTTGATGGAATACATTAGAGAAGCACAATACCAGAAATTCGACAAAACAGGTGCTAAACAATCACTTCTCTCATTAAACAACAAAGACAGAATTAGAGCAGATGATATTGTTACAGTGGTTTATAAGAATCAGAAACCTGTTACAGGACAAGTCATTATGGTTAAAAGAGCAGGTTTAAACTCAACTATACTATTAAGAAATAAAATTACAGGATTGGGTGTTGAAATGAATATACCAGTTTTCCATCCAAATATCACTAGATTGGATATTGTTAGAAGACCAGTGAAATACAAACCAAGAAACAGACACTACTATATAAGAAACTCCAGATTAGATGTTGGAGAAATCTCCAATAGTTCTAAATAATCTTGTATGGTATTATTTATAAGTATTTATTTAAGTTATTATGTATATAGAAATTAAAACAAGAAATTTAAAACAAGAAATTTATTTTCTGCGTCCAACTTTTGCGTCCAATTTGTCAACTTTAACAGTTTCATTCATTTTGATTCTTCCTCTTTATTGGCTTTCTCTCTACTGACTTTCTCTCTACTGCTAACAATGAAATCTCTATATGAATATCCAATCGATGAAATCATCGAAATGTCTATTTGGAAGAGACTCTCTCTTTATGATTGGAAAATCGAAATATTCGCCATTTCAATCATTTTAGCTTATTTCATAATCTATAAAATTGGTGTTTACTATAACAACCAAATTGTTAATAAATTCATCAATTCAATTCTACCTGTATTGAAGGAGAACTTTTATCAAGTAGGATGTACTCCAAATCAACTTCTTGTTCAAGATGATGCCCAACATTATACACTTTATGCAACTGGTAGATTGAAAGTTGATGCAATGATTACTAGAATTGAACTACAAATGAGAAGTAATATCTTTATGTGGGTTATGGAATATATAGTTTCCTTCTTTATTGAATCAGTTCCACCTCCTAATGATCAAGTTACTATAGAATTCAATTTTGATAATGAAACTAGTGAAAAATTCGATAATTTTATTTGGGCTATTGTTACAAAGGATAAAATGGATAAATTCAGAAATGAAAATTATTTCCTTTCATTAACTAAAACTACTGAATCAAATAAATTACCAAATCAATTTGTTTTCATGAATGAAGTCCCAGAAATGAATGATGTTTTATTTACAAAGAAATTATTTGATAACTTAAATAGTAATTTGGATAATTTGAAATTCTTAGCAATTACAGATCAACCTGTTGAAAAACCAGTTAAAATCTCTCAATTAAAACCAACTAAGAAATTAATTATTGAACTCTCTCTCTCCAATAACAATGAAAGAATTAATTCAATTAAAAATTTGATAAGTTATATTGTAAATGATTATATTGATTTAATTGCTAATCGTGCTAATTTTAGACCAGAACTTACAAGAAAAGTTAAAAAGACTAGAGAAACTGAATACAACAAATTAAAGAAACAATTGGATGATTTGAAAAGAGAAGAATTAAATGAAAAGAAAATAGAAGAACAAAAGAAATTAAAAGCTTCTTTGACACCTAAAGAACAAGAAAAACTTGCAAAGAGACAACAAGAGAGAAAGCAAAGGAAACAACTCAATAGACAAAAGGTAAGAGGTTCAATGTAATATTATTCTTTTCTAATAACTCTTTCTAATAACTCTTTCTAATAACTCTTTCTAATAACTCTTTCTATAACTCTTTCTATATACTTTTATATAGCGATAACTTGTCCAATTTTCCATTTTGGACACCTTTCACTAACATTCTTCTTATTCTTATTCTTATTCTTATTCTTATTCTTATTCTTCTTTCTTCTTTCTTCTTTCTTCTTTCCTCAGTTAAAAATGAAGATACAATTACTTTACATATTCACATTAGTCACAATAGTATGGGCATATTTCACACAACAACAATTGGAAATTCTAGATCTTCACTATAAAATTCAACCAAAGAACACTGAAAAGGAATCAAATCGTACTTTTTATTCAATTCTATCAATACCTAGAAATGTCAACAATGATGAACTTGAAAAAGTTTATAAGAAATTAAGTAGAAAATATCATCCTGATAAATTCCTACGTTTCAGTGATAAGGAACGTAAGAAAGCTGAAAGGAAATTTGAAACATTATCATTAATTATTTCCATTTTACGTGATGTTGAACTTCGTAAAAACTATGATTATTTCATCGATCATGGATTCCCTGTTTGGGATAAATCAAAATCAAAATACGTATTTAGCAACAGATTTAATCCAAATTTCAAATTCGTTGTAACTTTATTGTTAATTATATCTTTAATCTTAAATTATTCAATTGTTAAATTAAACAATTCACAAATGAATAAAAGAATTGAAAAAATATTAAGAGATGTGAAATGGAAGGCTGATAATATGACCAAGAATGACTCAAATAATAATAAATTGGTTGAACTACCAGATAATTTCGAACTAGATAATATTACATCAAATTATACAATTGATGATAAATTAGTCACTTATTGTGGTAAAATATTCATCGTTAAACCAGATTCACAAGTTCTGTTATATAACGATACTGATATAGATACTGAAAATCAACAAGAAATGAATGATCTTATTACAAAAATAATCGATTCCGGTATGTTCAACTTATACGGTATAAGGAAAAGAACTAGGAAAGAGAAAAGAGGAGAAAAAACCTCTAAAACTGATGATTCATCAATAATTGACAAATTTACACCATTTCAACCAAACTATGAAAATTTCAAAATCTCTGATTTATTCATTATCAGAATTGCTTTATATATCTGGAATATCTCATTAGGTAGATTTTTCAAATTTAACAACAAAAGTGCAAAAATTGAAGACAATTCTTCAGTTGAATCAACTAAAGAGAATGAACCTCTCTCCAAAGTTGAACCTGTCTCCAAGATCGATTCAATCTCTAAAATCAAAAGAGATAATAATATAGTTTTACCAAATGGTAAAATTCTACATTCTAGAAAGAAATAACCTCTATCTAAAGCTTTATATAAGAACCACATTACAAATACGATACAGATATTTTGTAATACTCTCAACTTCTCCATCTTTAGGGTTCCCTGTAAATGTTAAGTTTTTGTAACCTTTAGCTAAAGAAATTGAATTATAATTAGAATAAATGAAATAAAATATTTGATAACTTCCAAATCCAATCAATGACAACATTGCTATATTCTCATTCTCCGTCATATAAATATTCCAATGGATCGGTAATAATTGGAATAAAAGTCCTATAACCATAGTAATAAGTACATTCCCCTTACTTGCTAAATCATCCCAGATTGTAATTCTATACAATCGACTGAAATCATTATTCAATAAATTCCATTGCAATTTAAACCAATTCTTGATTCTTGTTACACTAAATCGACTCAACTTCTTTTCTGCTTCAATATCGCCCTGTTGGAATTGATTTTGGTAAAATTGGATATTCCATGCATCAGATGTCGACAATCTAACCCCAAATAATGCACTCGGTGTATCCTTAAATGACTCAAAGTAAAATCGATTTATCGTCAAATGATACATCACCTTCATCGATAATTTAACTTGTAGATACAATTTAATGTATTTATTGATTTTATTTGATGGTACTCCGAAATTGAAAAATGAATAAATATTTGTCAATATCAGATTGCTAAATCCGACATTCGAACCAGTCAAACAATAAAATGTATTTGATGTTATCAATATACTAAGTAAATCCTTAATAGGTACATCATCTCCATTGGATATAATATCATCGAGCCATCCAAATATATTGCATAAACCCAAAGATGAACTAATAAGCAGAAAGACAAGACTGGCATATTTCATTGCAAAGAATGGTATACTGTAACTTAAATAGTTGAAAAGATTTGTAACTTTCATAATTTGATACATTTTCGATCTCTTACCATATATTTCAATCTTCTTGGAGCAATTAAAACACATTGAAGTAAATAAATCAGTGTATTTTGAATTCAATAGAATCAATCTCTCTAGAAATGTTCTATATGGCCATTTCGGTTTCATAAATCCAATTCTTAACGATATACTGTCCTGTAATACAACTAACTTCCTACGACCTATCATATCCATCCCCATTTTCTCCTTTATATACTCTTTCCTATTCAATCCAATCCAATCAATCCATGGATATGCGTTATACATTTCACTTTTGATTGTAAAATCAATAAAATTCCTGGATCTGTGTACAATACACTTTGAGTGGTATATAGTTGAACAATGTTTGCATTTGAATCTATTGTCTTCATTCGTATGTTTATCACAGAGAAAGCACTTCCCAAATGTATCTGTTGTTGTCATATATATATATATATATATATATATATATATATAGTATATATATATATCTTTAATATAACTACACAATAGACACTACATCAATACAAGAATATTGTAACTAACAACTGTACCATTAATAAAAGAAAAAAGTTCCTCACAAGAGTTAGTCGTTCCCTCTTATCAATTGTCCATCTTATCACCTCTTCTTCTTCTTCTTCTTCTTCTTCTTCTTCTTCTTCTTCTTCTTCCAATGGCAGAACATTGTGTGATTTGTCTTGAAGAAGGAACCAATGACAATCCTTTGGTAAGGCCATGTTCAGTTTGTAATTTGAAAACACACAACAAATGCATGTTGAATTCAATTTCAACAAATTTAATATCGAAAAGAGACACATTGGAACGTTCAATTAACGTAGTACCAGAACACGGTTCAGTGATATTCGGATATGGATTTTATCTAAATAATAAAAACTTCAATATATTAGATCCAAATTTAGGATTATGCATGATGAAGACAAACTATTATAGGTTTCTACGGAACGATGGACTCAATCACCCAATTCCAATTTTTGATGCTATCAATCTATACAATGGTGTATATTATTACGATTTCAATAGAAGTACCATCGTAGTAATGGATAAATGTATACAATGTAGGAAGACAATCAAGGCTGAAAGTAAAGCAGATCAAATATATCTAGTTAGTAGAGATGCAATTGGTTTAAACTATATCTTGGGTGCTATAAAGCAATGTTTGGAACTTACATCATTAATGGAGAAGAAGAGTGATAACAGTTATTTCCAAGAATTCAGAATGAAACTCAATGACATATATTCATTAATTCCTTGGATAGTGTTGTTTAGAAATTTTAAAGATATCGATGGTTTCATCACTTTAGATTCATTCCAAAATATCTATAAATTTGTTGACTTATACATGATATCATCAAACTATTTGATAACTACTCCTTTTGCTATATGGGCCATTATTTCACCATTTCTAAAAGGCACAAATGGTTCTTTCCCAGTAATATTGAGGAAATTAATGTTAAAGACGAAACTAGTGACATATTATTTATACTCATTTACTTTTAATGTACTTTATTGCAATCTTGCAGCAGAGGCATATCCTAATGAATTAATTTCAGTTATTGAAAGTTTTGATCCTGTTTTGTCAAATAAGATGATCAATGATGAACTTACATTTGATGAGAAGAGAAGAATTCTTTCAGTGATTGATTTTAAAACACTCTTTCAACGGAACTGGGGGTTGACAAATGAAATAGAAGAAAGTCTTTCTGACGAAAATCAACCATTGAAATCATTAATTATGATTTTACTTGGACCAATCATTGGTGATAGAATTATAGGTAAATGCAAACCATTGATTAGATTTATCTACAATGTATTCCCCAAACATCCCCTGGTACCATCTGAAGTTGAAACGATTTTAGAATATCTAGGATATCAAGCTATATTTTTACTCAATGAGATATATGATTATTTGAGCATTTATTATACAACTAAATCAATTGATACTTTTTTGCCTATATAAATTAAAAAGATTAAACAGATAGAATATAAATGATATAATAAATGATAATATATAGATCAAACTCTTTTCTTCTTCATTGCACCAACATTTGCAGTGAAACCAGTTCTAATTGAAGTAACCGATTTAGTAGAACCACAAGCTTTACAAACAAGGAAATGTAATCTGTTTGCTGCTTCTCTCTTTAATTCAGTATTCATTGATTTACAAGTTCTGCAAATAACATATTCTTGAATATATCTTCTCAAGACACCTTCAATATTTTTAGCTTGGAATCTACCTTTAATAACTAATCTTTGTTCACCATCGATAGAACCAGAAGTACCCAATTCAGCAAATAAATATTGGATCAAATGAGATGGATTTCTCTGTAATACTTGAGCTATTTGTTGAACATTTGCGAAAATTGTCTTCTTATTACCATCTCTTAACACTTCAGGTGGTGGAATCTTAAGTTTCTGTTGTTGACCACCTGCCAACTCTGGGTTTTTCTCTTTCAATATATCATAGAATCTATCCAATAACTGTGAATATGGAATCAAATCAACCTTTTTGGAACTTTCAGATATAATTGATTCATCAATACCTGCATCTTGTAATTGTTTCTCAAATTCGTCAATATCAGCAGTAGTGGTGGATTTCTTCTTCTTCTTCTTTTTCAACTTTAATCCTTCAAAACTTTCAGATAAAGCATCAGTACTATCACTAGTAGCAGTAGTAGCATCTTCTCCTTCCTTCTTATCCTTACTCTTCTTCTTCTTCTTCTTTAAACCTGTGAATAAATCATCTTCATTTGATGCAGCAATCACTTCGGAATCAGCAGATGCTGGTGCAGCATCCTTAACCTTCTTCTTCTTTTTAATGGATGGGTCAAACCCCAGTTCTTCAGCAGACATCTTTGCTCTATATAAAAAAGAACAGACTACTTCTTCTTTCTTCTACTTCTTTCTTCTTCTTCTTTCTTCTTCTTTCTTCTACTCTCTGTTTCTTCAAAGTGAAAAAATTTTAATTTTTCACTCAGTCTCATCGTTGCGTCGATGTTCTCTGAGTCATTGGATACTACTATAACTGCTACTTACATTACTAGTTCTACCACTACTGCTAATACTTCATTACAGAATATGCTAAATGGTTATGCTTCCCGTATATTGCTATCTAAATACTCTATATATACTTCATAGACTGAGGTTGGATGCTTTATTTCTAAGTTCTTCCACTGCTTTGGCATCTTCTTCTGTGATATTCTTGATCTCTGTACCTTCACTAAACTTAACTTCTGTACTTTCTCCGTTTTTACCGTCTTTTTCACCTTCTCCACCTTCTCCACCTTCTTCACCTTCTCCATCTCCATCTTCATTATCAATTTCTTCTTCAACAATATCACCGAATTTCTCAAGTAAATAATCATCTACTTTCTCTTGTCCATTATTATTCGCCTCAAAGAACGAATCATGTCCATATTCATTCCTTATAAATGGATCTGCACCATTCTCACATAATAATTGAACAATCTCTAAATGACCATTCAATGATGCCCAATGTAATGCTGTATTACCATTATTATTTTGTAAATTTATCACCTTCACCTTTTCTTTCTCATCAGGTATTAACGATATCAAATATTGTAAAACTTCTACATGTCCATTAGCTGATGCCATATGAATCGGTGTCGATAACGTATATTCATCTTTAATATCTAAAATTAACCTTGGTTCAACTTCATTGGTGAAAATTTCTCTTAATGATTCCAAATCTCCAACTCTAGCATCGTAGATCACATTATCCATTTCTTCCTGTGTTAGTTTGTCCAATTTTGTCATGGTTGGTGTATTATCAATTCAATGGTCTCTTACAAAAGGAAAAGAATAAATACATGTAAAGAATCTTTTATTCAATACAGTGACATAAAAAAAATTATGAAATATAAAAAATTTGAAAAATTATAAAATTGTAAAAAATTAAAAAAAAAAATAAAAAAAAAATGAAAAAATATCCATTTCCAATGCATTATTAATAGAATACTACAATAAAACTTATCCAACTTTCTCTCTTCATGGATGAAGATAAAGTAAATGAACTAAAAAAAGAACTTGCAAAGTTCAGTAAAGGTGAAAAAATACAAGGAAGGTTGAAAATCACCCCATTGAGTAAACTATTCGATGAAATATCAAATAAATTATCTGCATACCAAAATCAATCAGATGTAATCAAATACTTATACAATCAATTCAATGACAATACCGATGACAAAGGATTGAAAATCAGTAGAGTGGGAATGACCAATTCTGTAATCACTCAAATTCTTGAATATCTTGATAGAATCAACAATTTATCACTAAAATCGCATAATCCAAACTCAAATATAATATCAATCCCTTTATATGATATCAAAATAATAGGTGAACTAATCAATATAATTATCCTACATGCAGTCTATTCGATCATTCCTAATGAATACATTATACCTTTGGAAATGAGGAAATTGAAAAACTTTAAGACTACTGCAACATTTGTCAAAATTGAATTTCTTGATGGTATAACTATATTAGATAAAATCTTGAAACAATTCACCAAGATTTTCGAAACTGATAGTGATTTGAAAGACCTGATTCTTGTGGGAACAGGATTCACAGATACTCTAACGATCGCATTAGTTTTACACATTAAAATTGATGATGCAAAGAATGATGAATATCTACAATTCATTGAGAGACTTGAGAATCTAAGCTCAACATACCAATTATTATCATTCTATTCCATACTATATAAATACTCTCTATCCAAATCTAAGGATGAAGCATTCACTAAATTCATCTCCAACTCATTGTCGAGGAATCTCATGAAGAAAAATGGAGTGGAATCACTTATTGATTTAACTATGGGTCTAAGAGAAGATGAAGATGTGGATATTGCGAAAATCAACTATATCGTTCAGATTTTAACTAGCTCCAAACCATCAGATATTTCTGTTCCTCAGTACTATTCGAATATTTTCAAACAAATTGAAAACTCATTAGCTTTCTTCAATAAGAATTTGATGAATACAATTCTACTTGAAATAATCACTAATATTTACGGTAGAAATAAGAAAATCATAATTGATTTCTTATTCAAAAGTATTTGGAGCAGTATCAATCCAAGTTTCCGGAAAAGGAATCATGATTCTGAAATGTCAGATATAACTATAATCAACAGTATACAATTGAACAATGCATTCAATGTCTGTATTTCATTTTCCAGATCTCTAACAAGTACAAACAAAGAAATTATAAATGAGTTTATTGAACCCATCTTACCATCAATCTTTTATTTTGCAAATTATCAAAGGAAAACTAAAAAGGATTATATGGTTGTTTTGAATGTGATCAAGAATTTCCTAATAATTGGGGATTCTGATCATCTATTATCGTTGATCCTATCCAATTTAATCGATTATGGATTGCCATGGAAGTATGATACAGACATGGAGAATGGATTAACATTTGTTAAAATTGATACGAATGAAGTTACCGCCTCAAAAGAAGATAGAATCTTGAATCTATTCGATAAAATTGATTTCAATATCGAGACATTCATTGAATTATCGAAACTACTAGTTGAATTGGATATTTCTTACTTGAATATGATTCTAATCCATTCTTTGAATAGTTTGCTGGATCAGAATGAATTATCAGATATCGAAATCCCAATAAATAAAACAACGAATTTAAAATTGATTCAATCACTAATTGAGAACTTTAAATCCAATATTGAAAACTCGCCAATTTCCCTATTGTTATTTGTTAACACATATTTCAATAGATACTTTGAATCATGCAAAAATAAATCAGATTTGAAGATAACGTCAAATGATGTCGATTCAGATGATGAAGATGAAAATGGGGATGAAAATGACGAGGAGAATAATGAAATTGTTCTGTACTTATTACCAATACTGGAAATCATCTCACATCTTCATCCTTCAAATAACGATGAACTCTTGCAACTGAAGAAACTACAATCGATATTAAAACAAAATGAACAATTCATCCCCAATTCAATTATAAATACTACTAAAAATATATTGACAATTGACACCCAAAATATAGACTCAAATAATAACATTCGTTCCATCAAGGATGTCGATTTCAATCTAGATACGATCTTAAAGCAAATCCACGATCCAACACCATCGATCAAAGTTTTCGCAATGGATAAACTAACCAAAAGAACTATAATCACTAATGGAAAGAATGATGAAACAAAAGGTGGTGATAGTGATGGGGATAAAGGAAGAGTCTCAGTAAGGTATACAATCAGTATACTCATCTCTGAACTACGAAACCCAGAAGCGTTTGTATATCTCAATAGTATCAAGAATCTAGTCTCTATTCTTTCATTTGACAAATCTTTTATTGGATATATCCTAGAGCTCTACTCACAGTCTAGAAAGACAATTGATGAGAAACTACGTATTGGAGAAGTTTTGACCAAGTTTATCACCATCAATGGTAAAATTTTAACACATGAAATAGTTGGTAAGATTGTCATTATGTGTATCGATATTGCCAGATCCGACTCTAAATTACAAGAGAAATGTAAAGACAACAGAGATGTGAAAATGAAGATGTCTTCACTTTCAATTCTTGGTGTGTTATGTTACGAAACGGGATTCGGTATTATTCCATATATCGATCAAATAATTGATTTAATCAATGGTGTGATAACATTCGAAAGGGATGCTGAATTGAGAAGAGCAGCAATTGTCATTGTTAGTGATATTGTTCGTAACAAAGACGGGTTGCAAATCATTCAAAAATACGGTGAAAAATTGCAAACATTACTTGAATATGTATCAGATAACGATCAAGACTTGATAGTTTGTCAATTTGCTAATAACACTCTAGTGGAAATTGAAAATTCGTTCAAAGAAAAGTTTCATTTATAAATAAAAAAAAATGTACAATGTAAATTTTTTTAAAAAGAAGAAAAGGTTTATACTATTCCTCTTGCTGTAGGATATCGAATGGATTCTTTATATTTGCAGCTATTTCCTGTAATACTTCTTCTTCATCCTTCATTTCATCGACCATTTCATCTTCGACATCTTGATCCAGCATTTTTTCACTATTACTTTTAACAATGAGTTCATTCTGTAATGATTGTTTAGCAATTTCATTTATTTTATCCCAATTGGTTTTCCTTAAACTGCTAATTTTCTTCTTCTTATTGAGTGCATTTTCAATCTTTTTACCTAGTCTTCCATCAAAATTCTTGAACCTATGTTGCTTTGAACGTATAGTTTTCGATATTATATGTTGTTTATTCTTACTCCTGCTTCTTGAATTAATATCTGCTGTAATGATATTATCACCTGGTTTCAATTTATTGCCATTTCTTGCCATTTTACCAAGTTTTTCATTAAGTAATTGTTGGTTTTTATTAAGTGATGCACGAATCAACGGTGAAATCGTATCGGTGTTTTCCAATCTAGGAATCGATGCAAGTTCCTTGGTTTCACTACCATTGAATGGATCTATTTCTCCACGGCGGGCCGCACGTGAGTGTTTGGAGATAGTACCTTTCTTTGCCATTACTAATGGGAAATAACAAATATAAAATGATTGTAATATATAGAATTAACAATAGGAAATGAATTTTCATGAAAAAAAAAATTTTTTTTTTCTTTTTTTCTTTTTTTCTTTTTTTCTTTTTTTTGCTTGTCTTGAAAGTTTTAAAACGTATTGTATCAGACTTCAGTTATTCTTCCCTATTGTTTGAGATGAACTTCGCAATTGAGGAATATACAACTACTTATAACAATTACGTCTCATATGACCATTTGAGACCATTGATTAAAGCTATTCGAATAATACCGGGTATGGAACAACCTGAAGGTTTACAAGTGACATGGATTGAAGGTGAAACCGATGAGATCAAAGTATGTTTGAATGGCTGGTACATCAAACATACATCACATGAGGGAAAATTTCCGACATTTGAATCATTAGCAATGAATAGAAGTAAACAGTTTAATGAAAAATGGGTGCAAACGTTATATGAGAAGATTAAAGAGATTGATTAAATAGTAAAGTTATTAAATTTTAAAAAAAAATCATATTCTACCAGAGTTAAGTAACAGATTGATATGTTGTCTTAGAAAATCATCGTTATAGAAATCTGATTTTCTTACTAATTCTTCACTTCCTAGACCGTCTTTACCGAATGACATTGAATCACTTGATAGAATCTTCAAGTATTCATCATTCTTCTTTATAACTTGCTTCAAGAATTCTACTGGATTCTCACTGAACTTCTTATAGAAATCATATTTCGTTTTGGAATAGTTTAAGAGTTGTAAATTCAATTTGGCATTTTCGTCTAGTTTCATCAAATCTGCAATATCTTGTTTATTCAAGATATCATCGGTTATCAATTTGTTGATGTTGTTGAATTCAATAAATGAGGCTTTCTTCTCCTCGTTTAGTATTGAACGATTTACTTTTACATCAATTATTACTTCACCTAATGTAGTATTTTTCAACGTATTGATATGATATTTAATTCTAATTGGTTCCAATGGTTTCAATAACTTATTGCCTACAATTTCCATTATTTGAGGCAGGGTTAAAACTGGTAAATTGAAAATTTTCAGTAATAAATCATCTGATTTTATTACTACACTTTTCTTACCTTTATTATTGTTATCGACACTCTTCACTTCAAATAATTTATTTATCTTTGCATACCAGAAAATTTTCTTGATACATTCGATTTGAGTAATTTCTTTTACACCTAATAGTTCCATCAAATTTGAATCTTTAACCATTAGTTTTATTGGTAAATATTTTGGTTGAATTACGATATTTGCAATTATTTCTCTTTCGTGATCTTTACCATCAGGGATACTTGATCCAATACGTTTGATATCCATACCATCAAATTGTTTTGCGATTCTTTCAGCTTCTGGTAGTTTATTATCATCATGCCATTCAATTAATGTATTGTTCGGATTAGTAGTAGTTGTAGTATTGTTGTCGTTCATTCCAGATGATTTTATATTGAGTGGTGTATTATAATCTCCATCTGCCGGTTTTAATTCAATACTTAATCCTGATAAAAACCATGACATTTTAAGTCTATTAGCATCAGTTAATGGTGTTTTATCATTTAGAAGTCTCCCTTCAATTCTCAAAGTCCAACTTGGTGGTAAATTATTGGTTAATGATGTATTATCTTTCAATTGCCAAGGTTGATTCTCACTTGTATTGTAAATATAGATACGTAAAGTTTCTTCATTGATTTCACAGGATAGTTCAGCGGTATTAATACGTTGTTGGTGATCTTGTAAGTCTAAAAGTTTCCTATTAATCATCATATCTAGTAAACGTTCACGACTCTGTAGTTCTTCGTATAATTTCACCTTTTCTGGGAAATGATCCTTTAAAGAAGGAGGGATGGTTTGATCAGTTGGTTTCAATTGGATCGGTGGATTTGTTTGTGCAGGTACCTGTTGCTGTCCTTGAACTTGTCCTTGTCCTTGAACTTGTTGTTGTTGTTGTTGTTGCTGGTGGTTGTGATTATTCAAACTGGTTGAGTTCTTCTTACTTACAGATATATCATTCCCACCAGGTTGATGGATTTGTTGTCTCTTATTACGTTGCATTTTTGTATACTACACAGATATACACACAAAGTATCAAAGTACCAAAGTACCAAAGTACTGAAGAATGAAATAACTAATGAGCATTTTGGTGAAAGAGAGAATAAAAAAAAACTAAAAATATCATGGGCGACTGTAACGAGAACGACGCGACGTTTCTTCTTAAACAGTTGTTGTTAGTTCTTTAACAATAGCATCTTCAACTAATTGTAGCTGTGGTTGTTGGATGAGTTTAATCTTCTTTGGCATAGAAGAAAGTTTCTTCAGTTCTTCTGGTAAAACATCTTTCTCGAATGAATAACCTTCGTAACCATTCAATGCAAGATTAACAACTTCTGAGAATTTAGCAGGATGTGCAGTTGATAATGAGATGTATTGAGTATTATCATTTTCATCTTTATTGGATGAATCAATTAACTTTAAACAGGTATTAATACCAACAGCAGAATGAGGATCTAAGATATATTTATTTGAAGTAGTATCATAAACCGCCTTGATAGTAGAAACGGTCTCCTCATTTGTAACACTTGCAGAATCTAAAAATTGTCTTGTAACTTCAACAACATTATTAGAAACTGTAAATTCACCATTTGCAGAATTTAATGAATCCATTAATTTTTTAACGATTGAACCAGTTTTCAAATCATCATTTTCACCATCAGTTTTCTTAATCATATACCAAAGGAATCTTTCAAAATTAGATGAAATACAAATATCCATTGCAGGTGAGTGAGTAATTTTAACAGGTAATTTATCATATTTACCAGAATTGATGAATCTATGTAATATATTATTTTCATTAGTTGCAACAATCAATTTATCGATTGATAATCCCATTTCTTTAGCAAAATAACCTGCAAGTATATCACCGAAATTACCAGATGGAACAACAAATTTAACTTTTAAATCTTCAAAATTTTTACCATTATTTGCAGAATTATAGTTTTTCTTCAATTGGAAATAAGAGTAGAAATAATATGTCATTTGAGCTAAAATTCTAGCCCAATTGATTGAATTAACTGCACCAATATGATATTTTTCATTAAATTCTTTATCAGCAAAGATTTCTTTAACTAATAATTGACAATCATCGAAAGTACCTTTAACTGAGAATGTATGAATATTTGAATCTAAAACTGTAGTCATTTGATCTTCTTGAATTGGAGACACTCTACCTGTTGGATACATAATAAAGACATTAACATCTTTTTTATTTCTTAAACCATAAATAGCAGCTGAACCTGTATCACCAGATGTTGCACCAACAACAGTAATAAAATCTCTTTCTTCACCTTCAGCTTTATTTGCATTTTTCCTTTGTAAGAAATATTCAAATAAATTACCTACAAATTGTAATGCAACATCTTTAAAGGCATAAGTTGGACCATGGAAAAGTTCTAAAATATGTAAATTATCCTTTGAATCGATTTTAACTAAAGGTGTAATTTCTTCACATCTAAAAGTTGAATAAGATTTTTCAATTAACTTAGTTAAATCAATATCAGGAATTTCTTCATTTTTAATATATAAACGCATAATTTTGAATGCAATTTCTTGAAATGTTAAATTTTCCCATGATTTAATTTCATTTGCTGAAAGTTTTGGAATTTCAGATGGAATGAATAATCCACCATCTTTAGCCAATCCTGTAATGACTGCTTCTTCAAATGAGATAGCTTCTTCAGAAGCTGATCTAGTTGATCTATAAACTTGTGACATTTTACCTTGATTATAGGGAAGAAGTAACAAAAGAAAAGAAATAAAAAACAAAAAACAAAAAAAAAAAGAAATAATGAATGAATGTGACTCTTGTTCTTCTTCGTTGATTCAATGACAAATTGACGGAATTTTCTTTTTTTTTCTTTTTTTTTTCTTAAATTTTTCTTTGAATTTTCGCAACGCAATTTCTTTTCTTTTTGTAAAAATGATATGCGAGGTCTAGCCCGGATTCGAACTGGGGTTGTTGGAATCAGAATCCAAAGTGATAACCACTACACTACAAGACCGTAACCGCCTAATTTTAATTGTCACTTTAATATAGTCCGTTGAATAAATAAAATCTGCTATTTTTTTTTCTTTTTTTTTATGAATGTAATGCAATTTCAGAAAAATTATATCAAGTCTGATGAATGGTCTTTAAATGAAAAAATATTTAAAGAAATTTATAAACTTATACATGATATCAAAAAAATTTTTTTTAGTACAATTCTATAATTTAAGAATGAATAATTGAATAAATAAATAGAGGAAAATAATGGATTGTATTGATAATTATATACATGTGTAATATAGAAAAAAAGAGAGAGAGAGAGAGAGAAAGAGAAAGAGAAAGAGAGAAAAGAAAAGAAAGATTTAGTCAATTCAATTTTTAGGAATTGCGTGATATCTTTTACCTCTTATACCCATAACCTTTTGATTATATTGAAATATTTGATGTGGATTCAAATCATTTAATTCCCATTTAGTTGATTTATAAATATTATCTGTATTATCAAATATAACATCTAAATCTTTTTCAAATTTTTTCAAATAATTTTCATTTGAATTAATATTTTCATTGTTATAACCAGTTATAAATATTGGACATTTAGATTCTAATAAACCATTGATTGATTTATCCCACATTTCTGATAGATTTGGATTATTAAATTGAGGATGGAAAGCTATGAATAAATCTAAATATGGATCATAAGGGAATAAATCACCTGCTTCATGTAAAACATTAAAATCTTGAGTATGATGAACAAAACATAAAGTATCATCTAATCTTTTAATAATTGGTTTATTACTAATTAAATATTGCTTTTTCTCTCTATCGAAATAAGATTGTGGACCAATAAAATGTAATTCAAAGCTAACACCAGGGAATAAATAAGTTAATTCTTTCCAAACATGAGGTGGTAATAAAGATTCTGAATTTGAATTAAGTAAAAATATTCTAATTGGTCTATCTCTAAAATTTGATAATCTATATTGAGGATAAAGAGAATATCTTAAAGCAGATAAAGATTTTAAACCTTCAATTTTTAAAGGACCTTTTGGATTGAGGAAATAAGGAGAAAATTGATGTACAATTGAAGCAATTGTCATTGGGAAACTTAATAATTTTGTTACAATTGCTAATTGAAATTCAGTATCCATTGAATTAAATCCACGAGTATAGAAAAAAGTATCCCAATTAGCTAAATTAACTAAATTATCTCTTTTTTGATTAGTTGGGAATTCGAATTCAGGGAAATCTCTACCAGATCTTAAATCATGTTCATAAATATTAACTTTTTTCAAAATATCATAAATTTTATTCTCTTGATAATATTTATCATTTTCCCATGCTTCCTTTGAATGATGAGTTGGAATACCAGAAATTGGACATGTATAATCGATATTTAAATTAGTTACAGGACATTTAGCTTTAGCTCTAATAGTTGCAGCTCTCATTCTTAAATCAGGACAAGGAGATGAATCCCAAGGATGGAATCTATTTTCAACAGTTGGATAATTATCAGATGGAGGTGGATCGAGACATAAAACAGATCTAATAAATCCTGTGAAGTGCCTACGAGGAATGAGAGGAGATAATGAAGTTTTCATAGACATTCTTGATGTATGGATGTACCGATTTAGGGATGTATGACTTGTATCAATAACTTAGATTATGATAATTTATCAATTTCAATTCTAAATACATATCATTCGGTGTGTGCATGTAGCATCTCTTTTTTTTTTTCTTTTTTCTCTCTCACTCACTCTGAAAAAAAAAAAAAGAAAAAAAGAAAAAAAGAAAAAAGAAAGTCGCGGGGACTGCAATTGAGAAAAAATTGAAAAGAAATTGAGAAAAGAAAAAGGACAGGTTTCTGTTTTGTTGGCAAAATTGAGAGAGAAACAGATGTAAAATGTGTAGTTGGTATGATATATTTTGAATATACCAATACCATACGTCCTTATCAATGGAAGTAGTAAATATACGTGTACATCCAACATATAAAGGATTGACTTTGGAGACTATTCAAAAGGAAATGTTTTTTCCTAAGGATTTCCCAATCCGTGCTATTGGTAGATGGGTTGAAGATGATAAAGAATTCAAAGGTTTGCAAATCACACATATTGAAAGAGAGAGTGAATCATGTGTAGTGGTGTATGGTGAAGTACCAGATTGGATTTTAGGAGACTATCATTATATTGTAGATAATGTTGTTTGTCACGATAATAATGGTACTTCACAAGTTTATCCATCTTCTTCTAATTCATTCATTTCATCTGCCACTTATTCATCTGCATATACACCATGTCCTCAATTCTCCCCAGCATCTCCATGTTCATCTCCAACAGGAGATATCATTTTAAGTAATGATGAAGTAGTTGTTGGAGATGGATGGATTGCAATTAGCAGAGCCGCCTTAATGAAGTTATCGTTGACGGCTCAGCAATTTATTAATATAAATTCAATAGAGGGCGATGTGGCGCAGGAGACGGCGGCAGTAGTGCAGCTTCCGGTTGTGGCGAGACAACCAACACCAGCACCGACTGCGCCACAACACACTCCCCTGTACCAGCCTCTTCTGGATTGGATTGACCGACTGCGCCACCACAGGATAATGATTTATACACAAATAATTGTACGTGCACTGGTACATGTTGTATCAAGGGTGATATCTGCATTCCCTAGGTATTCTCTGATATTGTATTCTATCAATCTACTGGTTAATTTGGTATTGGGTAACCAATCATCTGCTAGATCTCCTATTCTAGCAGGTGTAATGGCTATTATGTTCTTAATTGACATGGATATACCACAGATTATGACCATTACAGATTATCTACATTCTTTCACTAAGAAGATTATTACTGTCATTGTACAATATGCATCTTCTAATGAAGTCAATTGGATATTACGTTTATCTGCTACATTTATTATATTTCTAATATCTCTATTCCCATCAGCAGACTTGATGATTAGAGACATAGAGAGAGAAGAGAGAGAAGTACAAAGAGAAGTAGAGAGAGAAGTACAGAGAGAAGTAGAGAGAAACCAACCTTTATAAAACTACCTTTATAAACCATCGTATAGAGCTGCTTGCTCCCTTTTAGTAATCGGAGATTCTTCCAGACCCTTCCGCGTAACCTGTAACTGCATTCCTTTGCGAATATATTTAAATTACCCTTTTGCCACCCTGCTCTTCTTTTTTCTCTTTTCTTCTTTTCCATTTTCCTTTTGAATTTACCTACTTCTTTTCTTTTCTTCATTTAAACAAGTCAATTAACTTATAAATAAAATGGTCGTTCCTTCTATTCAAGCTCCAGCTCCAACTTTCAAAAAAACCGCTGTTATCAATGGTGTCTTTGAAGATGTTTCATTAGAACAATATAAAGGTAAATGGGTCCTTTTAGCTTTCTTCCCAATGGCTTTCACCTTTGTTTGTCCAACTGAAATTATTGCTTATTCTGAAAAAGCTCAAGCTTTCAAAGATAAAGATTGTGAAGTTTTATTTGCTTCAACTGACTCAGAATATTCTCTTCTTGCTTGGACTAATGTTGCTAGAGCAGAAGGTGGTTTAGGTCCTCTTAATATTCCTCTTATTGCTGATAGAAACCATTCTTTAGCAAAAGATTATGGTGTCTTATTAGAAGATGAAGGTGTTGCCTTAAGAGGTATCTTCCTTATCGATCCAAAGGGTACTTTAAGACAAATCACAATTAATGATTTACCTGTTGGTAGATCTGTTGATGAATCTTTAAGATTATTAGAAGCTTTCCAATTCACTGATAAATATGGTGAAGTTTGTCCAGCCAACTGGACTCCTGGTGCAGATACAATTGTTCCTGAACCAAGTAACGCAAAGAAATACTTCTCTAAACACGGTTAATTTTATTTATTTATTTATTGATTTACTTATTTACTGTGTATTTTTCAATATTTACTTTTAAATCTATTTATTTAATTAATTACTCTTTCCCCCTCTTCTCTTCTCTTCTCTTCTCTTCTCTTCTCTTCTCTTCTCTTCTCTTCTTTTCTCTTCTCTTCTCTTCTTTTCTCTTCTTTTCTTTTCCCTTTCCGTATTATTCGAATCTTGATAACATTTGGTAATGATTTATCAATAACTTCAACAATTGAATCATCATCTAACTCTTTATTCCCTCCATTATCTTTAAAATTGAATATTTCAATTCCATTCTTCATAAAGACTGGTTTAATCAATTGATATTTCTCCTTAATGAATTGGAAAACTTCAATTACATTTAATTGATGATCAACTTCAATTTCTTCCATTTTTACTCCACAAACTGGACAATCTTTAACAGGTAAATACTCTTCATTATCAAATAACACTCCATTCTCTCCATTATAATACCCAAAATCTTTCATATTAGGATTACAATTACTAATAAATTTGTAAACTTCATTACAAAGTTGTCCACTTATAATTGAATTAGTTGATGCAATTGCAGGTATAATATTTTTAACAACTCCTAATGTTAATCTCTTAGTTACACCATCAATACCAAATAATTTAGCTCTTTTCAATGCCATTTGGAAAATCTCTTCAATATCTTCATCATTATCAAAATCAAATTCTTTATGTCCATTTTGACCATATTTCTCCTCCCAACCTAATTCTTTAGCCCATTCGATACAATGTTCTGGTAATCTCGGTGTATTTGCTAATGTACATAATGGATAAACAGTCTTACTAGGTATAAGAGATTTATAACATTCAAAACATGCAGTAATACCAGGTATAATTATCTTGATACTTCCTTGAAATCCTTCAGTACCACCATCAAAGAATACAATTACTTTATCTTTATTTTGATAAATTCTCCAAATAGTTTCATTCATCCATTTACGTGCATTTATTGAATCTAATCCACTTATTATTATATCAAATTTTTCATAAAATGAATCATCATAATCTTCAATTCTACCAATATAATATTCAACATATGCTCGTTCTCTTAATGCTAAACTTGCAATTTCACATTTATATTTACCAATATCTTCCTCTTTAAATAAAAATTGTCTATTTAAATTACTTCTAGATATCGTATCCATATCAATTAAATGTAACTTCACTGGTATATCCATCATTGTCAAATTTTTAACAATTTCACAACCCAATCCTCCACTACCTAGAATTAAAATCGATGCCGTGGGTATTATACTAGGATCATAATCTTTATCTGTAAATGGTCCTGATGGTAGCATTGTATTTTTGCTTTAAAAGATAAGTTAAAGATGGAAAAGAGGAAAAAAAAAAAACAAAAAAGATAAAAAGATAAAATCATGAAATCATGTAAAAACTATAAATTATTATCTATAAAATTCAAATAATTCTAACATTACTTCTCATACGTCCTCCACGGAAATTATACAATGCCTTCCTTTTTTTAGGTATACTTTGAACTCTTCTCCATGCTTCTCGTACATGTTCCACACTAATAGGTTTATTGTCATTACTTGGTTCCATGAACAAATAATTTCTCTTTTTGAAAATATCACTTTCATCACTCATTTTATTCATCAAATTTTTAACTTTTAAAGCTTCTTCTGTAATTGTACAAACCATTTCAAATGTCAGAAATCCAAGTATATCAATAACATCATCATTAGGCCTACTATCTGTAATTTGTGGCATACTACACCATTCTCTGAACCTCTTACTTTTCCTAAATGTAAAACTAGCCTGTCTACATTCTGACCAATGAACATATTCTTGTTGTGTCATATTCTTTGTTCTTTCATCATTTTGTTTCAATCTCTTGATTTGTGCCAATACCGCATCTCTCTCTTCTTCATTGATTTTATCATCATCATTATTACCATTAATACCTCCAATCAATGGTTGTTCACTAAACATGAATTCCAATTCCCATGGTAATTTCAAAATTTTCTTTTGTCTAGTAATCATCAGTTTATTATCAACATTACTATTTGCATCTTCAATTAAATTATCACCACCAGCTGCAGTTGCAATTTCACCACTTTCTTGATCTTTCGCATTCTTACGAACATCTTTCCATGATAAATAAGTCCTCAATCTATTAACTTTAGCCTTATCGTGTCTAATTAAGAAGATCAAATCTTCAGGTAAGATTGATCTCTGACCTCTTTGGTTTGATGTTTTCTGCGCTTGTACCATCAATGAAATAACTTGATCCCTTACAATATCTTCAATCAAATTAGTTGTACGTTCTAATGGTTCATTGATTTCACCTGAAACAAACATCATTTGTTGTATCTCAGTTCGATACTTGTATCGATTCTTATTTTTAATTGAATCATTATACGTTATTGAATCATTGCCTATATAATTCCCATTTTTATTCGGACTAGTTTCATTATAATTATCATCATTATTGTTGTTATCATCGTTATCATCGTTATCTTCATTATCATCGTTATCTTCATCCATTTCATTGAAATTCCCATCGTCGTTATGATTCTTTGATGGACTCTTATTACTATCCAACTTATTCAACTTACCCGATGATTTCGATACTTTCTTCCTCGATACAGTTGATCTCTTATTAACTTTCGATACAGTCATTCTCTCTCTATCGATGGAAAAACTATAAAAGAAAACTACACAGATAAAAAGATTATTCTCTGACATGAACAAAAAAAAAGAAATGAATTTTTCCATTTTTCCTTAATCCCCAGCTATTCCCCATTTCATTATATAACTTTAAACAATGAAATGGTGTACATCATCGACACTGATTGTTAAGAAATCTAAATTCAGAGCATTCGCAATACCCATCAGATCAAATGAAGAGATCCCACAATTATTATTAGATTTCAAACAACTGGATAAACATATAAAAGATGCAACTCATCCTACAATGTACGCATGGAAAACTGCTACTTCTAATAACCAACTGAAAAATCAATCAAATACTGTACTATTAAGTAAATTGCACAATGTTAATCAAGGATCTAATGATAATAATGAAGGAGGATCCGGTCAGAGGATTTTGGGATTGATAGATCGATTAAAATTAGTTAATATTCTAATAATAGTTTCAAGATGGTACGGTGGAGTTCCATTAGGTCCAACGAGATTCAAATGTATAAGTAATGTTGCAATGGAAGCTGTTCAAAATGGTGGTTATTTGAATTATAATCATGGCAAATCGTGGATCGATTGTCTTCAAGTTAAGTAACTTATTAAATACCTTTATTGTATGTATATTTTTATTATTATACAGTACAATACAATCAATATAAATTAGAAATATTATAGTAAAATTATTATACATGTGAATCAAAAATTAAAAAATGACACTTTTCAGTTTTCTTTTGAGCTTATTTTAAAACTTTACCATCAACAATTTCCTTCTTTTCACCATTAATAACAACAGGTTGATCCCATGCCCACATGTTGTTGACGAAATCTTTATCTTCTTGTTTAGATGCATCTAAACGTTCATAATTATAAGATTCCCAATCTGGTGCAACATTGAAAGCTGGAACTGCATCTTTACCTCTAACAATAAATGCACCAATGATACCATTGTTGTTATTTTCACCATAAACAACACAACAACCAAACATGTATTTAGTTGAAGCAGATAATCTATTGAAGAAACCACCAACTAAGTTATTTGACATAAAAGTTAAGGTTAATTCATCATTATATTTATATTCAACTTTCCATAATGACCATTCTTCATCATTATAAAAGGTATTCCAGAAATATGGTAAAGCTTCTTCTCTAGTTTCTTTATTTGAATAAACTCTCTTCCATTCATCAATTGGAATAGTTGGTTTACCTAAGAGTTCTAATGGATGCTTTGGCTTTTTCTCTTCTGCTGGTGGAGCATCTTCAGTAGTTTCTTTTGGTTTTGGAGTTGATGCTTTAGCAGCCTTTGGAGCAGCTGGTTGCTTTTCCTTCTTTGCTGGTAATTGTGGTTTAACTGGTTCATCAACAAATTTGATAGTATCGAAAAAGTATGATAAATATGGAGTTTTGATAACAGTATTGATCCATCTCATGAATACAACATGTTTGGATCTCCATTCTTTACCAAAAGTTAAAGTGAAACATCTGTAGAAACATGAAGCAACGAATAAATCTGCAACAGTTAATCTTTCACCAACTAAAAATGTATAATTGGTTAATCTTTCTTCTAATTGAGAAACATATTCATCAACTTTAGTATTAGAAGTATCAAGAACTTTCTTGTTGAAAGGAACTCTACCTAATAAGATTTGAATAACATTGGTAACTGGTTCCATTAATTCAGCAGTAGCCCAAGAGAGGTATTTTAAAACTTGAGCTTTTGATTCTAAATCAGTACCTAATAATGGTGATTCTGGATCATGTAAGCTAATTACTATAGTAAATGAGGGGGGAAAAAACAAAGTTGGGAATTTAAATGTTAGTATTTGAAAAGAAAAATATGTGTCATCTTCAGTTTCATGTTTTATCTTGTCTTATTTATTCATTGCCAATTCATCAAACTTTTATTGAATTCCATCATTTTCTTCTTCTTATTTTTCAGATTTAAAAATCTCGACATTATATTTAAGACAGGGATAACTGTATAATTGAATAAAATTCTTTTTCATCATTTAAAAGAATTGAAAAGAGAAATCAAGAGATGATGAAGGGACAAATCAACAAACAGACAACCAAACACGCCACAGAAAAGAAAAGAAAGAGAATAGAAAATAGAGAATAGAGAAGAAATAGACTTGAGTAGAAAAGAAGATTCAAAATAATACTTACAATAGTATAATATAGCAATGGATTCTTGTAATTTGTAACCGTGAGGGCCAATGAAAGCTGGAACTTTACCATTTGGGAAAGCAGCAGCATGAGCAGCATCATCCTTTGGAGCAAGCTTGATATCAAGATTGAAGACCTTGACTAGCCCAACAGGAAGAATACATCTTGTTTGAACATCACCATAAAGAGTACCTTGAGACATTTTAAGTGGATTGTAAGAGAGTAAAGGTAAAGAAGAGAATAAAAGAGTCAGCAAGAGAAAATGGCAAATTAAAGAAGCAGGAAAGTTCTTATACAAGTGAAAATGGACGAAACTGAAAGAAATTGGAAGAAAACGTTGAAGAGAAGTGAGGAAAAAAAAAGAGGTCTTTTTGAATGTGTGCGAGAGGGAGGTTAAAACCCTCTCTCTAATCATGTATTTTACATGAAATGTTAAGTATAGTGATAAGAAGTATCTTTTTATATATATATATGTTTGTTAGGTGATAATGCTCAGATTACATCCATTTAAAGCTCATTCTCAGATCATTAGAAGTAATATAAAATATTTCTCAAAATCATGTATCAAACTAATTGATTTATCCTCCCATAATTCTCTCAAGGATACAATAAAGTACATTGATTCATCATCAGATAAAATTAACTCAAGTAATGATATAAACGATATAATCAATCACCACGCTAATATCTTAGACAATAAAACCTCAAAATCAGATGAAGAATATAATGATTTATACAATCTCTCTTTGAAACTATCCAAACTGTTAGAATCAACACCGGATGTAACAGAAGAATCTAAAAGAGAAATTTTGAACAATCTCATTGAAAGATTCACAAAGTATAATTACGCTGTCTCCACTCTAGCATTCAAGAAATTATTGAATGATAAAGACAGTCTATCCCTAAGTTCAATCAATCAATTAATTACTCATAATCCTGGTAGAGTTGAATCAAGTTGGAACTTATACAACTCTCTCAAACCTGAAAACCAATCTCATGATGAAATATTAGTTTCAACTATGAAAAAACTGTTATTCGGTGATTCAGTAGAAATTAAAGAAGGTTTACATAATGTCGATATTGAAAAACTCATTAAAATACTTGAAATTTATGAAACTATTGGTGATAAAGACTTAATTGATGAATCGTCTCTTAATGAGTTATTGAAATCTTTGATAAAATTAGATTGTACTGCTATTATCACGAAAATGGTAATCCCATCATCAATTTTCGAAAAAGTTATAAACGATGAAAGTATTGATTTGCAAAATAAAGATTATCTCTATTTTTATGAAGCTTCAATCAATAATGGAGTCTCATTATCAGGAAATTCACTTTTGAAATCTTTCATGCCAATATCTAAACTACTCTTAAATCCTCAAATAAAAGAGTCCGAGAATTTAAAAGCTGTGAAATCATCTCTTAATGTCGAACTTATTCAATTAGCTCCGCTACCTGATATCGTTGATGAAATCAGGGAGCAAATCCAAGAACTAGGACTTGACGATAACATTACAATAATGTTACAGTTGATTAAATCTGCAGGTTTCCATTCAAATGATCTACAAACTGCAATTCATTATTTCCAGAACTATCAATGTAAAATACCTGATGGTACTATTGATCAAAATAACCTCAAATCTACAATGTCATTAGTATTCGTTTATGATTGTATCTTTAGAAATGATGGTAAAATGATTAATGTTGCTGAAGCATTAGTCCCACAATCTCCATTACCAGCTGCAAATAATTTATCCTCATTAATCTTATACCATGGTTGGTTCGGGGATTCAGATAAAGCTTTTGATATCTATAATAAAGCCTTGAATCTATTTTTAGATCCTCATGATGGTAATGAATCTAATAGAGGTATGTTGATTCAATCATTAATTATAGTCTCTCTATTAGGGAAGGAAGTCGAATTGGCTAGATTGATCAAACAGAAGAGTTTGGAACATAAATCACTTGATGAAACTTATGAAATCAAAATTACCAATATATTCAAAGAATACGGAGATATTATGGAACAATTTAAAGATAATGAAGTGGAATTTAGAGATTCCTTAAAGAAAATCATTCTTCGTACAATAATGGAAATGTCTCCATAATCCCTTTTATAAACCCTGTATATATAGATAGAATACTAATAACTAGAAGAGCTGGGTAGTTTGTAGAGATAAAAAAACAAAAAAAAACGACATTTTATGTAAATGATATAACGATAAGTGTCAAATCTTACGATATGATGTGAGTTTGCGAAATGATAGAAAATGAATACATTTTTTTTTTCTTTGAGTTTGATTCATGTTCTTTACTTAAGGTTTTTATCATTTCTTTTACCATCCTAGAACACCTCCTCTTTTCCTATTGAACTGGAAATGCTGAGGTATAAAACATTGATAAATTATTCATTGAAAAGATGTATACATTTCACCACACAGAAATATGTTCAATTACCGGATAAAACTACTACATTCAGAAAGTTTGATTTCAAACATTTCACGCATACAATTGAGGAAGTTAATAAATCATTTGACAGTTTGATCAATGAAAAGATAACAATCAATGGTTGGATTGATGGATTACCTAGAAAAATTTCCAAATCATTGGTATTTGCCAAATTCAGAGATTTCAATGGAGAATTTACACAAATAGTGAGTAAATCTGAAGAATTGAGTAAATTACTAAGAACTTTAAAACCCGAAGATGCATTATCAGTAACTGGTATAGTCAATTTGAAACAACAGAAAAAAAAAGATGATTTGAAAACATGGGAACTGATTGTTGATAATTTCCAAATCTTAAATAACTCAAATGAAGTAGTTTCACAATTAGATTCATTGAAAAATTCTGGTAATAATTTCCCACCTGAATATAGATATTTACAATTAAGATTACCATATTATCAGAGATCCTTAAAGATGAGAGCAAAGGCAGCACATATTGCAAGAAATGTATTGAATAATTTAAATTTTACTGAAATTGAAACTCCATTATTATTCAAATCAACACCTGAAGGTGCAAAAGAATTCTTAGTCCCAACACGTAAAAAAGGTTATTTTTATGCTTTACCACAATCTCCACAACAATATAAACAATTACTAATGGCAAGTGGATTCAAAGGTTATTATCAATTAGCTAAATGTTTCAGAGATGAAGATTTAAGAGCAGATAGACAACCTGAATTTACTCAAATCGATATAGAAATGTCATTTGCTAAAAGTGAAGACGTTCAGAAAATAGTAGAAGTATTGGTTACAGAAATATGGAAAAATATTAGAAGGGTTCCACTATATAGAGTTGATTGGGAAAATGATGGGAAGTTAGTTGAATTACGGGAGGGAGAAAATTTCCCTAAATTGAATTATACCGATGCATTGAGTAAATTTGGAATTGATAAACCTGATTTGAGATCCAACTTGACTTTCCAAAATATTACCAACTATTTCAATGATGTCTTATCAAGTAAAGAATTCCCAGTGATTGAAGCGTGTATATTGAAGAATGCATTGAATTTAGTCAATAGAGAAAATGGGAAGAAAATGAAATTACCAAAAGAATTATTTGATAATTCAGAATATAAAGGTAGGAAACCATTTATTTTCAAAATTAGAAATGAGACAGATTTGAATGAATGGTCATCAAAGTTAGGAGTAAGTTTGAAAATATCAGTTCAAGAATTGAATGAACAATTGGGATTATCAATTGGAGATGTCATTGCAATAAGTGATAGAAGTGAATTAACATATGAAAATCCAACACCATTGGGAAGATTTAGACAATTATCGATACAACATTTCCCAGATGAATGGAGAAGAGAAATTACGGAAGGTTCTACATCACAAGAAGATTCTAATAATATATTTGTTGCATCATGGTTAGTCAATTTCCCATTATTCAGTCCAATTGAAAATGATAACTCACCAAATGATCGAGGTTACCCAAGTTATAACTATGAGAAATTTGAATCTACACATCATCCATTCACAATGGCCAAACTTGAAGATTATGAACATCTGATAGATGAACCATTGAAAGTAAGAGGAGATCATTACGATTTAGTTATTAATGGTGTTGAAGTAGGAGGAGGATCGCGTAGAATCCATGATGCAGAATTACAAACATATATTTTTGAAGAGATCTTGAAGATTGGTAATCATAAACAACTTTTCGGACATTTGATTCATGCCCTTAAAAGCGGATGTCCACCACATGCCGGATTAGCAATTGGATTTGATCGGATGTGCTCAATGTTATTAGGGTCATCGAATATCCGTGATGTTGTTGCATTTCCGAAAACACAAGCCGGAGCAGATCCTGTTGTGGAATCGCCTAGTCAGGTTCCTTCAAAGACATTAGAACTGTACAATATTACTGTAACGAAAACCTAGATAAAATTATTTCAAATTCAAATCTACTCTTAAACCTAAACCTTGTACATAAAATATATAGAATAGAATTTTTTTTTTTTACAATCCTGTTTATTTAACTGACTAAGATACCTTGTACAACCCATTGTAAAAGGAGGTTCAAAGCAATCTATTACAAATTTATTTCAAATTGTTACAGCTGAACAAGCCACAACCCCGCGACCCGCGACACATTCCTCTTTGGGAGAAGTACAGAGAAGAGTCGCCAATACATTAACCGACAGAGTGAGAAAATATATGGACGACGGCTTCAGCGGAATTTCGAATTTGCCACCGGGGCAGTTTACTTTCCGAGCCTCATTTAGGCGCTTCATTTTCTCCTTATTAAACCCTTTGCCTTAGAAAGCTAGCTCTATTACCAAGTGAGCACGGCCGTCACCTACAAAAAGACACTACTGACACATTCATCGGTATTCTTGGTGCCCCGTTATATTCAAACAATTGTTTATAAGTATACCTACATAAACTTAAAGCTGCTACTGATTAAAAGTGGACGAAAAATAATAAACAGCGAAATTTTGCAACAAGGAAAATAACAAGGAAAGTTCGACATTTTCTGTTGAAGATTGAATTATATTACATCAATAATAGGAGAAAAAAATATAATATATATACTATTCCTTTTTTTTTCTGCCTTCTGAATAGATATATCCTTCATTACATATCAGTTAACTATTGTTTTGATTGCAATAAATTAATACATTAGTTTGTTATTGATAATTTGCACATACTGTTATATTATTGCTGGGTTTTTTTCTTTTTCCTCGCCTGTTGTCCATTTTTTCATTGCATTTTTTTGTTTCATTTTTTTCATTTTTTTCAGTTTTTTGGCATTTTTTTTTTCATTTTCGCAATTTCGCATTCTGTTCAAACTAAGGAAGATTAAAATTTGGTTGTGACGTAACGAAAATTTGAAGGAAAAAAGAAAAGATAAAGAAAAAAAGATTATTTCGTTTTGGGAAATTCTTGAGATAGTACACAAATAAATTTAATATTTAAATACATACAATTGAAATTCTTGGAAATTCTTGGAAATATAAAAAATCAATCTCCATCTTCATATACATTCATAATTGAATTAAGGTTAGATAAGATTAACTAAATTTCAATCGTAAGTATTTGCAATTTTTATTTTATTTTATTTTATTTGACGTTATTATATTCATATTTGGACAAACACTAATCAAGCTTAACAGTTTTTTTCACCAATTTTTCTGAATTTAAATTCACTTCTTTCGAACAAGCTTTTCCTCACTTATCCTCTCTTATTTCCATTCATTAAACACAGACAACAAATAAGACATTTAAATTATAATATAAAACATGGGTCCTGCTCTCAATGCAGGTGCACGTTTTAGACAGAGGAAGATATCCGTTAAGCAAACATTACAAGTTCTAAAACAAAGTGATATACCTGATTTCGATGCCGAAGATCAACAACGTGAACTTCAACATATAGAAACAGGTGTTGAAAAAGGTGAGGAAGAAGAACATCATTTACAACAAGTTATAAATGCATCTGCTGCTAAATTTAAAGGTGCAAATGTTCAACAAGTTTATATTCCAACCCCTGATGCTTCTAGAATTTGGAAAGAATCAACTAAATATTACAAACAGTTATTTAAAGAACCTCCTTCGTATATAAAGTTCTCAGCAGTAGTTGAAGATACTTCAGGATGTCAATATAATATGGATGAAATTGATGAAGAATTCTTAGTAAAATTGAATAAAGATTTCCCAGTTAATGAACAATGTACTGAAGATGAATTCGAACTTATATGCGAAAGATTTGATAAAATAGTTGATGAAAGACAACCATTTCTTTCGATGGATCCTCAACAGATTTTATCCTTTGATGAAATAAAAAAATATTCTTGTGATCCAAATAATTTAAAATATCAAACTCTTAATGAGATCTTAGCTAAAAAATTGAGTATACCTAAATTTAAAACTCTTTATGATGCAGATCCATCAAGTGGTAAAGATCCACGACCTATTAATGAATTGATTGAAAAATTTGGTAAATTTGTCTATGATCATTGGAAAAATAGAAGACTTGAAAGAAATGGTAAGCCGGTCTTCCCAACTCTAAAATTTGAAGATCCTTCACATAAAGATGATAATAACCCTTATATCTGTTTTAGAAGAAGAGAATTCAGACAAGCAAGAAAGACAAGAAGAACAGATACTCAAAGTATAGAAAAATTGAAATCATTATATACAGATTTGAAAAAAGCTGAAAATTTATTACTTTTAGTTGCTGAAAGAGAATTAAACAAATTGAAATTAATAGATTTGAATAAAGAAACTTTTGAACTTCGTAAAGAATTCAAACAACTTAAACGAGATGGTAATATAAAGGCAGATGATGAATTATTGTATGATAAACCTAAAAGAAAACGTCAACCAATTGGTTATATACCTCCTCCACCAATCACAATTCCTCAGATCAAAAATGAAAATGAAAAATCAAAAGGTTCAAATAATAATAGAAATCAAGGTTCATCATCTAATAATAAATCTAATAAAAATAAAAATAAAGGTGAAATGTCATCTACTTCTTCAAATGCAAATAAGAAGAACTCAAATAACAAATCTACATCAACGGATACATCAACAGGAAATGGATCAGCTAATCATAATACTAACAAAGATAATCATGTACCTAATAAGATTCCACAAGCTGTTATTCAACCGTATGTTAAATTACCACCTGCTAAAATTCCAGATATTGAATTAACGACTGTGAATACAGTTTTAAAGGATAAACTTGAAGGTATCAAAAAGGCTGTTTCTGATAAACTAATTAAACGGAAATTACAAGATGAAGGTTGGATTAATTTCACTGATGATCCATATAATCCATATTTTGATATAACATTAACTAATGATGATCAAATCGAGGAGAAATCACATTTCCCATATAGTTCTATCATTTCTTCAATGCTTGAAGTTGAAAATTCTAGAGAGATTAACTATAGTCATATTTTCAATAATAATCGACATTATAGTAATAATGATTCTGAAATTGTTAAAATCAATTTATTCACGGGACAAGTTGTTAAAAATGATAGAAATACATATTTACCTGAATTTTATGATTTAGTTGGTAATGAAGCTTCAAATACTGAATTTGGGTTACCTAAATCTGATGTTTATGATCAATTCAATGAAAAGAATCGTTTTAATGTTTCTGAAGTTTTATTTAAAGTTAGGAAACGTCATGGTAGAGGTGGTAGAATATGGATTGATAGGAAACGTACTAAAGATGATGAATTATTTGAGGAATATCTAAACTATCCAGATGATGACGATGATGACGATGATGACATGGAAGAGGATCATATTGAAGAAATTGATGGTAATGTCATACAATCTTATAATAGAAAAAGAAAGAATGCATATGATTGTGGTATTGATGCCAAGAAAAGACTTAAATCTAGATTTATGTTTGATTCAGATTTACCTAGATTTAATCCATTAGATCCATCGAAACTAAATCAAATTGGTAAACAAACACAAGCTGTAAGATTTGGTTGTATGTTATTAAGTAAAGCTTATGATAATATGCATCAAATTAGACAAAAGCAAATTCTTCATCATCAACAAAAATTACAACAACAGCAACAACAACAACGAGAACAACAACAACAACAACAACAAAGAGAACAACAATTACGTGAACAAAGAGAACGTGAAAGACAACAATCATCATCGACTCGTCAAAATCAAGCTAATAGAATCAATTTGAAAGATAATAAGAGTGTAGATAATGGAAGTAAGGGAGAAAGGTCGAATACATTGAATACTAAAGGATCAAGGGTTTCTAAAGAGAAGAAACCTAAGAAGGATAATGATTCTAAGAAGACGAAAAATAGTAAAAAGAGTGCCATTAAAACAAATGCTAATAACAACCTTACTGAAATATCTACATCACCAAGTGTTCAAATGAAGATTGAAAATGATATTAATGGGACGAACAAGATAACTACAACTAGATCAGAAATCAATAATGAGAAAATAGATAAAGAAAATAAAATATAGAAGCTCATTATTGTGGGAATGTCAGTGTTGATGAATTTGATCATGTTCTTATTTGGTTTATTATATCTGTGTATATTTTTACGTGTTTTATGACAATTTTTGTATATTAATTTTTTTAATTCTATTTTATTCTTTTATGATTGATTTTTTTCTTCTCCTACAGTCGCTTTTTAATTGTAAGGTATTTTTTGCAAGTTATTTTGATTATACATTGTTTGAATTCTATAAACTAAGGAGAAATAATTTCAAGACATTGGTGTGGCGGATGAAATATCTGAAAATGGTGAAGCAGAAGTTACTGGATTACTATCCAATTTCTGAGTATTTGTTAAGTCTGTAGCTGTTATGTTACCATTTACATCATGATTTATATCATGATTTATATCCTGGCTATTATTATTACTAATATTATTATTATAGTTATTAATATTTTGATTGATATTTGAATGTATATTTTCGAAAACATCATTGTTTTGACTAGGAGATGTTTGTGCAGCAGCTAATGCTTTTTCCTTTTCCTTTTCCTTTTCCTCCTTAAATAATGGTTCTCTCCAATACTCTACCATATCGTTATATAACATATTAGTAAAATTTTGATGTACTATATCTTTCCTGAATCGTTCATTTTGTAATAATGTAAGAATGTGTAAACAATCAGGATATACTAAAAATTTAGCGTAATCTGGTTGTTTCCAGTAATTTAGATAATTCAAATAATTAAGGAATTCTTGATTTTGGAAATATCCTTGTTGTGCTAGATATGAGAGGTATTGCGTGTTGGCTAAAGATTGAACGAATTCTAATTCAATCTCCCAACGAGTGGGGAGATCTTCATTTTGTAAATTTGCAAGGTTAGGTATATCTACAGTTTGTGTATCTGACATGTGGTAAGAAGTGTATGAAGTAGAGAATAAATGATAGATAAAACAGATAGTAATGTATAACAACAAAAAAAAAAAATCATGAAAAAAGAAAAAAATCAATAAATAGATAAATCGTGAAAGTGAGAAAAGAAAAACGATGAATAATGATGAGAAAGTGGAAGCTGAGCCTTTAGTTTATTATTATCATTATTATCATCATTATTAGTATCATTATTTCATTATATTATATATATCATAAAATTTATAAAATGAAATCATATTGAAGAATTAAAGAAATTAAGTGAATTAAAATTAAATTAAAATAAATTAAAATAAAATTAAAATAAAATTAAAATTAAAAGTAAAATTAAAGTTGAAAATTAAAGAAAATGAAATTAAAAGGAAGTTTTAGTGAATGAATGGGTAACAAGAGTTGAAGTTAAGTATACTTCCACAGATATATCCCAATTGTGGATGGGAAAGAATTAGAATTAGATAAATTCAATTCTCTTTTCATCATCAGGAACATTCCAAGAAGCAGGCATTCTGAAAATCTTAGATTCTGGTAAAGAACCATAAGAATTGTAAGGTTCAGATAAAGCATCATATAATGCATAGAATGCACAAGCAGAAGTTAAGAAACAGAAGACACCAGAAGCAGTTTGACAACCTTTATGATTACCAAAGATTGCAATAGTGTATAATAAGAAGAACATCCATAAACAGAACATTAAGACAAACAATGGGACAGTTGATTTCCAAGTTGCAGTCCAAAGGAAGAAACTGAATACACACCATGAAGCAAGGAAGATACCTAAAGCATCAGATAACCCACCATCTTTATAAGCAGAAGCAATATCAAAGAATGGAGCTAAGATTGCACCTAAAGACATAAAGAAAGCACCATAACATAATAAGAAGACAGAACCGAATAAATTATTATCAACAACGGCCCAAATACCTGCAATAATTTGAACTAAACCTGAAGAGAAGAATAAAGAACCTGTTAATGCAGAAGCTGAAGGTGTATGTCTTGCACCTGCAATAATTAAACCTAATGCGAAAAGGGTTGTTGCAACACAAGCTAAACCTGCTGCAACTGAAGTTGGGAAAGGTCTGTATTTACCAGTTCTTTTATACCAACTAGTTCTTAAAAGACCAGTTCTTGGTGGGTGAAGTTGACCATCATAATTATATGGAGCACCTTGATATAAATTTGGATAAGGAGATTGTTGTTGTTGTTGTTGAGGAATTTGTGCTTCTTCATCCTTGACAGGAAGTTCACCTTCTGGAACTGCAGTGTTTGTAGAATGATCGTCAGACATTATTACTTTGTTTGTTTAATTGATTACTTGATTGTTATTAATTGAATATGGAAGAAAAACAAAGAGAGAAGAATAGGAGAATAGAGAAGAATAGAATACAGAAAGGAAAAAAAAAAACGGTACAAGATAGGAGGAGACGGTACTCTTTTATAACAGCAACTATAACAGTTGTATACAGCTACAACAGTCAACGAGAGATGTGCAGATATTAGCAGATAATCGTATAACATAGCAAGATAAAAAACATAGAGAAAAGAGAAAACATAGAGAAAACACACAGAAAAGAGAAAACACAGTGAAAACATAGCAGTGAGTGAGAAAAAAAAAATTGTGGTGTTACCGCTCCAGCCGTTTCGAGAATCTTCAGCAAAATGACAAATTTAAGAATTTTTTTCATGATTTTCTATTAAGAAATCTAACCACTTTCTAATGTGAAGATCACTTAATTCTTACTATGTGGATCTTGATATTATTTCAATATTATTTCAATATTATCATTGTTTCCAGTTGATTCTATTTGATTCTCTGCTTTTCTGATGTGACCCCTTGTACAAAGAGAGAAAGAGGGTTTTTTTTCTTCTTGATTTCTTTCCATCTCTTTCTATTACTTCCGTTTTCTTGTCAATTTCTTGTCTCGATCGGCTTTCTGGCACCCCCCCTTTTCTTCCTTCAATGTCATCTCCGAAACTACTACCTAAAACGGTACTCCCCTTTGCACCTCTTCGTCATGATGAACGTGTCCATTATCTCAATTTACTCTACAAACAGTATAAATGGGCAAATATCCATTTCCATAATAACAAAGACTCCAATAATGCCTTAGTATTGAAAGCAGTAAATAAAGAATACCAAATTTGCAAACAATGTAAATCGAAAATGGAATATTTACATGTCATTAAAAAATTAATGTTCAATTTGAAGAAAATTGGGCTTGAAGAGAAAAAAATAACTCTCGGCAATAATGAAAATAACACTATTTCAACCGTTAGCGGTATTGCATTATTACCCCAACAATTAGAGGAAAATAAGCAAGAGAAAAATACATTACTTTCAACTACTTCAAACTCTAAATTCCTTGACAACAGTAAAACTGATGATTTTAGCAAAATATACAATGAGTTATTAAATCTTTGTATCCCAATAAATCGTTTAAAGAGACATAATTATATAACGGAAATTCCGAATATCCCTTCAAACGATTATACATTACCTGATTTGATTAATTGCAATCATTGTGGTACTATCTTTAAAATATCTGATATTGGTGAAATTGTTAATTGTACTTTCCATCCTGGTAAAATTGTAACTACAACTTATGAAAATTTAAATAAAGGTAAGAAAATTTATGGTACAGATTATACAAATAGATTCTATCCTTGTTGTAATGAACCAATTGGTCAATCTAATGGATGTTCTAAATTAAATCATCATGTATATAAATTCGAGAATCCAATTGATTTACATTTAAGTAAAAATTTCATCAAAATTAATCAATTGAGGGAAAAATTGAATATAAACATTAATTCCAAATCTAATAAATTGAGAAGGGAAAAAATTAAATCAATTGCATTAGATTGTGAAATGTGTTATACTGATAAAGGTTTTGAAATGATGAAATTGAGTGTAATTGATTTCAGAACTGAAAAAAAGTTAATTGACTCAATTATTCATCCTGATGGTGATTTAATTATTGACTTGAATTCTAAAATTTCAGGTGTTGATGAAATACCGAAAGATTCACTAACTTTTGATGAAGTTTTAATTAAATTGGCTTATTTAACTGATGAAGATACTATCATTGTTGGTCATGGTTTAGAGAATGATTTAAACGTTTTAAGATTGATTTACCCGAAAATTGTAGATACAGCTATTCTATTCAGTGAAAATCAAGTTAATGTTAGAAGGAAAGATCCTTTGAAAAAACTTGCTTGGACTTATTTAAGTGAAAATATTCAAGGTAATCAACATGATTCTTTGGAAGATGCAGTAATACCGACAAGAATAGTTAAGAAACATATAGAGAAGATTCTTGAACGTAAACGTTTGATTAAATTATCAAATTCATCTTAAATGTAATGTTATTTATCCTTTTATTTGTCTATAAAACTATAATTTACAAAGGGGGAAGAAGTAAGAAAACAGAAAAAAAGAAACAAAATCAAATAGCCATATATTACAACATATACTGTGAGTATCTTGTCAGTCCATCTAAGAATTTTGTCAAATCTTCCTTTCTTAATTCAATAATTGCACTTTGGAAACTATCCATACGTGCTTGAATATTAATCTCTTGTGTAACTTTTTCAAATAAAACTGAAAATGCATTAAGTATAACTTTTTGTTCCTTTTCCTTCTCCTTGATATGTCCTTTTCTATCAACACCTTGTTTCTTACTTCTCCTATCTTCTCCTTCATCCTCCTCCTCCTCTTCTTCTTCCTCCTCCTCCTCCTCCTCCTCCTCATCATCATCATCATCGAAATTCGCACGTGACGGTAACCCACAGATAAGATATGTTTGTGTTTCATTATTATATGCTCCAATTAGTAAAGGTAACAATCCTTCCTCTAATTCTGCTTGAATATTGAGGATCCAATTACCCAATTTCGATAAAATTAATGGATTTTGAAACATTTGAGATCCATTACCAAATGATGTTATATCAACTACTCTATCATCATTTAAAGATGAATTATTATTATTAAACACTGAATCATTAAAATTTGATTTCGTAATACTTGAATTAGATGTAAATGATTCATTCAATATAACAACTTTAAATTTAGATTGTGTTTTAACCATACCCTTTTGTATAATTTCACTACCTTTCTCAAATATAAATTGTTGTTGAAATTTAGCAATTTCCATACCTTTCATAATTTCATCATAATTGTTCAAAGAATCATATGCACGCCAGAAACTTTGTAAAAATTGTTCATTTCTATTGATTTCATTAGTTTTAATATCATCGACATCATCAGTATGGTCGTTATTATCATTACTATCAGCATTATCGTTTATACCATTCTTTATCTTCTTTGACTTGTCATCATTCATAGTGAATTTGTAATCCAAATATCCGTATTCTAACAATGCTTGAACAGATTCAACGTAATCACCACTAGTGATTGAACCATGGAATCCATAGTTTCTTTTAAATCCATCAATTATAATATCTTTTAAATTGAATTTATAACTCTCTCGTTGGATTAATGTATCTAATTTTTTCTTTAATTCTAGATTAATGTAATGCCAATTTTGATTAGCTTGAATCAATGATATACCCATTCTCGCAAACATTGTCTTTAATAATCTATGTCCTTCATTAGTGTATAAATGACATTTGGAATTGATATAACTCGAATAATAGAATGAGTTGTATAGAGTCCAATGATGTAAAAGGAATAATGTGTATTCTTTACAACTCTGTAAACTTGAATTATCTGCCTTTTCTGATATATTTATATTTGACAGTGTTGAGTTGGAGTTGGAGTTGGAATTTGAATTTGAATTTGAATTTGAATTTGAATGATTGTTTGATTTCTCCTTGTTGTTGTTAATACCGTTATTCAGTTTATAGTTTTTCAAATTGAGTGAATTATCATCAGATTGTAATCTCTTAACTTCATCACGTAATCCTGGATATGTTAATTGATATACTTGTTTATAAATATCACGTAGTGATCTACTACCGATAATTGCCAACCATAGGAAATCTATATTGATTTCCCCAATTGTTGCTAAAAGATCATACATTTGATGAGATGATGGTATTGAAATAGTAGATCCTTGTTGATAGTAGTTTTCAATGATTTCTTGGTATTCATTTATCAATCTTTTCTGTTTTTTCTTTGATGATTCGTTTGTACTAGGATATTTTCTTTTATTTTGTGAAAAGTTATCACCATCACCATCTTCTTCTTCTTCTTCCTCCTCCTCCTCCTCCTCATCAGCTAGATCTTCTATTTCATCTTCATCATCATCATCCTCTTCTTCATCATCTGAAACATTAATCAAATAATAAAAAGCTTCTCTTTCACTATTTAAACTATCAGTTGATTTATCATCTAAACAACAAATTATTGGAGAAGAATATAAATTATCCAAATTCCAAGGTCTATGACCATCAATAACATATATTTTCCTATTTAATTTGATTTCCTCCAATTTCCCCTGATCTATTAATTTTTGAACATCCAATGGATTCATTGAATCATTTAAATACATATTAATATCAATTTCTAAAAAATTTTCTAAATCTGCAGTTGCACCACAACCTAATAATATAATATTACAAATATCAGAATCTAATTTGGAATATTTCTCCTTTATATCTAAATAACCTATAACTGGGATTAATTGAAATACAATGAATTGATTTTTAAAATATTCACTTAACATTTTAGCTGAACAAATTGCATCAATATTAAAACATGAAACGAAAATTGCTAATTTACATGTCGAATGTGTGATTGATTCTTTACATATATTGGTGAATTCATTGTAAAATGATTCTTGTGATATAATCATACCTGTGTATGGTATCTATAGTAGTACGGGTGGAAGTGGATTGGGAGGATGTGTAGATAGGTATTTGGGAAATAATATCTTGTAAGAGTTAACTACTTATTATTATATACACGCATAACAACAATATTTTTAACAATATTTTTTTTTAAATAAAAGTTGATATAAATTACGCGTTTTGATGAAGTATAAAAGTGAAAAATTTAGAAAAAGAAGAAAAAAAGAATCATCACTAGACGTTCAGATTATACACTTATAAAAGTCTGAAATCTCGAAGATAATCATGTAGTTTATGTACAGTTGAAGTATCATTCCAAATAATATATGGTTCAGCTAACTTAGAATCTTTCAAATGCATACAATGTAAATATATTTTGGATAATATTTTAAAAGTATAGAGATTTGGTTGGATTGCATTAATTTTGAGTTCATCGATTAAATCTGAAATTAAGTTTAAATTACCAGATTTCGACCAAGTTTGAATGATAATTGAATTATATACATCGATATTGAGTCCATAACCGTATAATTCTATCGAATCATGTTGTTTTATATAATTTATCAAGAGTTGTGTTAATTTGAACTCATCGAAATCGAAAGTGAGAGAATTTAACGAGTAATTTAGTAATATTGGTAAAGTTTTCTTGTTAACTATTGGATTTGAAGGAGATTTCACACATTGAGAGTTGATTTGCTCGATTGTTAATGAAGATTTCTTATTTGATGTCTTTTTATTGGATAAGAAAATTTCGATTATATTGGATTTAATAAAATCATATAGTTGAACACTAGAATTGATGTTTTCATTCATGTATTTAAAAGTTGGAGCTAATGCATCAATATAAGATTTATTAGATAATGAATGCATTTTATATTGAGTTTCTAAATTGATTGGACCTGATTTTTGTACAAAGAAGGATAAGTTATTTGATATTCTTGAATCATTTAAATCGATGTTGGTATTACTATAAGGATTATTATTATTATTATATTTATTATTATTATTATAGTTGTTGTTGATAATTTTATTTTTCTGAATTGGAGATTGGAAATTAACAAAAGTTTCAAGTGATTTAATTACACCAATTTTATTAGATTCTTTAGATAAATAATCGAAAACTTGTTTAAAAGATTTTTGTTCTTCAAAAGACGTTATTCTAGAAGTATTTGATTGTGCTTCTTTTTTCAGTTTCTCGAAATCATCGAAAAATGATTTATAAAGAGAGTTATTGTCAGTAGATGATGAATCATTATTTGAAGTTGTATTGTTAGTTATTGAGTCTATTATTGAGGGAGATTCATTCTGAGATTCACCGAAAGTTTTACCCAATTTGACAGGAGATGAGGAGTATAGTCTCTTTGAGGGGAGACGTAAAGATGAGAGCATTTGTGGAAAAGGAAGTATAGATGGAGAGATGAAGATATGTTTTAATGGTTTTACAAAAATGGAATATTCTTACATATATTCATGAATATTTGCAAAAAAAAAGAAAAAAAAAAAAGAGAAAAAAAAGAAAAAAAAAACAATCACGTGAATAACACGTGACAGAATACACCGCCACAAAGACACACCGCCACTTTTGTCCTTTCTTTCTCTTTTTCAATAATTATAGCGTAATACACACAGTCTGTTGCAAAAAAGGGGGTGTGTTACTGTGTGTTTCGTGAGTGAGTGTGGTGAGTGAGTGATATTTTAGAAGGTCATTTCACTTCTCTATTAACCGAACCATCCGATGTTTCCGTCTTTAGTTGTCAACTGATTTCCACTCTTAATATCCGCTCACTCTATCTCCCGATCTATATGTTATGTACGTCTTATTCATCATCTATATTCTATGATTTATATGTGTATATTTGATATTTAGTATTTACCTCATGGTGAGTTTATTGATTCATATGTAGTGTATATACTATAATGAAAAGAAAGAAACTATAGTAGATATATAGTAGATATTATAGATATACAGAGAAAACTCCAAGAAAATATATATCTGGACATCTCTTGATATTATTTTCGTTAATAGCCTCACAATACAATGAAATTACAGCCGAGACCATCACCCAAAAAGATGAGAAATATGAAACAGACGTAGGCTCGTCATTAAATTTGTTATTATAATAGTTTCCATTGATTTGCCACTAGTTTCCACTAATTGCCACTAATTACATTCTAGTTTGCATTGTTTGTGATATTCCATTCCGTTCCGTTCGATCCGGAAACCCCGATACGGTAAATATCCATTCATTAAATTTTTTCTTCTCTTAAACTTCTTAAAACTTCTAAAAGTTCTTGGAAACACTTGTCATTCACCATTGTCTATAGATGTCAATGGATGTCAATGGATGTCAATGGATGCCAATAAATGCCAATAAATGTCAATATATGCGAATGTTCTTGGTAAATCAACTTCAATAAACATCCCATATAGTCATATCCTTACTGAAAGAGGAAACAATTAAACAAATATATGACTTGATTTGTTTTAATTAAGCAGTCTGTTTCTTTTGTGTAACTTATTTCTTATTATTTGGTTTGCGTTAATTACTTTCCATAATTATTAGTATTATTAGTATTATTAGTATTATTACCACTCCACTTTTAATTGTATCAATTACCCTTCATAAGATGGAATGAGTATTTAAAAAGAGTCTTACATCCTCCCTCTTTATCATCTTCTTACTTGCTATTTGTTATATTTTCTTTTTTTAACATTACATATTCTATTTCTCCTTCTTCTTCTTTTTCCCTTAACTTATATTTTATTTTTCTCCCTTAATTCTTCAATTCTTTAAACAAAAATATTATAATGTCTGAACAAGTATTTGAAAAAAAATTTACATACACAGTTTTACCACCAAGAACTGGTCTTTTGAGAAATTCTTGGTATAAAAGATCTAATGAATGGAGACCTTATCCTGCTTCATGTTCAGTTGGTTTAGCATTCATTGCAATTACTTTATTCGTTTTAGGTTTGATACTTTGTCATGCTAGAGGTGTCGAATCTCCTGCAATCTTAACAGGTATGTTCTTCTTTGGTAATGGTTTAATTCAAATTATTATGGGTATTTGGGCAATTGTTGATGATAATTTATTCGGTTCATGTTTATTATTATGTTATGGTGGTTTCGTTTTATCTTATGCTGCTGCTGCTTCTGATTTATTCGGTGTTATCTCATCTTATCCTTCAACATCTAATTATACTTCAGCTTTAACTTTATTGTTATCTGCTTGGACTGTATTTGATTTCTTCCTTTTCATGTCAACTTGGAAATCAACAATTCCTTTATTCGTTTTAACTTTCTGTAAATGGTTCTTTACTTTGTTATTAACCATTGCAGTTTCTGGTGATCATTCTGCTTGTAGAACTGTTGCTGGTATCTTCTGTTTCATTACTTCTGCTTGTGCTTTCTATGCTTTCTATGATGGTATGCAATCAACTGCTTCTTCTTACTTACCAATTAATGAACCTTCTTGGTTAAGAATGCCTGCTGGTTACAAAGAACCAGTTGATGATGATTACATTGCTGTTGTCTAGATAAGTTTTTGCATAAAAAAAAAGAAAGAAAATCAATAATACTACTGTCATCTTTAATAAAGATGAAATGAAATGAAATTGAAAATAAAAAAATAAAAAATAAATGAAAAATATCCTTTACAAAAAAATATACAAAAAATTGAAAAAAAAAACAGACACAATGGCATATTTTTTAATATACAAATCCATTTCAACTTTCTTTGTTTTCCAACGTTTATTGTTATGATTATAATTTCTTATGATTCCTTGATTCCATGAGATGTGATTTATTGTTTGTTTTTCTTTCTTGATTTATTGTTTGTTTTATATAATTCTCTCACTATCTCCTATTTTTATTCCTGATACCTAATATTTAATCTAATTTAATTTAATATAATAATCTAATAATCTAATAATCGTATTCAATCTGATACATTTCGATAGACTTAAAGAAGTGTAAAGATGGTAGCAAGTTATAATTTCAATATAATGCAAGTTGAAAAATTTATGAAATTTTCATGAAATTCATGTTTTTCACTCGCACTCATCTTCTATTATACTCTTTTCTATACTTCTTACACTTGTATACTTCTTTATTTCTACTCTTATAGCTAATTCTTCTATATTATCAAAGTACTGTTTATTATCTTATTATATACACGTAAACACCATTATATATAATAACAAAAAAAAAAAACTTAATTTATATATACACATGAATTATCAAATTTCTTCAATTATTGAGATTTCTTTATCATTTTTTCTCTTGTTTATGAATCTTAGGTAGTAATCTAGCTGCATGGTAATTCAACGTTGGCTTTGGTGGAGGTGCTATCTTAATACCTTTAGCCATACATCCTTTAAGTTCTGTCTCTAATCCTTTACATGCAATATTACCTTCTCCATTGGATGCCCAACAATTAAGCATTTGAGACATGATCACTAAACATGGATTGGCTTGTTGTTTGCCAATACTATTCTTAACACGGAGACGAGGAAGAGGTGGTACTGCTGGTCTATGTTTTGCTGGCATTTCTAGTCTACTAATAGAAGAAGGAATGAAAAGAATGAAAGGAATGAAAGGAATGAAAGTATTATAATATCAATTAATTTTCATTTCTCAAATCTTGTTCGCCAAAAAAAAATTAAATAAAAATTGTTTCGAGTTTTTTTTTTGGACCTCTCTCTTTGAATTTTCTCTTTTCTTTTTTGATTCTTCTTTTTTAGTTAATCTCTCTTCTCCATTTTTGTTGCTTTTTTTTTTTTTAGTATTCTTATCAAGTATCAATGTCTGGAACAAAGAGGACGAGAAATGGAATAGTAGTAATAGGAATCGATGGAGCAAATAAACTACTAGCAGGAACTCATACTAATCATCAAGATCTCGTGGATGAAGATACCCCAGATCCCCAATCGGATAATAATGACATGATTTCACAATCAACAAAGAAATTAAAACCTTCATTCAATCCAGAAGATGGACTAAGTATAGAAAACGATCCAATGAAACCAGTAGAAATCATAGATGATTCAAGCTCAGATTCAAGTATAATATCAAATTCAATAACAGATGATATCCCCCCCAATAAAGAAAATAATAGAGTCTCAGATAGTGATTATTATAGTAATAGTAATAATAGTAATAGTAATAGTAATAGTGATGATAGTGATATAGATGAATTCGAATATGCTGAAGTAACACCTGAAGATGAACTCGTCCTAGATCTTTATTCTGATAATATTCAACTACCACCTTTAAAAGAAATCAAAATAACTAAAAAATTATCTTCCCAAGTTCGAAATTTCTTGAAAAATGAAGGTCATGGAAGATATCTAGATATCTTCCTACCAACAGATCCTAAACCTGATGATATCTTATTCCTTGCTAAATTACTAGGCTTTGCACCTCCGAAAAAATTAAGAAATTTATCATCTTTACCAATTGATTTATATTTACGTTATGCAATTAATATATTGAAAAGTTCAATAAATAAAGTCTTGAAATCTAGAACTAGATTGGTGGATTTCAATAAAATTGAACATTTGAAAAATGCTATACTAAATTCAAATAATATTCTAGTATTAACAGGTGCAGGTATCTCAACTTCCTTAGGTATACCCGATTTTAGATCTTCTCAAGGTTTTTATTCAAAGATGAAAAATTTAGGACTTGATGATCCTCAAGATGTGTTTAGTTTGGAATTATTTAAACGTGATCCTTCAACTTTTTATTCAATTGCTCATATGATCTTACCTCCAGAAAATTCATTTACACCGTTACATGCTTTCATTAAATTATTACAAGATAAGGGGAAATTATTAAGAAATTATACTCAAAATATCGATAATTTAGAAGGTAATGTTGGTATATTACCTGAAAAATTGGTTCAATGTCATGGTTCATTTGCAACTGCAAGTTGCGTTAGCTGTAAATATAAAATTCCTGGTGAAACTTTATATTCAAACTTAATTAATAAAAAAATTGCATATTGTCCATTCTGTGAAAATGAAAGGAGAAATCTACTGAAAAAATTTGAAAAATTAGAAGATGAAGGTTTAAATACTTTTGGTTCTAGATTTCAATATATCCAATCATTTGGTGTAATGAAACCTGATATAACATTCTTTGGAGAAAATTTACCTGATAGGTACCATAGTACAATAAGGGAAGATGTTAAAAAATGTGATTTATTAATTACAATTGGTACTTCACTGAAAGTTGCTCCTGTTAGTGAAATCGTCAATAAAATACCACCTCATATCCCACAAATTTTGATTAATAGAGATCCAATTAATCATTGTGAATTTGATATAGAATTGCTAGGTTACTGTGATCAAGTGATTACTTGGTTATCTGGTACACAATTGAATTGGGAAATTAAACATAAAGATTACCAGAAAATCTTAAATTCCGGTCTTGAATTACAAGTAATTGATGAAGATAACGGTAGATATAAAATAACAGATGCAGATGAACGTAGTAAGTTATCTTCATCGATTGTCGAGGGAAACCCTTCAGATGACAATATCAAAGATGATTCATAGCTCATATGTCATATACATTATATACAATCTCCTACTCCTGAAGTTCTTTGAACTCTCTAATCCTCTTAATCTCCAACCCTCTTAATCTCCAACCCTCTTACTCTCATATTCTCATATTCTATAGATGATTTAATTAACATCCGTATCCAACAAATTGTGTAACAGCGACAATTATTTCAATTATCGAAATAATGAACATTTCCAAATTATATTACCACACAGATCACCTTGCATCATCCCATATCATCTTATTTATCTTCTATATTATCCTTTATACTCATATAATCTTAAGCATTAGGTTCCCCTTAACAGAGGTAACTATACAGAAACCATGTCTTACGGTAAACACCCCTTTGCACAACCATTGAACCAGCATACTCCCCCATTAACGTCTTCATCCCAATATAATGCACATAGTAGAAGCGGGACTCCAAATTCCAATCCTAATTCGAATCCTAATTCAAATGCAAATACACCAATTCAAAGAAACAATGTATTCCAACCAGGACATAGACCTATTAATTCAATGGATTTAGCAAGACAATTTGAAATAGATATGCGTAAAATTCAACATGATCTATTCGCAAATAGAGATATCGAAGAATATATCTCACATGTACCAATTGTTGAAGATTCTAAAAATCCAAGTTCCAGACCACCAGCTAATAGTCCCGTTACTAACAAAAAGGAAAGATATCTAATCTTATCTAGAAAGTCATCAGGTAGAATGATGTTACATAAGGCGAAAGTATCATCTTCAGGAATCTTCCAAATTGGTAGATCTTGGGATTTCGATGAACTAAAATCAATCGAGTTGGATGAACTTATACAAACAGGTATAATTTTCAGATTAGGTAAATACTATTATTGGGAAGTTCATACACCAAAGGAGAGAAGAGTTTGGACTAGAACTGTAATTGAACAATTCATGAGATATCATAATGGTAGTATCCCAGAATTAATCAACTGCTCTATCGAATATTTCCATCTAGAAGATGTTTATGATTCTTATCAAAGAAATAACTCCAATAATGGTAATCAAATCAACAATTTCAATAATAAATCAAGAATGAATAACTCCCCTCAATCAAATCCAAAACTTCATCCAATTAATACAATGAATTCCCCATTAAGAAATACCTCTAAATCATTCACAAATCCTCAACGTTCTCCAACTAAATCGGATTCCCCAGATATAACTACTTTGAAACAATCTTTAGGTAGTTCATCACCAGGTGGTCGATCAGATTCTGGATTCAGTAATAGATTCAACAAGAAAACATCATCCATTCCGGAACCTATAGGAAATACAGCGTTGAATTCAACAAATGCTGCATTAACAGGTGCTGCAATAGGTGGTGCAATTGGTGCTGCCGCAATAGGTGGAGCTACTGCTATTGGTGGAGCTACTGCTATTGGTGGAGCTGCAATAGCTGATACTTCACTAGCTGCTACAAGTGCTGCACTTGCAGGTACTGCAAAGGCCAAAAATATCGTTAATCAAGATAACGAAAATAAAGCTAAATTAGAGAGGGAGAGATTGAAATATGAGGAACAAAAGAAAAGAGAAGAAGAACTAAAGGCCGAAGCACTTAGAACTAAAAGAGAACAAGCTTTAAAGAAAAGAGCAGAGGATGAATTACAAAGGAGAAGACAAGAATATGAAGAACTTGCAAGAAATAAACGATTACAAGAGGAAAGACAACAAATTGAGGAAGAAGCAAGGAAAAGGAAGGAAATGGAGGAAGCTGAAGCTCAAAGATTGTTACAGTTGAAACAACAAGAAGAAGAGAAACTAAGAAAAATTCAACAACAAGAATCATTAGAAAGACAACAACTTGAAGCAAATATGAAACCTCCAGTGATTAATGGGATACCAAAGAGAGGCCCACCTTCTGCAGCTTTATCAGATGCTCCAAGTCAAATGAGTTTCGAATATGGAGATGAAAATAATTTCAGAAATCGTAATCAATCACTCGAAAGTACAATTAGTAGTGATTTAGATAATTATATCAATGGTTACGCAAGTAACGAAGAGGAAGAAACAGCACCACTTAGCTTGTCATTACCAAAACAGAGACAGGGGCCTGATCAATCAAAACAATCGAATATTCCAACAATTACTACCACAACTGAACTTGATGAAGATGGTAATAGATCCAACCATAATACATTGACTAAAAATGATATCATCTCTTCAGAACTTGATAAACTTCTAACACCTGTTGACCACTTGAAATCCCTTGAAATCGAATTAGATGAACAAACAGGAAGATCACATGCAAGATCGAGAGCCTTTTCACGTGTTTCTGAGATTCAAAAGGATGATGTTGATTTGTTAGAATTATTTGATGAAATTGGATATGATCCAATCAATGATGACTCAGCAGCTCTAGAGACTAAATTACTAAAGGAATTGGAAAAATTACAATACGGGAAGATGAAAACGTTGACTGAAATGACAAGCGTTAAATCTTCCATGAAGGATGCAATATCTGAAGCATTCAAGAGCTGTGATCATATTGATCCAATATTATCATTATTTGGTATTGAACTATCTACATTTAAAGACGATGTTGATTATATTGAACAACAAGGTCAAGGTTTACAAGTCGAGGCAACTAATGAAAAACTGTTAATGAATGAATTGAATGAAATTGTACATTCTGTGGAAATTTCTGATTTGAAATTACAAAAAATAATTTCCACTGATATCAAATTTGGTTATCAAAACTATGAATTGGAGAAAATCTTGTATGAATTATATAATGCACTGCTAAAAATTAATGATGCCAATAACGATAAAGATGATCCGAATAATAGTCTAAATATTGCAAATTATCAAATCTCCAAAATGAAGGCATTACAGGAAAAGAAACTTACCTTTGAAGGAGCTAAAAATAAGTTTATCAAAAATTTCAGAAATATATCTTCTAAATTATTTGAATCAATATCTCTAAGTCTATCTTCAAAATTGGCACAAATAAATACGGATAATTTTGATGCTAAGTTCTTGAAATCTGCATTTTTAGAGAAATCATCCACTTTACTGACAATTAGCGGATTAATTATGTTCATCAAAAATGTTTCCATTGAAGATTACAATTACATTTTGATTTCTTTTATCAATGCATTCAAACCCTTCTTTGAAAATCTGACTACTGTTCTAATGAGAGATCTATCACAAAAAGCATCTACCATAATCTCTGAACCTTTCTCCTTTTTACTTGATCCTGTTAGTCTAATTGATGAAGACTACATGAAATCAAGAGGTGGTAAAGACTATGGCTCCAAAAGGGTGAATCTATTCGCAAAGGATGATTCATCATCAAAATCCGGAAAAAAATCTGCAAGTTCTGCCTTAGAGGAACAAAAATCATTACTTGAAAATTTGAATATGTACCTTTCACAATTAATCAGTGTTATTTCTATCGAACAAGAATTGATCAAGAAATTGTTCTCTCTATCTTCATCAATTGATTATTCTTACCAAAGTTTGATGAAAATATCTTTACAAGATAGATGTGAATCATTTTTGAATATATCCAACTTTTTAACTAAGGATGTTGAAAGTGATCGTGAAGTTGCCGATGATATTTATGAATTAATGAGAAAAATCTTTGATATGGCATTCAACTCAACATTGAAAATAATTGTATCAATATCGAAAAGTAATATTCTCATTACTCCTGCTTTATTATCATTATTGAATAAATTCTCTAAAAAACTTGCACCAACATCACAAGAATATCTTTACGGTAGCTTTTCCAAAATTGATGCAAAGGTTAATTCATTATGGGTCAAAGAAGTCGATCTTCAGCTTCAAGAAATTTCCAATAGTGAATTCCACTGTATGGTTATGAACAGTACCAAGGCATATCCTGTATTTTACTTTAAGTTACAGGGAATCATAAACTCATTAAATTTAGTCAATGAATTGGAATTTGGAGCTAACGAGAATAACTATGGTAATTATAATATGATTTGGTTGAATTTGAAAGCTGCATTGAATAAGGGTACTGAAAATTTCAAACTCGAAGTTTCATTGAATGATCATGAAATCGATAATGATGATACTGATATTAACGTTTCTATACAGAAACATTTGACATTATGGATTAACTATAAATGGTTATACGAAGAAACAAAACACTTGAATGAATTTCCAAAAGAGTTAAGTAAATCGATTGATGATTTAAGAGATGAAGAGATGAAATCATTTGCTGCAGTATTTGCCAGACAATATTACATAGGTAATATTATCAGACTTGTTGAAGATCTTGATAATTTGATAGTCAACAATGGTACTCCATTGAACTACGATACATATTCAGTTGATAATATTAAAAGCATGATGTCATCATTCAAAGGCGATAGTTTCAAACAAGAGATTGCTAATGTTGCAAACGAGTTGAAAATGGTTTTGAATGGACGCTGTTACAACATCAAGGATACAAGTAAAGAGAACGAGTTCTCGATTTCAATTGGTAAACAGATTGAGAAGGAACTCTACAATAATTGCATGTACTGTTTATCACAATTGTACATTTCTACATTTACAAAACTTTCAGTTATTGTTGAAAAATATTACACCAATTTCGAAGTTCCTGTTGATAAGTATATTATCAACTTCAACTTTAAGAAACATTATTCATAGAGCTTTGTAACCCATATAAGTATAAATATATATATATAACTTCATATACACATAAATAAAGCATGCATATTGGTCCAGTCTTTTAGAAGAGAAACAAAAACTGAGAAAGAGACGAAAACACGAAACGAAACGATACCACCGATACATGAAAATAACGGAATATCAACATTTCACTCAAACGAGTATGTGTTGCCATTCGTTTCCCTCTTTCAATTGGAGCAACTCAGATAATATACATCTATATAACATCTCTATCAACGGTAATGGGGTTCATCAACGTATTACTCAACATAATATCGCTCTTTGTGCAACTACCTATGCTGGTGATACATTCTCTTGGAATAGAACAGTATTTAGCTAATGTACATCAACATTTCAACAATCCCGATAATATTTCCAGCAAGTTCAAGAAATTCACATCATCAACTTCACAAGATGAATCTGATTCAGATTCCATCGATAGCACGGAAGCTAAAGCTTTTCAAGACAAAGAACCTTCTCTGCAACAGAAAATCATCAACTCGTCAGATATAGTAGATATAGTTCATGCACACGGTTATAAAGTTCATGAACATGTTGTACAAACAACAGATGGTTATTTGTTATCCATTCATAGAATATTACCACCATCAGGGAAACGACCAGTGAATGTACCTGTCGTTTATATGCATCATGGTCTATTAACTAATAGTGAACTATTTGTATTAGGTGAAACTACAAGTAAATGTTTACCGTTTGTTTTAGTTAATGAAGGTTACGATGTGTGGCTTGGTAATAACAGAGGTAATAAATATTCCAGGAAACACTTGATATTGTCATCACAGGATGAAAAATTTTGGAACTATTCACTAGATGAATTTGCAATGTTTGATATACCCAATACTATAGATTATGTTTTGAAAGTTACAAATCAACCAAAACTTAATTATATAGGTTTTAGCCAAGGATCTGCACAATGTTTGGCAGCATTATCTTTAAGTCATGACTTAAACCAAAAGATAAATGTATTCATTGGATTATCTCCAGCAATGATACCAAAAGGTTTGAATAATCCAATTTGTTCATTTTTAATTAGCTCTGCACCAAATTTGCTATATCGAATATTCGGGAAACGTGCAATATTACCATCAGTCGTCTTTTGGCAAAAATTGATGGGACCTGACTTCTATGAAACAGTGGTGGATCAGTCTCTAATCTTCCTCTTTAATTGGAAATCTGGCAATATTAAACAATCACAAAAGAAGATAGGATATCCACATATGTTTTCACCATCTTCAGTTAAATCTGTGGCTCATTGGTTTCAGATAATTGAAAACAAAAGATTTCAAATGTTCGATGAAGGTGGATCATCGGGTTCCAATTTAGTATATATTAGTGGGACATCAAAGAAGACAAATAGAGTGGCACCGTTTCCAACTCAAACAATATCAACTCCTTGCTTATTGATTTATGGTAAAGATGATATGTTGATTGATATTGATAAAACTTTAGATAACTTAAACTGTGATATTAATGTAATTGGATTGGAAGGTTATGAACATATGGATACATTATGGGCTTCTGATGTCGAAAATTCTGTATTCACCCCAATTGTGGAGTATTTGAAGAGAAGCTGATATCAAGGATTTTTCAAATATAGATCTTCCACTCTTCTTGTTTCATCAATAGTACTTTCCTCTTTCTTTGGTTTCTTGAACTGATATTCCCTAAATTTATTAATACTTGTACCTACATTTGCATACTTAATTTCTTTGTCTTTATTTGGTTTTCTTTTCCTACTTCTTGTATTCCTCACAGATTCTGGCGTGTTTGACATGTTGTACACTTCTTCTTCCCGGAAAATAGATTCCTGGAGAGCAAGATAGTTTACATACTTTTCAAGAAATGGTGATCTTTTCTTCCATATCTAAAATTGAAAATGTTAGTAAAAAATTCAAATGAAGCTAAAAGAAATAATGATAGTACATACCATTGACATCAATTTAGATCTTTGAGTGAAAGTTAACTTCGGTAATTTCTCTTCAACGAGATTTTTGATTAGACCTCTAAATATTAGAAACTTATTTCTTGGTTTTTTACTATACTGTTCTAATTTTGGACGTTCTATTTTTTTAAACTTTTCTTTATTCAACCCTTCTTTAGGTGTTACAATTTCTGTGAATTCTATGGTTTTGGGAGAGATTGGGAGCGGCTCATCATTTTCATTGTTATTAACATTTTCTTCTGCAATTCTAAATGTATACATAACTATTCTTTTGTTTTATAGAGATAAAGATATCCAAAGTAAATTATATCGAAACACCTGGGTTTTTAATTACCAGAAAATGATTTGAACTGTATTTAACATGACCTTATAAAATTCTCGAATATAAAAGTTTGAAACATGAAACAAGGTTGAAATACTTGAAACATGTTTTAAATTTTCTTTTCATGCTCGGCACTGATTTATTTAAATAACTCTCCTATCTGATTTTTTTACAAAAGTTTTATATACTTTCTTTACAGAAACAAAAAACAGGAATGGATAAAGAAATCAGAGGATCAAATGCAGAATCCACCATACTCCCTCTTTTGAGCATTTGCAGTATGACAAATAAATATAAAAAGACCATAGATGATGAAGAACCGAAATGTACTTTTCCACAATTGGGGTCTATTGATGAAATACCCAAAACAAGAACACCTCAGTTGAATGATTTAATAGAATCTTGCCAGAAAATGTTTGAGAAGGAGGCAATAATATTACTCAGAAATAATTTATCCAGTGCTGATATTGAGGTTTTGTTTTCGAAATATAAAGAGTTTCTCATGAACTTTTATATACTGAGATCCGAATACGTTGACTCAAATAAATTTGATAGTTCATCTGATTGTACGTCATGGGAGAGTAATAATGTGATATTTGATTCTCTAAATTCTGATGCTGGAAACTTTTCATATAATCTTTCAGATTTTGATTTTGATAACATAAATATCAATATACCGGAAAACGGAATTGACTCTTCGATGATCCATTTCGAGCCACAACAGATAATAAATTCCGGAGAGTCCTTATATTCTGAATATAACGAGTTTTTTCAACAGCTTAATTCTGAACCGATAAAAACTATATCAAAAACTTCTATGATACCAACTAAAAAATTTGATTGTTTCTCATTTAACCGACGCAAATTGCTTTCGAAAGAGAAGCAAAGACTGTTAAATGAACTATTTGAAATAAAAAACTTTCCAAATTCCACAGAACGGAAACTAATTGCTGAAAAATGCAATATGACTCCAAGTCAAGTTAGGATATGGTTTACTAACAAGCGAGCAAGATGTAAAAGTAAAAAATCACCTACTTTGTAAAAAGTACACAATAAACGGCATAATATATCAATATCACTCCTGATTTTTATCATATCTAATTTTTTATATACCTAATATGTTTACAGTATAAATATTGTATACATAAAATAACAATGCGTAAAACCTAAACTCAACATTTGAGTGTTATTTGAAGTAAAGCATGGTTGGAAATCTTATCCAAAATATCTATTCATCATCATCATCATCATCTCTATAACTGAATTTTCTGATTTCACCCAATCTTTTTCTAGCAGAGGATAATTTATTTTCAAGTTTTAGAATTTCAACTTGTTGTTCCATTTCTGCTGTTTTATTTTCATGAATTGAAAGTTTACTATAATCAATTTCATTCAATTCATTTTTATTGTTAATTAATTGTTTAACTTGATTAACCAATTGTTTACATGCAATATTAACTTTCTTTGAAGCATCTTCTAGTTTATCTTGAGTTTTAGACATGAATTGAGATTTAACTCTTGCAGCTGAAACTAATTGTGCAGTTGATGCAGCGACTTCTCTTGATGCAACAACTAATTCTTCATTAGAATGTTTATTTTGTAAAACACCATCAGCAATTCTGATCAAAGTATTAGTGGTATAAGCGATTGATTTTGCTGCTGATATTAATCCTTCAGTCCATTTATTATTCTTCTTATAGAATGAAGTTCTCGAATTTGAACCTCTACCATTATTAACGATTTCTTGTTGTGATTCAATTGATGCTTCAATCAAGTATTTAATAGCTGTAATAATTGCAGATGCAGAAGCTAAAATGGATTTATTAACTTCAATATCTATTGAAGAGATAGATGGATCAAATGGTTGATTTAATAATGAAATTAAATGTGCTGATGCTTGTTCAATTACGTTCGAAGCATTAGCCATTTCTTTATCAACAACTTCACTTAGTTCTCCACTAATTTTAGTAATATCAACTTTAGAATTAGGAATTTTCAAAGAATCAATCAATTGTAATAAAGTTTGTAACATTTCTTGAAGATCGATATTACCATTGATAACAACATCTGTTTTATCTTCAATATTCAAAGATGCTAAATTTTTATTGAATAATGATTCTAAGTAAACTTCTGACATTTCAGCAACATCCCTTGCAGTATCAATCAAATCATCTTGAAAATCATCTGATTTTGTTAATCTAGTTAATCCTTTTGTATTAAGTAAAATATCACCAATTGATGTCGTAAAATTCGTTATACTATCAATCACAGTTGCTGCATCATGAGTATTGATACCATCAACTAAAAATGAATTGAAACTCGATGCAAATTCTGTTGACAAACCTGAGGTTTTCTCAATAATAGTAGATACATATTCCGGTGAAGAGTTTAAATTACCACCTTGCATTGGTGAATCTAATTCAAAAATTGCATCTTGGATTCTATTTATACCCGATTTTAGGATTGCATCTATTAAACTTGCAAATCTTTCATTATTTTCATTTAACTCTTCATTATTTTTACTCTCTTTTGATTTTTGTTCTTTGACTAAATCTTTGATTGTTTCATCCATAGTTTGTTGCATCATTTCAATTTCCATATCCTTTTCTTCTAATAATTCTTCTAAATGTTTTAGTTTTTCATCACTTGGAGCATTTAATGATACATTTTTCAATTTATTTTGTAATTCTTCAATTTCTTTATTATGTTGAGTGAAAATTGCACTTAAATTAGCAGATTGTGCTCTATCCAAGGTAGCAATTTTTCTCTCCAATTCTTCCTTTTCTAATTGTAAGGTTTGTACATCTGATTTTGAACTATTTTTGAATCTTTCTAGTTCTAATTTAGCTCTATCTCTCTCCTTAATCAAATCTGCTAATTCTATATTCTTAGCTTTCATGTCTCTCTCTAATTTTTCACGTTTATCGATTGCTTCTTGAGCAGATGCTGCCTTTTGTTGAATTTTTTTGGATTTTGATAGAAGATTTAAATGTTCCGTTCTTAATTGTGAATATAATTTGGCCAATGATTCATATTTGTTTTTCCAATAATCAACTTGTTCTTGTAAATAATTTAATTGTTCATCTTTTGAAGCTAATTGTTGTTGTGCAGTTTGTGTAGTTGTTGCTAATTCTGCTTCTAACGATTGAACTTTTTGATCATAGCTTTGTAACATCAATTGATCATTATCATATTGTCCTTTTAATGTAAGAATGTCCCTTTCTAATTCAGCCAGTCTTCCTTGAGCTTGCCTTTGAGTTTGATCTAATAATAATTGTTGTTGAGCTAGTTGTTGTGCCTCAAATTGTTTCCTTTGTTGTTCTTCCCAATATTGCTGTTGTTGTAATTGTTGTTGTTGTTGTTGTTGAAGTTCTAATTGACGTTGTTGTTCTAATTGTTGTTGTTGTAATTCAAAAGCACGTTGCTGTTCAATGAATGCATTATTGATTGCACCAGTTGGTTGAGAGGTTATTGGTCTTTCATTCTGTTGTTGTTGTTGTTGTTGTTGTTGTTGTTGTTGTTGTTGCTGCTGTTGCTGATCGTCATTAAATGACATAGTTGCTGCAGTTTTCTGTTCCTTCAATGGTGGTAAAGGTGTTGAATCATCATCATCTATAGTTAAACTTGGTGCATCATAAGGTAATTTTGGAATTGTAATTAAAGTTGTTAGATATTTAATCATAGAACATTGTGCATAGAAATCATACAATCTAATATGTTGATCACTAAATTGATTTTTCAAAGGTTCTAAAACATCTACTGAATCTGACATTTTATACATAGCTCTCAACATTGAAATCAAGAATTTATAAATACCATAAGTTTCGGCAACAATTGGAACCAATGCACTTATAATCAATTCTGAAGGAGTTTTTCTAATTGCGGTGAAAATATCTTTACCGAAAGTATCCAATGCATCTAATAGTGATAATAAGTCGATGATTGCATCATAACCTTCATTTGGGTCAGAGACAGTACTCAAAGATACATATTCTTCATATTCAAAAGTTCCATTGAAACCTCTATGATTATGATGAAATCTAAGCTTTTTCAAAAGATAATTTACATATTCAGGTATTAAAACTTGGAATCTTCTATCCATTGTACGTAAAGTATCTAAATTAGAGATCCAATTCATATTTTTGAATCCTCCAACTAAACAAGATGGATGACCTTCTTGTAAGACTTTATGAATCAGAATCAATGTTTTGAATAATTGGATATCTGAATCTTTCAAAGGCAGCACTTTGATAGATTCCCAAAACTCTTTTGAAGATTTATTATCCCATGTGTACAATATACAAGCCCGGACATGTTTCCTCTTAGAGGCCGCATCATCTGTAGTACATGCTTTCTTGATTGCAGTTTGGATATCAGATACGTGTCTATTAGAGCCAAACATGTTGTCTGGTCAATGAATAAAGAAAGAGCCTCCAATACTTGAAACAACGCCACCAAATTGATGAAAACGGAGAGACTTTGCCACTGTTTTCAATTCATTCGCTGCAAGAAAAGAAAAGATTCGAAAAGGGGAGAGAAAAAGGGGGAAAAAAGAGAGAAAAAATAAAAAAAATGGAAAATTTGCCTTCTTTTCCTTTCTTTCCTTTTCTTTTCCCTCCTTCTTCCTTTTGCAAGTACAAGACTCAAGTCACTCTCCTGCTCATATCTTCGTTAGCTTTGTTTATTTTATGAGTAATATCGAAAACCTTAAGTCCTTTGATCCTTTTGCCGACACTGGTGATGATGAAACAGAATTAACTAACTACATTCATATTCGTATTCAACAAAGAAATGGTAGAAAAACTTTAACAACTGTTCAAGGTTTACCTGATGAATATGATTTAAAGAAAATCTTGAAAGTTATCAAGAAAGATTTCGCATGTAATGGTAACATTGTGAAAGATGAAGAACTAGGTGAAGTTATCCAATTACAAGGTGATCAACGTTTGAAAGTAATGGAATTCATGGTTGAATCTTTAGGTGTTAAAAAGAAAAACATTAAAATCCATGGTTTCTAATCCTTGTATAAGAAAGTTATCTTCATTTCCTTTTCTGTACTATTTTTTTCAATGATGAAAGAAAAGTAATGATGAAAAGTAAATTTTATAGGATGTCATCATAAAAATTGTATAATTTTATGATGAAGTTATCAATCAAGGATAATGTTTATCTTTGACTTTTTAAGTTCTTTTATTATATATAAAATCTATACTTTTTTTTTACCTTATAATAATACTTTTAATATCTGAAATACCTAAATATTGTTATTTTTTTGGTTGATTTGTTATCTTTTGATTTTCTCTTTAATTTAACTTAATTTAATTTAATTTTTCTTTTTTCTTTTTTTTTCCCATTCTTATATAACGTGATTTCTATTGGATAATGGATATTTGTTTCTATTTCTTCAATATTTTATCAATAATAACTACACTATGCCATCAGATTTAAATCTTAAAAAATCCTGGAACCCGAAGTTGTTCAAAAACAGAGAAAAAGTCTGGGAAAGAGAACGTGAAATACTTGACCAATATAAGAAATCTCAACAATATAATGCAAAATTAAAAGAAATCAATGAAACAAATGAACTATTGTCATTAGCAAACAGTGTGAATAAACCTACAGAGAAGAAAAATGTTAAAACTAGTTGGATGTATAATTCTCCCAATGTAGGTAGTACAGAAGGTGAAAGTTTTGATGAAGATATACTTTTAGGTAAACGAAAGATTGATAATATATCCTCCTTTAGTAAGACTAAACAACAACCTTCACGTATGGAAAAAATACTGAAAACTGGATTACAAGAAGAATCTAATCTCAAAGATGAATCATCGAGTTCTTTAGTTACAAAATCAAACTCTACTAAAAGTAAGGATATCTATGCAGAACTTGAGAAAATGTCTAAATCCGATCCTTTATACAAAATCAAATTGAAAGAAATACAACAGAAAGAATTGATGGATAAACAAAGGAGATTAAAGAAAGATATAAAAAGAAATAATGAAAGAGTTCATCATAGTTCAACCAAATCAGATAAATCTAGTTACAGACATTCTTCTCACAAGCATAGGCATAATTATATCTTATAAGTAAATACATTTTATTACTATATTCACATACAAGATTACTTCTTCATCAATATTAATAGAAAATTGAATGATAAAATAGATTTGAATGATAAAATAGATTTGAATAAGTTTACGAACCTGTTTGAAAAGGAAAAATTTAAACTTCTAATTTTCAATTAATCAATATATAAAACATTTTATTATTGCGAACCGTACTTTTATCTTTATACAATCAATACTTCTATTCACAATGGGATCATTAAACGACTTTCTAGTATGTATCTGATGACAGAATATCACATAATAACTCAATTAATAACATATTTCCCTCTTTTTTCGCCAAAGACATCATGCAACCCTAGATGAGGTTTCCTTAGTATTGATATCATCAGCCACTATGTTTTTTCTTGATGTTAACACTAAATTCGAAAGCTAAAAATATCCTATACACGTTACTAGCAGCATTATCGACGTTATTATTGAAGTTTACAATTTTATTCGTTTCTTCTCATCTTGAAGTATACACTTGAATGGTTGCTTATACACCTTTCTAAACAATACATATATACTTAATCAATTAATCAATTATTCAGTTAATCAATCAATCAATTCAACTATGTGTTTATAAAATTAGATACAAGTGTAATAGATTTTTATGGACCAAATAATATGAAAATTCCACTCTTCTTCTTTATCTTCATCAAATTCAGTATTTCTACTCATCGTTGATTTATTAACTTCACTTTTAATATCATCGTCTCGCTTATGCTATATCAAATATGGTTGGTTTAATATTAACAAGTTGGAAATCAATATTTAATGGGAAAACATATTTCAATAATTCAGATGGTGTAATTTTAAAGAATTTGGAAAATCTAATCATTTAGATAGTTAATACTAAAGCTAAATTGTTTATCATTGATTTCACTAAAGTAATTGGCAAATATATACCATCTTGGAACAGTATACTTTTATTCGATTTTATTTTCTACAGTTTTTACTTACTTATAATCAATATTTTATAATACAAAATATAGTGTCACCAGTTCCAACACCTAAATCACAAAGATACTCATCATCACCATGCAGTTTCTTACCTTTCTTACTATAGAATGTTAAGTCATCAACAGTTACTGGTTCTTTGAAATGTTCCTTTTTATGTTCGAAAATCTCAGAGGTTGTGAACCAATTGTGAACTTTATTCTTGATAAATTTTAAATCAGTTCCATATTCTTCATGAGAATATTCCTCCGGACTGAATTCAAAATGATAAACTATAGGATATTTCAGTAAGTATCCAGTTTTATCATCATCATCACGATCTTTACTCAATAAATTGATTGACACGTATACATGAGCACAATGGACAGGGATTTCTTTAAACACTTCATGTGCTGGATTCTTCCAAAGATTCATTGCAACACCAGCATGGAATACAGCCTCATATACGGCTAATAATATTCCTAGGTATATCAATGAACATGTAACGATTCTTGACGAAGTTGATGCAATTAAATGCGACGTGAATTCCGTTTTTGATAAAGGACTCAAAATATACTTGTTATTGAATATATGAAACATCGTTACAAGATCACTTTTCATTAAACCATTGTATACATTCTGTACTATATTGTATACCTCATTCATTCTTTCTTGATCACTATGGTATTCTGTAGAAGAAGAAGAAACTACTATTTACCAGGATGTGGTTTTTCACTTTCACTCTCGTATAAAGTCTCGTAGCGACATTTTTTTTTTTCATCATTTTTTTCTGTCAAACATTTCATGGAGTAATCGGTCTTTTAACTATTAGAAGAAGTGTGTGTATCTCTAATGGTCCATATTGATAGAAGATGACATTATCGTTCAGATCTGCTTTCTATATTGCAGCCCTTGTTATCTCGAGTAGTTATCTCACATATAGAGTGATAAAAATCAATGAAGATCGGAAATCATCGGATAACTCGCCTCCAAAAAGGAAGGAAAACATCGCAGATTTAATTGGGAATACACCAATGGTCAAGATCAACTCATTATCAAAAGAAACTGGATGTGAAATATATGCTAAACTGGAACTAGCTAACCCAGGTGGTTCTGCAAAAGATAGAGTAGCACTAGCTGTTATAAGGCATTTTGAAGAAATAGGAGAATTGGTTCCAGGTAGAGGTGATGTGTTATTTGAAGGTACCTCTGGATCAACAGGTATCTCATTTGCAATGCTGTGTAATGCATTAGGATATACAGCTCATATTTGTCTACCAGATGATACATCTAAGGAAAAACTCCAGCTTTTGGAAAGTTATGGTGCAGAAATCGAAAAAGTGAAACCTGCTTCAATTGTAGATCCAAATCAATATGTAAATGCTGCTAGGAAAGGTGCTCTAGCTTTAAAGAATGATAGTTCAACAAGTTCAAATGGTGTCTTTGCAGATCAATTTGAAAATGATAATAACTGGAGAATACATTTTTCAACCACAGGTCCTGAAATTTGGAAACAAATGAATCATGATATAGATTATTTTGTTACAGGTTCGGGTACTGGTGGTACAATTGCTGGATGTTCTAGATTTCTCAAATCTGTTTCTAACAAAATAAAGGTATACTTAGCTGATCCTCAAGGATCTGGAATGTTCAATAGAGTGAAATATGGGGTTATGTACGATAACGTTGAAAAGGAAGGTACTAGACGTAGACATCAAGTGGATACTCTTGTTGAAGGTATAGGACTAAACAGAATTACACATAATTTTTTCCAAGGTGAACACTGTATTGATGATTCAATAAGAGTTTCTGATAATGAAGCTCTGAAAATGGCCAGATATTTAAGTACAAATGATGGTCTATTTGTCGGTTCAAGTAGTAGTATCAATGCAGTTGCTGCTGTCAGAATTGCTCAAAATGCAAAACCTGGTTCCAAAATTGTAATGATTGCATGTGACTCAGGTTCTCGTCATTTATCTAAATTTTGGAAAGAAGCTTTGAAAGTAGATAGAAATATAACTTTACAACAAATATTAGATTGAAGAATAGAAAAAAATTTTAAGATATCACACATATAAAAATGTAAGTTTAGTAGTATATTTTCTTATAAATCATCAAAAAATCCTTGAGTTTGTTTGTTTTGCTTCTTTCGTCTTTTGTTAGCCCTAACCATGTCTTTCCAATCAACTTCAACATCAGATTCATCATCACTATTATTTTTACCGTTCGCTTCTTTCTGTTTGATGATTTCAGCTTCAATGGCGTCTCTCCTTTTAGACATTTTTTCATGTCTCTCTAACTTATTCTCTTTAGTGTCAACTTTTTTACTCCATGCAGAATTCTTCTCCTTGAGTTGTTTTTTAAGTAATGATTTTTGTTTCCTTTCTTTCCTTCTCTTCTCTGTCTTTAATTCTTCAAGTCTTGCCGCCTCTTTAGTTTCATCCTTATATTTATAATTATCGAAATCGATACTGTCATCAAACCATCCTTCAGTAGGGAAGTCTTTTATATACTTATTTTCAGGCATTTTAGGATATCGTGTAAGACCATGCAATTTAGCTAATTTTAAGTAGTTGAGTTCCGCTAATCGGAATATAGATGATGCAACATGTTTGGAATAATATCTCACATATCCAACATAACATCTGACAGAATGATCATAACGTATTCTATCCTCTAATAGCCAGTTTCTTGTTTTTTCATCAAACCATTTATTGAATTCATCATCAATAACAGGGGTATTTTGTAATTTCAAGTCTATATTTTTAACATTTAGAAAATTAATATACTCTTCTTCTCTACCTTCGTTGATCATAGTTATTGCATTACCTATTTTATTAGCACGACCTGTTCTACCACATCTATGTAAGAAAACGTCCGGCTCTGTTGGTGGATCTAATTGAATAACAAGATCAACATCTGGAATATCGATACCTCTTGCAGCAACATCAGTGGTAAATAAAATTGACTTGAAAGGAGATTCTTCTGCAAATGTGTTCAAAGTCTTCATTCTAGGCTTTGCCTCTAATTTACCGTGTAGTGAGTATATATTAAACATATTTGAACCTGTGTTGTTCGAAGGGTTTTTGATCAATTCCATGAATAAGTTGAAAAAATGAGTAACAGCAAAATTCGTTGGGAAGTAAACAATCACTTTCTTGTATCTGAATTTGAGCAATATTTGATATAGTATCTTCAACTTCTTTTCAGGATCAACTATCATATATGACAAATTCAAGCTTTCTGGAGCTGTATTAGCAGCAAGTGATGCCGATTTCACAGTCACTTTAACTGGATTCGTCATACCAGCTTTGAAAATTTTAGAACCGATTGCTGATATAGTGGCTGAAAATAATCCAGTTCTACGTTGTGATGGTAAGAATCTAACAATTGATTGTGTCTCATTTATGAAACCATCATCCAAAAGTTTATCAGCTTCATCAAGAATCAAGATTTCACATTTATTCGTCTTTATTGAATTACTTGAAGAAAAATCAATGATTCTACCAGGAGTTCCAATCAAAATTTGTGGTTTTGTTTTGTGAAATAATTCCAAGTCCTCTCTGACATTCTGCATTGATCCAACTAGCAACTGTGTTTTCAATCGTTTATCTTCTTCTGGTTGAAGTTCAAGTATCGAATTCATGACATTATGAATTTGATTAGCTAATTCTCTTGTAGGTGCAACAATTAGAGCACCAAATTGTCCCTTTTTCAATTCATCTTCTTTTATTAGCTTGATAACCTTTTCTAAAACAGGAATAACATAAGCTAGCGTTTTACCCGAACCTGTTACTGCTTCTACAACTACATCTTTATATTGTGATAGTAATGGAATAGTTGATGCTTGCACAGGTGTCATTGATGTGAATCCTAATGTTATCATTGCATTTCTCACCCATGGTTCAATTTTATATGACAAATCATCCCATGATACTGATGATATTTCTTTTTTCATTTCAATAGTAGTTGATTGAATGGTTTTCTTTTGAAGTTATAGATGATATATCTTGATTTTGAAAAGAATTATCATTTCTCCTTTTGCTAATGAAAAAAATTTTTTTTTTCAAACTTCCCAATTGGGAAACTCATTTTGAAAATTTCATGGAAATACAGATGGACCGTCAATATTTTTTTTCATGTTCCCTTATAGCTACTCTTGTCTGTAAGTGATATATGATTTTATATGGAGGGAAGTTATTGCTAAAATACAAACCCAAGTATTTGAAACTTCAAATAAGAACAATGCAGCAAAAATCCAATTTCACAGACTATTCAAATTGGTCCAGAGAAGATCTTCTATCCAAGATATACGAATTAGAAGCAATAAAAAACTCAGCAACGATAAGTACGATAAAGTCTAGAACTAATAAGGTATCCGAAACAAACATTCATTCTGAAATATCACTACCGAAAAAGAAAAAGCAGAAGACATTTGATTTTTCCAAGTATAATAAGAGAAAAATTGCATTAAGATTTTCATATTTGGGGTGGAATTATCAAGGACTTGCATTACAAGGTGAACCAACTGAATTACCAACTGTGGAAGAGAAACTAATGGAGGCATTGTTTAAAGTGAAATTAATTGGATCTTTGGAACAACAAGATTGTGAATTCAGTAGATGTGGACGAACAGATAAAGGTGTCAGTGCATTGAACCAAGTAGTTTCATTAGTTGTTCGATCCAAATTAACAGATGAAGAATTGAAGGATCCAAAATACGATGAGAAAGAAATAGACTACATCAAAACTTTGAATCAATCCTTACCGAATGATATAAGAATCCACAGTATATGTCTTCGACCACCATTGGATTTCGATGCCAGATTTAATTGCACATTTAGACATTATAAATATATATTCTATGGGAAAAACATGAACATAGACTCTATGAATGAAGCGGCAAGCCACTTCTTAGGAGAGAATGATTTCAGAAACTTTTGTAAAATAGATGCATCGAAGCAAATTACCAATTTCAAGAGAACAATAACAATGTCACAAATTGATAAAATTGAAAATCAAGAAGACTTCTATGTATTCAACCTGAAAGGAACTGCATTTTTATGGCATCAAGTTCGATGCATGGTTGCCGTGTTGTTAACTGTTGGTCAAAATCTAGAAGAGCCAGTTATAATCAAAGAGTTGTTGGATATTGAGAGATATCCCTCAAGACCAACATATAAGATGGCGCATGATATACCACTTGTTCTATATGACTGTGGATTTGATCCAAATGAGGTGGAATGGAGCTGCGGACCGACAAGAACCTTCGATACAAATGCACATGTTAACGGATTGTGGAATGACTATAAAATCAAGAGCATTATGCTTGATTTCATGAAATCATTCACACAAACAAAATACAATGAAACATCCAATAAAATCAATGTAAACTTAGGTGATGGAATAGGTCAGACTATGAAAGAATATGTCAAATATGAGAAAAGAGGTAGATTAGAAACAGCGGACCAGATAAATGCCAAATGGAAAGGCAAAAAATCACACAAAGTGACTAATGAGTAGATATGTATCATTGATGGTTCACATGTTTGTCGATATTACTAAACCAAATAGATTTAATCAAAAGCGTAATGTTGAGGGTCATATATTGTGCAATGTGACAAATGAACTGAATTTGACGGTAGATGTCAAAGGTACCACTATATCGAACAAATTTACATAAATAGAATATATAACTGATATCTGCACTTAGGTATAGGACGATTTGTATCAGTGTTTTCAACTCAGCTGATTGTAATATATAGCAATTCATTGACGAATAGTAATATGATTGTAATATATATCGTTTAGTAACCTATATTCTATATTCAGTATGCTGGACATCGAGTATAAGATACTATCTGAATACCCACGCAATCAGGATGTAAAATAGAATCGATTCTTTATTGTGATGAACTAGTATAAAAGAAACACTTTTGAAGTAGTCGCAGATTTTAGATATGTTTCTCTATAATTTCTTATTCTACCCGCCATCTACCCGACCACTAAACTCAAAAATGGATCAATTACTTTCAAAAGCTGGAAGTACGCTAGTTACATTTGCCGTCAGATCAGGTGTTCAGGTGGCATCAACCTACGTCATCAAATCAGTTTCCACGTTGATGGAAAATGTGCCTGAACAACAGAAAAAAAGATTAGAGAACAAGAAGAATCAATTGAAATATAAAATAGAGACGGTTACTTACACGATTGACATTATCTATCTGATGTCAGCTAGAGGAAACTCCAATTTGGAAAGTGTGTTACAACTATGCAATTATTTGAAAGATGACATTAAGGAATTTTCAAATGATATGGATATCATAAATTTTAAAGCAAGCAAAAGGAAATTCGATATCGATACTATCAAACTCATTGAAAGTAGGATTGATGAGTTGGTTAAAAAGATAGATAACATTGTGCCGATATTGAATATGGTTCTTATGACACATTCGGCATCTTCATTCAGCAAATTTCAAGATTACGTTTCCCCTGGCAGATTATTGAAGGCTACAGTTTTGATCAATGAATCAAATGACAAGTTTAAGCATCTAAAAGAAGTTCAGTCAGTTAAAATTGGACCAGAATTCTCATTGACATTTTATGACATATTTTATAACCATTCAAGTGAACTGAATAACGGTAATCCAATTACATGGAGAGAAAAATATGCACGTTGCAAATTTCAAATATATAGAATACCAAACAAAGAAATGGAATACTCTTATGAATTGAAAATAGTTGAGGATTTTGATGATGGCAGGTATCATGATGATGAAGATAAACAGGGCGAAATAGTCTACAACATTCAGCTTGTATCTAGATTATTTTTCAGTGCTTCAGGAAAGTTATTGAAACTTGAAGACAAAGCCACTCCAGTTCTTGTCTTCAAGATGAAGAAGAGATTAGAAGAACAAGTGAAGGATGGGATAGAAGAAGAGGAAGAGAGTATGTATCAATGGATTGCTTTTGGAGATTACGAAGAAATAATAACCGATTCTGAGAATGATCAAAGTGATGACGATGACGATGACGATGATGATTCAAACTCTGATGATAAATCTGGAGCTAAACTAGAAAAGATCGAAGTGAAAGCTAATGAGATCGTTAAACCGAAAACCATGGAGCCATCGCCACTGTCATTGCTAGAATATCTAATCAGACTCTGTACATTACAAGCAAATGATCAAACATCACTATTAGATTGTAAAGATGAGAGATTACGTCTTTATCTATCTGATGAAAACTACGATGATAATCTTTCACTGAAGTTGAAATCTCTTACCAGTAAAATGGAAGATTTGAAAATAGCTAACGTTTGAATATATCATTATGTTGTAAATTCTGTGTGGTATGTTGAGATCATTGAAGTAAGAACTCAAACATCGCTTTGTAGCACATTATTCATTCATTTACTAATCTACATATATGATTGTTAACATACATACTTATAATACTAATTGACTTGGTATCCTAATATTGAGTTATTGGATTATCATATTAGTTGATTAACTACATGAACCATTAGACATTCTAATTGGTATACTTTTATTACGCTTTTGTTCTCTTAGAAGAACTTCGAAGCTTATATGTAACCTTATATTTAATAGGCATCAATGATTTTTATTGATTTACATTCACAAATATGACTGAAAAATACTCCCTCATGGATATCGATACTACCGCAGAGATTCTTTCAAAGATTGTCATCGAGCTACCAATTAAATCGGGTGAATATCGGGCTCGTCTTAAGGCGATGATGGAAAAATATAATAGATTCAACAATTATGTCAAGAAAGAAAACACTATACACTTATCTTCTTCTAAAGAAAATCAATCGAAACCAAACCTCCCAGCAGTTGAATACCTAAACGTAACAAAATATTTTTTTTTTACTTTTTATTTTTTATTTTTATTTTTTTTCATTTTTTCCTCTTTCATGAATCTCGTCAATTCCAAATATTCAGTTAAATTGCAGATTTATCAGGTCTTTTTTTACTGTATAATACCATAGACAGTAACTAATCAAATCACTACAACCATGGTTGACATTGTTGGTAAAATCAAAGAAATTCAAGATGAAATGGCCAGAACTCAGAAAAATAAGGCTACTGAGTACCATTTGGGTTTGTTGAAAGGTAAATTGGCTAAATATAGAAGAATGCTTCTTGAACCTGAAGGTGGTAGTGGTGCAAGTAAGGGACAAGGTTTTGAGGTTCAGAAAAGTGGTGATGCACGTGTTTGTTTGATTGGGTATCCATCTGTTGGTAAATCTTCGTTTTTATCTAAAGTAACCAAAACTAAGTCAGAAGTTGCAGGTTATGAATTCACAACATTGACATCAGTTCCAGGTGTTCTTGAATATGAAGGGGCAGAAATTCAGATTGTCGATTTACCAGGTATTATAAGAGGGGCAAGTGAAGGTAGAGGTAGAGGTAGGCAAGTTGTTTCTACTGCTAAAACTGCTGATTTAATCTTGATTGTCTTGGATGCAACTAAATCACATCAACAACGTGAACATCTGGAACATGAATTAGAAGCTATCGGGATTCGTTTGAATAAGGAGAAACCTAATATGAATATCAAAATAAAAAAGACAGGTGGTATCAAATTGAATTGTCTAACTCCACCTAAATATATCGATGAAAGAATGGTCACCAATATTTTGAAAGATTATAAAATACACAATGCCGATGTTATGATAAGAGATGAGAATATAACTGTTGACGACTTGATTGATGTAATCAATGAACAACATATAGTGTATACACCATGTCTCTATGTCTATAATAAAATTGATGCAGTTTCTTTAGAAGAGGTTGATAAAATTGCTAGGGAACCAAATACGGTTGTCATGTCCTGTGAATTAGAATTAGGTATACAAGATGTTGTTGAAGAGATATGGTATAGATTAGATCTATTGAGATTATATACTAAGAGACGAGGATCACCACCAGATTTCAAGGGACCGATGGTTGTAAGGCATGATTCATCAATTGAAGATGTTTGTAATTCAATTCATAGAGATTTTAAAGATCAATTCAAATATGCATTAGTTTGGGGATCTTCATCAAAATTCGGAAATGCGCCACAAAAATGTGGATTGAATCATAAAGTGCATGATCAAGATGTTGTCTCCATCTTTACTAAATGATTTATATAGAAAACCAACTTCTATGAAAGGTACAATTCAGTGTATAAAGTAAGCATTATTTTTTAGTTTAGGTATATCTTTTCACATATGCTAGTAGCTTTTGAAGTTCCTATCTCTAAAACGTATAATATCATTCACTAACGAATCAATTCTTTCCATAAATGGCTTATCTAGCTTATTTTGATCAGTTTCAAGTTCTTTCATTAACGAACGTAACTCAGTTTCAAGTAATGTAAACCTCAAAAGTCTATTTTGATGTAGTGTATCTTTATCAATACTTGAATCAGTCATATTTTTCAATGAATCCTCATTCAGCAATCTTAGCTTCAATTTCCTTTCAAATTCATTATTTAGCTCTTTCATGGAATGGATACTCTGATCTTCAATAATTATGTCTTCGTTTTCGGCATCACGATCTTCTACGTTATTGGAACGTTCATCTTCATCATTTGATGGTAAGGATTCATATACTTCTTGATCTGAATTAGATGGTGGAATGTCTTCTGAATAGTAGTCGGTCATTAACTTTAAGACCTAAAGAATGTATAAATAGTCAAGACACTTTTTGAAAAGATAAACGTTCCAGATTTGAAATCACGCGTTTGGATTTCGAAAATCCATCATTTTCTTTCTTATTATTATTACCAATTACGACAACCAATTGAGATGAATAGTTAAGAGTAATTATTATAAATTATAAATGTATTTAAAAAAGTACGATATGGAATAAAAACGGTGAATATGTAATATGATGAGAAAAGAAAACAACGATTTTTATTTGATGGTTTATTCAATGATTGATTGATTAGTTTTGTTATCATTAACCAAATGAATGGATTATAACAATGACAAAATCTTGTATGCAGTTTCATCGTCAATAGTTCCGATTTTGAATAAATAAGTAATCAAACTTTTGACTAGAGTAATTATATCTTGAGAACTCAGATTCACAATAATTGATTGTAAAACATTGCCAACATTAACATTATGAGTTGAAATAAAAGTTTCATAATATAAATAAGAGAATGATCCCATTAAGAATTGACAGTCCATTCTATCTGTTATACCACCATGACCTGGAATTGTGTCACCAAAATCTTTAATTTTGAAAGATCTTTTCAAACCTGAAGCGAAAAATCCACCAAATGGTGCAATCAATGAAGCAAACATTGAAATTATTATGGTATGGAAATAAATTGGCTTTACTTGAATATATTCAGTATGTAGAATATCAATCAAAAAGCTTGGCAAGGGGTAAATTTGATTGATGAAAACAGAATTTGGATCACACTCAACAATAGTCAGGAAATTTGTATATATATTATCAGAAACTGGACAAATAAAATAGTTGATATTACCGAAAATGTAGGTGAATAATATTGATGATAGAGTTGTACAAATCCAAGCACCGACAAACCCTTCGACGGTTTTCTTTGGAGAAATCGAGATCAATTGTGTTTTACCAAAGGTAATACCACACAAATATGCGAAAATATCATTGATAATAACCAAACCTGCAGGTACAACAAACCAAAACATACCATGTAAAATATTTCTGACAATACAATGACCTTGTAGGATAACTAATAATAGAGTCATATGAGTAATACATAATTGAGCAAATTGGAACTTCAATGAACCCTTTCTTAATGAAGCAACAAATCCGACAAATCCCATGACATATAAACAATAGGAGATGAATTTATGATGCATAACAAGTTTGATTGCAATAACACTTGTGTAATCTGATAAAACAAAATTCAATAAACTGTATTTGATTAGGTTTCTACCATCAAGATAGAAAATTGTTGTCATCAAGAACCACCAGTTCAATGGGTTTGTGTAATTCAAGTCCTCTAATTTAGCTCTCTGTGTCGTTATATTTATACATTCTCTGAATACAGTAATTTGAATAACTAAAACAGCCATAATTGTCCAGAATTGTCCAGCCGCCAATGTTGCAAGTAAGACTGCCGTCATAATCAAAGTCCAAATGGTCCTTACAATAAATGTTTGTTTTTTCTTTTCTCTTTCATCTACCGGCTTGGATTCTGATTGTTGATTAGTGGAATTGTTACTTGTTGATGGACTTAACTCAGAAACAGTTGATGTTGATGGTTTTAGTGATATCTTTGATGCCCCTCTTGCTAAAGCATTGTTGGAATCATCGTGGATTTGTGAGTCAGAGACAGTCATTAGTAATCAGACTGCAGAATCAGAGTTGAGATAGAAACCAATAAACAAACAAAGAAAGAAAGAAACATACACATACACAAATAGTTCCAATTCCAAAGTTCTGTTTAGAGTAGACTGTTGTTTAATTTCACATGTTTTTTCATTTTCTCATTTTCTTTTTTTTTTTTTTTCAAAAATTTTTTTTTTCTTTTTCCTTCCTCAAATTTCGGAATTTCAGAAGATTTTTCATGTTTTTCATGAAAATGGCATGTTATCATGTACGGTATCTTTCTTTTGGTGTTTGTATACTGTATACATCCGAAGAATATGAGCACTAACAGTGTATCGAAGAGATCGCACAGTGGCAACTCTGTTTCTAAGGTTTCTGCTGTAAAAAAATATCAAAATTTGAATAGGGCACGTCTGCTAGAAAAAATTGACGATGATATCCAGGAGTTGAATTTACTGAAACACAAACTCAAACAGTTGGAAAAGAACAAAGAAGAACTACGAGAAAATATTAAAAATTTTGAAAAGAATGGGGACTTGAATGAAGATGATGATGATGAAAAAAATGATGATACTGATCAAAATAGTAATGAAAACAAAGGAAAATCAAATGAGTTGATAGTTTCGTCATCTGCAACTAATTCATCTTCACCATCAGTAGATGATTGGAAAGATAACTCAAATGCATCGATTCTTAGAGCAGCAACTCAACGACAATACAGACAATATGAACTTGCATTTGATAGGGTTAAACTATTCTATAAAGAGCAACATGAGAAACAAACTGTTGCATATAACTATCAAGCTAGAATCAATTTCAAGACTAAAATCAGAGATAGAATGACAGTTTGGGATGCCTTGGTAAAATTGAATAATTTATTGGATGAATCTGATCCTGATACGGAATTATCACAGATCGACCATGCATTACAAACTGCTGAAGCGATAAGGAAAGATAATAAACCAAGATGGTTCCAATTAGTTGGATTGATCCATGATTTGGGTAAACTCCTTTATTTCTTTGATTCTCAAGGACAATGGGATGTGGTTGGAGATACATTCCCAGTAGGTTGTAAGTTTTCTAAAAAGATCATTTATCATGAATTTTTCAAGAATAATCCTGATGTGAAAAATCCACTTTATTCAACAAAATATGGTATTTATAGTCCCAACTGTGGTTTGGAAAATGTAATGCTAAGTTGGGGTCATGATGAGTATATGTATCATCTTGCAAAGGAACAAACGACGTTGCCACCTGAAGGATTGGCGATGATTAGATACCATTCATTTTATCCTTGGCATTCGGAAGGTGCGTATAAATATTTAATGAATGAAAAGGACCATGAAATGTTAAAATGTGTTCAAGCTTTTAATCCATATGATCTATACTCGAAAACTGACATAAAGTATGATATAGAGGAATTGAAGCCTTATTACTTGGAATTGATTGATGAATTCTTCCCTAATAAGATAGTGGAATTTTGACTTCATATTTTCCTATTTGTAATCATTTGTATATTAGAAATATCTTTACTATATAATAATAACTTAATATCTCTTATAAAACTATAGAGAATGGGAGTAAAGGAAAAGAAAATGAAACGAATTTGAAATTGAAATAAAACGAAAGAAAACAAAAGAAAAATAAAATAAAATGAATGAACTTGAAATAAGTTGAAATAAGTAAAAATAATTTGAAAGATATTTGAAATGTTTGAAATAGTTAATGAAAATGTTTCTTGTTTTGCTTGGTTGAAAAACACTATAAAGACGTTGAACTCTTTTATAGTTGTTTTTTTTGTTTTTATTGGTTTAGCTTTTTTTTATGAACAGGCAGTTTTGTTTAGAAAAGATGGAGGTGTTAATTTACAATTTATATTAGATTTTTGAATTTGGATTATGGGAGTAATTGAATAATTCCGAAATTTTGTTCGATATTATAAGGACCCGGATTTTTCCATAAATCTGCAAAAGTTGTTAAAATTGTAACGTCAACACCTACGACATCTAAAATTGACTGCACTGCAATTCTTTGATTTTCGGGACTTGGAATATTCTTACCATTTTGAGCACCTGCATTTGGATAACCAGTTTCAGTAACGACAATTTTTTTAGAACCGCAATATTGTTTAACGAGTTCAATTTGACCTTTAACAAAGTTTCCAGATTGATCAGCAGATGAATAAACATCAAAATATGAATGGGGATTAATACCAACAAAATCAATTTCTGCCCTGGTACATAGTTCAGGATTATTTTCATATGAAACTGGGGGTTCAGATGTAGTAATTGGTCCATTATAACCTGCTGCTCTCAATTTATTTCTGACATATGATATTTTACCAATTAGATCTTCAACTGAACAGAATTTACTAATAATTGCTTCGTTACCAATGGTGAAGTATGAGAATATTTCCCAGCCATAACTTGCAGCACCAGATGAAATATAAGTAATTAAATCTTCAACTGCTGTATCAATTGAATTAACACCCTGACTAGAAATCCAGAAACCTTGATTGATTTTAAAGCCTAAGATTTTGGAAATTGGTAAAATTGTGGTGAAATAGTTACAATCATTACCATATATTCTTAATTCTTTAATACCCTTTGATTGAATCAATTTCAAATCTGCTAAAACTGTAACATAACTCTTACATGTACCATCGTCATTATATGGAGAGTAAACAATTGAATATGGAGTTTTAGTTAAATATTTGGATGAATCAATATTTGGTGCTGGTGGGTTGGAAACTAAACCATTATCTTTGATTAGATTATCTGGTATAGATGTTTTAACAGCATTAGCTTGAGTAGTTGTTGAAGTAGATGAAGTTGTAGTTGAAGTAGGAGTGATAATTGGAGTAGTCACTGGTTGAGTATTTGTAACTGGAACAGTCGCAGGATTATTGAGAACAACTTTAATATTTTTATCCATTGGTAAACCTTCTGTTAATGTACCCAATAACAATTTACTGTCAGAAGAGACTAAGGATATTATAGCAGTTGTAGGTTCTGCTTCAGCAGTATTCGCTAATGTAGTAGTGGTAATAGCAACAATTGGTGCAACATTTTCAGTTCCAACTAAAGTTTCTGGTAAAACTGAATAGAAAACTTCACCATTTGGCCAAGTAGTAACATAGTTACTTTGTGTTGTTGAAGTGGTTAAAGTTGTCGAAGAAGATGTAGATGATGTTGTGGATGTAGTTGGTGCAGTATCAGCTACCAAATTTCCATTGGTTGTTGGATGTGCATTAACTTCTACATTTTGAACGAGACCAGCTGGAGTTTCAATAACAACAGCAAGAGTATTACCATGTTGATCAACTTGAATTTTTTTATCAACTTTGACGAAAACATGAACATTATGATTTTCATCAGTATAAATTGATGGTTTTGGGTCTTGATTTCCCAAATTCTCCTTATTGTGATTATCTGGAGCAGAAGTGAAAGTGTCAGCAACTAAATGTTCATTAGTGGTTTTGGATGTAGTTGTTGGTAAAGTTGTTAAAGTGGTAGTGTAAGTATAGTCTTTCCCTATATGAACAGCAGCAACAGGGATAACAGTTGTGACAGCAACATCTTTTTGAACAGTCACCACAATTGGTTCTGGCATTGGAAGTGGTGCAGCAGCTAAGACGTTTAAAAACATCAAAATAGTGAATAGATACTGGAAAGACATTTTTCAAAAAAGTTTTAGTAGGAAAATTAATCAAAAGAATGGATAAAGTTAGATTTATTGATAGTAAGTATATTGAATTTAAAAGAATGTAAAATAGTTGGTATCAATAAGTAGAGATTGGATTTTTTTTCCTAGTGAATGTATAAGTGAGTAAGTAAATTAAAAGATTGGATTGATAAAAGAGTGAAACAATCTTAGGTTTTGTTAGAATTTGCTTTACCAGATGTGAAAGTTTAAATGAATGGATATTTTAACACAATCAATAACTTTAAGTTTACACGCATTTCCAAGAAATAAATACTGCAGCTAAGGTGGTCTTTATACGTGTACCTTTTCTCTCGTCAAATGAATGATGAATGGCAGAAGAAGGGGGCTTGATGAGTAGACAGAAAGCATATTGGCTTTCCATTGACTTGATGGCTGGGTTCTGATATCAGAGTTTTTCCTAAAAGAGTAAGTGCCAAAAAAAAGTTTCTAGAGACATTGTGTTGAGCCTCGTTAAACGGTGAATTTTTTTGAGACGGAACTCTCGTCTGAGTTTGTCCACAATGTGATTCTACAATTTAGATTGTCGACAGTTTTAGGCTTTGTCGTCTAACTATCTATATCTCTCGTCTTTCCCCTCCCCCTACACAGCTCATCTCATCTTACCAACAGTATATACTTGAGGCCCATACTAGTATAGTCAAAGAATAACTGGAAGATGTTCAGTGTTCAAGACACAGTGAATATCAAATCGAAAAAAAAACAGATAGTGGATTCCCAATGAGGAAATAGAAAAAGAGCCCAGCCACCAACATGAATTTCAATAAATGAAAAGATATATTATAGAGAGAGATAGCTGAAATGGGCCAATTTAGCATATGTAGATGGAAGGCTATAATCAAAAGACAAAGCCCTGGTATATTGTAATATATGTATCATTGCTCTGTTCTCTTTTTGATGTTATCATTGTAGTACATTGTTCATTGCATTAGTTAGTGGTGTTATTCCGGAATTGGCAAGGAGGGGGGCAATCCAATATTGCAATATTATTATTGTTTTTGTCGATCTTTTCTCTTCCTGTTCTTGTTCATGTCCATTCCCTATTTATTTATGATAATTAACTCCACTTTTGCTCAAAATTAGTTAAAACCAGCATTGCTATATTTATCAATTTCAGTAAGTGTAATGCAAATGTTGGAAATTGTTTCTCCTGAACCTGTAGAAAACACTGTAGAGAATAACTCTAATCATTCACTTTCACATGACAATAATAACATTGATGTAATTGTAAGTGAAAAGGTAATTGATGATATAGAAAGTTGTAAAAATAATGATGCTGCTAATGGCATCAACGAATCTTTTAAAAATGAGAGAGGTATAGTTGAGTATGACGATAGTAATAACAATACACTCGAATATTTCGATGAAGATGTAATTGAGTCATTTGTACCACTTGTTTGTTATTCCATTTTGATATCTATCGGTGGATTCATCTTTGGTTATGATATTGGTACCATTGGTGGATTAGTTGATTTACCATCATTTGTAACTACCTATGGAGATTCGCACATCGATGGAGATGCTGTTAGTTTCAAACCAATAACGAAGGGAACATTGGTGAGTATTTCATGTTTAGGTGGGTTTATTAGTGGATTGATTTCAAATCAATTGATTCCTAGGATGGGTATGAGATTCACAATATTCACCTCAATGTTCTCTTACATAGTTGGTAATACAATAATACTATTTGCTGAAAACTGGAAGGTGATAGTTGTTGCAAGAATTTTCAACGGTATTTCAATTGGTTTAACTACAATTACATGTCCAATGTATATAAGTGAAATCACACCAACAAAACAACGGGGGGTATTTACATGTTTCAATCAATTATTTACAACTTTTGGAATTGTAGTTGGATCTGTTACAATCTTATTCACAGCAACACAATATTATTCAAATGATATTTCACAATTCCAATATCCTTTATTTCAAGGAATTCTTTTAGCTACAATTGGAGGTTTATTTATATGGATTGTTCCGGAAAGTCCAAATTGGTTAGTGAAAAATAATAGATCAATTAGAAAAGTTAAAAATTCAATAAGTAAAACCCGAAGTTTAGATTTAGAAGATGAGAGACTAATCAATCTAGCAATTAGAATATTTGATATGAATAAAATTAATGGGAATCCAAAGTCTTGTAAAAAGCATATTCATAATAATAGCAATGTTGATAATACTAATAATATTAGTATTAATAGTAAATCAATTATCTATGGTAAACCGAAATATTTGGCCAGAACTATAATTGGAGTTTTATTACTAGGATTCCAACAGTTTACAGGAATTAATTTCTTCTTTTACTATGGATTAATCATATTCAAGAATGTCGAATTAAAGAGTCCATATTTAGTGCCTGTTATATTTGGAGTTGTAAATTTGATATTTTCATTCTTATCAATTTTCATAATTTCAATTTTTAAAAGGAAAGTTTTATTGATTAGTGGGTCAATAGTTTTGACAGTTTTAATGGTAATATTTACAATTTTTGGTACAGTACTGGGTAATAATTTGGAGGTAACTATTTTGTTGATTTTAACCTCATGTTTATTCATATCGGTTTTCAGTTTAACATGGGGTCCAGTTGCTGCAATTATAATATCTGAAATTTTCCCACCAAATATCAAAGTTAAATCCATGTCTATTTGTGGATCGAGTTCATGGATTTTCAATTTCTCAATATCACTTATAATACCAATTCTAGCATCAAAGATTGGATTGGCGTTAGGTAGTATTTTTGCAACAATTACATTTTTAAGTTCAATATTCGTTTACTATTTAATACCTGAGACGAAAAATGTTAAGGTTACGGCTCTAGATGAAATTTACGAAAAATCGATTTGGATTAATTGATTGCATCACTGTATAATGTTAGTAAATCTATAAGATTAAAATATAACATTATTCAGATTATTATTGTATAATGAAAAGAAAGAAAGGAGATATTAAAACAAAAACAAATAAACACAAATAAAATATTGAATATTCAACATCGAGTTAGATTAGTAGTTTGATATTGATATCAATGGATAAGATTAAAATAAAAGAATGGAAAATATAATAAAATAAAATAAAAGAAACAATGTGCTATTTTCTGAATATCGTTTGTTTAATCATTTAATACAACATTATTACAACATTAATACATTAATTTTTAATTATTTGTTTTTTTTTTTGAATTTGTAAAGATAATTGAAAAGTTATAATTTTTTATTTTTATAGATATAATATAATATAGTATATTAAATTAAAAACTTAACGGGAAGTAGCATGGACCTTTTGGAAAGCACCCTTTGATTGTTGCTTTGAGATTTTAGCACCTGAAGCAACTTGTTTTGCCTTTTCAGCTTTTCTCTTTTCCTTATCAGCCTTCTTCTTTTCCTTTGCAGCAGCTAAAGCTTGAGTTCTATCAGCTTTTCTTTGTTCTGGCTTTAAAGATCTTCTTTGTTTAATTAAATCTAATGAGGCACCAACAATTGCTCTTTGGTGTTTAACAGCTTTTCTAGATCTCTTCTTAGCAACTTCTTCAGTAATACCTTTCTTGTGGTGTCTTCTGAAAAGCACAGTCCAAGCAAGTCTTCTTGGATTCTTTCTTTGGTGGAATAAAGATGCAGATTTAGAGTTTTGGAATCTGAAAATCTTAGAATCACCTCTAACGAAAAGAGTACCTCTACCTGGGTAGATTTTAGAACCTGAAAATGAATCAATTTCGACCTTCATTTTAGAATTATAACGATCTTTGTTAAAGGAGCTAAGTAAACTAAAAAGATACTAAGAATTTCAAAAATAGATTTAAATATAACATGAATTATAATATCATAATATGGAAAAACATAATAATTTTCAGAATTGTGAGTGTCTCTGAATATTCACTTTTTTTCGAAAAAAAAAAAGCAGCGATTTTCCACGTTTCCCACATTTCTCACATTTCCCACCATACAACGCGAGCACTTCAGCGTGTGGTGTCAGGAGTATATACCCACAGTGTGTGGTGTGCGGGGTGTGACCGTGTTTTTCTGTTTTTCTTCCCCTTTTTGTTATTTTTCTTCAATTTTCTTGTTACTTGAGAAAAAAATTTCTTTTCTTTCGTTTATAAAGGGAAATGACGCTGCCTTTTTTTCATACAATTCATTCACACATTTACTTCTTTATATTTCCTTTGACAATTCGACCGGAGTGAATACCGAATAATACACAGAGATGGTCAGTATATCTTTTTAAACTTCATGTTGACATTCGTTGTTTTGAATGTTAACTACTAACTACTTACAGAAACAGACCCTATATCACCATAATACATAAGCTCTATAAGTTTATATGGTTATTGGTGTTAATGTTTCTGTTATTGTATTGATCCTATAATGATTCGTTATACTAACTCGTAATATGTTTATTCATAATCGTACCGTTTTTTTTTAATTTAGGCACCAAAAACTAAGAAGAATTCTGATCTTATGAACGCTAAATTAGCTTTAGCTATCAAATCTGGTAAATATACCTTAGGTTACAAATCAACCATCAAGTCTATCAGACAAGGTAAATCTAAGATGATTATCATTTCTGCAAATACTCCAGTTTTGAGAAAATCTGAATTAGAATACTATGCTATGTTGTCAAAAACCCCAGTTTACTACTTCCAAGGTGGTAACAATGAATTAGGTACTGCATGTGGTAAATTATTCAGAGTTGGTGTCTTATCCATTTTAGATGCTGGTGATTCTGATATTTTATCTATTGCTTAGATGTTTTTTTTTTAGAAAAAATATATTTTTTTATACAACTCTTTGTAAATTGGAATATCTATCAATAAAACAATCAAAAATAACTAATTCATTCTTTCTTTTTTTTACCCCACAATTTTTTTCCTGCCTTTTTTTCTCGGAAAAATTATTTAGTGCCGTCTTTAATCTCAAATTTCAAAATTTTTATATTCTGTTAATTTTTCCAGAGAATGGTTGTTCCATTTTCCCTGTTTGCTTATTTCATTCATTCTTTATCTCTTTGTTTCTTTCCATCTTCTTTCTCTTTCTTTGATCAATGACTTTAGAACAACCACAAAGTCATATAGAGGACCATCAAAATGATTCCAATGTTCTCTCGTTAGATGATAACACATTTGATATCTATATGCGTATGAAAAAATCTTCAGAGAATGATTTTTGTTTCCAAGTTACAAATGAAACAACATTCCAGGATTTATTTAAAATTTTTGAAAAACTACCAGTTGTTTTTTCCCCTTCAATTTTCTACGACAGAGTCCCAATTAATTTCAAAATTTCAAATTATCCTGGTATTTTAACCAGATCCGGTACGATATTATTCGAACACGATGCTGATAAAGAAATTTATTTGACAAAGATTAAAGGACTACAATGTAAAATCTCTGACCATGTCCTACCAGGACAATTGATCATACCTGTTTTCAGAGAACGTACATTTTTACATTACTCAATTCTTTCATTCATTATAGTCTGGTTATACACAGATTTACCTGATTTCATCTCTCCTACTCCAGGTATTTGTTTAACTAATTATGTTACAGATCTAATTGTTCATGTATTGAAAAATTATTTAAATAAACCAATTCAAGCAGAGAAGTTTTACAATGATATCCACTCTCCAGTTGGAGTTTTCGGTCAATGTATTTATTTCTTGTTCCATATTTTCAAATTATCAATGTTCTATTTCATTCTTTGGGCAGGTTTATTCAATCCTTATTCTTGGACAAAACCTTCACTTGATGATTTGAAAAGAGAAGATTTGCTTGAAATTGGTTGGACAGGCGTAAGAAAATCTTTAAAACAACAATATCAAGATGATTATAGGAAATTTGCAATAGCTAAGTATGGTAATTTTATGAATTTATACAAGTCAGGTAAATTGAGTTTAATTAAAAATTGTTTCATCAATTTACAAAAAGGTGAAGGTTATGATCAAATTAATGAAATTGACAAATCACAAGTTTCAACTCCTTTCAAATTAACTAAGAAAATGCTATTGGATGAACGTGAATGGTTGAATAAGGAATTGGCTAAATTGCCATTCAATGATGCATTCAAATTTTTAAGAGAATACAGGAGGTCGGGACTAATGTCTCCATCACCAATTTTTGAATCAATTGTCGAGTCAAAGTTCTCCAAATTAGATGAGGAGTTTGCTGAAAATCAGAAGAAAATAAACCCAGTAACTTCAAACATTATTGAGTCAACTTCCAAAAACTAAGTCATGATTATCATTATTATCATTATTATTATTAACTAAGCAAAGTATACATTTTTTTTTCTCTGTTATTCTTCTATTTTTTTCTTCATTATTTGTTCCTCCTTCTTCCTTTTCTCTATGTAAAAATAACATAACTACTTTTCAACAAATTCATTGAAGAATGAACAATTCAGTAACTCGTCTGCATTCAGCCTGTTATGAGGATTCAATTCCATACATTTTTTCAGTACATAAATTGCATCTTTATATTCATTGCCAAGCTCATTATTTAAAATATTACCTCGTTTATCAATTACATTAAGTAATTCCCATACGGGTGAATCATCAGCAAATGTATCCCCTTCTTTACAATCCATTATTATTGCATTTGAAATCAATGCTTCAAATGAAATTCTATTCTTAATTTTGGGTATATTACAATCAAATTCAAGACCATGTAATAAAGCACATTCTCTCATTTCAATTTTCCCGAAAATATTTGTCAATTCAATAATTGCTTCAATATCATCAGTTGAATTGAAAAATGGGAATCTTCTTGATAATAAAGTTAGTAACATCACACCTGCAGACCAAATATCTATTTTAGTTGTTTGATTATTACATTTGAATAATACTTCTGGTGCTCTAAATCCTCGTGTACCCGCCCTATTTGCTCTTCTACCAGGTCTTTGATCATCCTTCAAGTAACCATTTTTAGGTAAATTGACTAAGGGACTATTGATCTTATTCAAATCGTTCTTCTTGAATTTGTTATCATCACATGGACATTTATTAGTGATGGGTTCAACATATTTCTCTGCCAATCCGAAATCAACTAAAATTCCCTTACCAGTAAATGGATTATAAAGGAAATTCGTTGGTTTGATATCTCTGTGGATTATGTTATGTGAATGTATGAATTTCAGACCTTTCAATAATTCGAACATATAATTTTTGATGCCTATTAATGGTAAATCTCTATAAAAATCTCTAAAATCTGAATGTTTGTAATAAGGTAAAACTGCAATCACTTGATCTTCGTGTCTTAAAATATCCAATAATGGCGCAACATTCTCATTACCTCGTAAAATGTACAATAAATTCAACTCATTGAAAATTCTTTGTGGTGATGAAGTTACATAAATCTTCTTCAAGGCAACTAAAGAAGAAATTTTATTCCGTTTACTATCAATATTGTTATTATGTTTACTGATCTTCCGTTCTTTGCCTAGATAAACACTTGAAAATGTACCTTCACCAATTTTACTATAAATCTCATAAAGTTTGTTTAGATTGGGGAAAGATTTCAGTAAATCGAAAATTTCTTCCTTTATATTATATGGAACTGTATAGTTGACACCTAATATTGACTGAACTTCATTAAATGTTTGATCCTCAGAACTCTTACTAGCAACAGTACTCATTCCAGTATTCACCCTTACATCTGTATCATTGTCAACAATTTCTATCGAATTATCGTTACTGTTAGTTATCTTACATTTCCTCTTATTCTCGTTGTGTACTTGTTCCAGAATTGATTCATTATGATCTGATCTTTGCCTTTTATGTAGTGAAAGCATCTTACGTAGTTTCTCCCTATCTTTCTTCGTCTTAAATCGATTAGAATCATTCATCAACAATGTTCCTTCCATTATTCTGTTGAAAGATGACAATTAAGTGTTGATTATGATAATAATAATGATAAATAACAATATTACTTCTCTATTATGAACGATCGCCCCTTTTTTTCAGTACATTAAACTACGCGTACTATTTATTTTTCTTTCTGATTTGGTTTGATTTTACTGCTATTGTTATAAAGATTACACTACTTCTTGAATATTACTTTCATCTGCTGGTTTCAGAGTACATAGTAACAATGAATCACGGGCTATATCCAAGGCTCTGCTTAATCCTTCTTCAAGTTCTTTATTTTCAGTTGGATCTTGAAAATTTTTCGAAAGCTCTTGTAATTTTAACATATCTCGTGTATCACCGTTTTCTGAGCAAACAACTAAGATTGAATTTGGAGCTAAATTCTCATAAATCTTCATTATTCTTTTGTTAATAGTTGTATACATTTCTGTCTTAGTTTCCGGTAATTTCAAATTTTCAACTATATTATTTGGTGAAAAATCTTTGAACCATTCCAATTCTCTCATTTTCAAAATTATCAAATCATTCTCTGGTTGATTTTCAATAAATTTATCAATGATTTCGTCATCAGAGAAGCATTGAACTTGCTTTTCATAATGACCAAAGTTCTTAACATTGGAATAGCCAATTACAACTGACTTTTTCGGTATCTTTTCACCATTCAAATTTTTTACTAGTTTATTACTTTGTTGAATTCTCTTGAAAAGTGATTCAATAGTATAGGATTTACCATATAAGTAACCTTTGGACATTTTCAATTTAACTAGTTCCATACAACTTATACAATCTTCGACTGAATCATGACCTTTGAAGCTTTCTTGAATATCTTTATCAAGATGTTGAGACATCAAATTCTTCAATGATGCTTTAGAAGGTGGACCGCGTGGATGGTCAAAGCAAATTGATGTATCGATTATATTTGGATGTTTAAGCTCAAGTATATTCAAATCAGACTCTAGTGAATGACCAACCAAAATATCATTTGATGAAACAATTGATAGTATTTCATTCTGAATATCCTCTAAAGTTGTTTCAACACCAACCAATTGATCCTCAGTGATACCAGACCATTTGGTCAAATAGTCAACGATTGGTTCCGATGGTTTGATTAATTTATCAATCAAAATATTATTATCGAAATCTGTCAATGAAACTCTTGCTAGAACCTTATTATTCAAAGATTTACACATTTCACAATCAAGTGCAAATATTTTTGGTTCATTATTAGTAAATGGTTTAGTACTTTTGAAATTTGTGGTTTGATTGATTAATTCAGTGGTTGCATTTGGTATATCTTTATGAATAGGATAGTTATTGAATATCAAATCATCCAACGAAAGACATAAATCTGAAAAGTTGATCTTTTTATTTTCGTTTTCCTTTTTGATCAAAGCTTTCTGTTTGGATGATAATGAATAAGAAACTAATGATAGATATGTCGAATAAATACATTTTTTCGAACCTGGTGATAACATTGGAATTACTTCATTGAAAATTTTACCAAAATTGGATAAGTTTTTATCTAAACTGAATTTGGAAATGATTTGTGGATCAATAATTTTTGATAAATCTGGCATACCAAATTCTTTATTCGTTAAACCACGTAAAAACACTATGACAAATTTGTCAACAGATTTCCTATTTATTACATTACACCAGTTTGGCTTTACATTGATATCAGTTAATGTGTATAGGAGTAAATCACGTAGGGAGGATATACCGATTTTCTTGTTAAGATCACTTAGAATCGAAAGTTTGGGACTATTGGACAGAAATTTCTTCTTTCGAACAATCACTTGAGCATTTGAAGATCTTCTTCTCTTTTGACGGGGTGGAATTTTAACACTATCTGAAGTTTCCTCAATTGCAACTTCCGAATTATTTGTATCGTTGTTATTTTTGTTATTATTATTATTATTATTATTATTATTATCGATATTATTCAATCTTTCAAGTTTTTTCCTTTCTCTATTTAACTTTCTCTTTTCACTTTTCGATAGTTTCCTTTCTGGTATATCACTTTTTTCCAATTCAATACTATTTTCTTTATTTGGTTCAATATCCTTCAATGAAGACAAAAATTTTTTCCTTTCAATATTATCATCTACTGTTATACTCAGACGTGCTACACGATGATGGGTATCTTCTAGTTCATCCATGATCTATAGCAACGATACTGTCTTCTATACAACAAAATACAAAAATACATAAATACATTAACTGAAGTGAAAAGAGGGTTGAATTGTGTGTGGGGCAAAAATAATTTTTCAGTTGTTTGAAAAACCGCGCAATGCTAAATGCTCAGCTATTTGAGTTATCGTTGTAATCAACCTTCATTCTTGCACGAGGACCTGCTGTATTACGTTTAACACGGGAATACATTGAAACATCGTAGTTAAATATAAAATCAACAATAACCCAACACCAGCTTCTATGTTGTGGTAGATTATCGTAAAATTCCGGAGCTTTGGTTTTCAAAAGTGGTAGTTTAGACCAAGCAATAAATGGGAAATCGTGATGTTCAGTATGATAACCAACATTCCATGTAAACCAGTTAAGTGATCCATAATATGAGTATGTTTCAATAGGAGGTAACGATTTGAAAGGTATATAGTTCTTAGGTGGATCAAATATATAATGTTCAGCAACAAAATGACCTGCTGTTGGATGTAATGAGCCTGCAAAGAATGAGGAGAATAATAAATAAAGTAATGAATTCCAACTCCAATGTTTAATTATCAAATAATCAACAAAGAATTGAACTAAAACATTAAGTAAATGAACTGAAGTGAGTTCAATATTTGTAACAAACATTGGTCTAAAAGCATAGAAAAAAATTTGGAAAGTTGCAAAAAATGCTTTACCTAAAACACTTGATAGAACGATTGCTTCAAGTTTGGTTGGGATATCTGTATCATAAATTTCATCTCCTAAGAATTTGTGATGAAGTTGATGATATGGTTGGAAAGACGCAGAATATGGAATTCCAATTGGTAAATTTGTAATGATTGAGAATAATCTATTGTAGATTGGTCTTTTGAATCCTAAATTATGGCTTAGTTCATGGATACAAAGGAAACAGTTTTGACTTGCAAATCCTCCAATCCAATATGCTGTTAATAGAAATGTCCAAGAAAAGGGTGAAACGTCTTTGAGAAGATATGCAATTACCATCTGTAATGATACTACAGCTAAAGAAATCCATTTAGTTAAAGGTTCGTGTCCTGTCAGTTTAAGTACGTCAGGATGACTCTTCAAAATTTCTTGACGTCGTATTGAGTGTGGATCTTTCTTATTAGTCCAAAAGAAGTCCTCTGGTGGTGACATGTTTGGATATAATGCAGTGGATGATGTCAAAGGTGACTATATGAAGGTAGATCAATATGAAAATAAAAGATATGAAAAGGTGGAAAAGAAATGAAAAGTGAAGGGTACACCACGGATCGTATAAGTCGTTCCGCAATTCCCCTCCTTTTTTCGTCTTTTTTTTTCTTTTTTTCATTTATTGCATTTTTTCATTTTTTTTATTTTTTCAATTTTTTTATTTTTTTCGTCGTTTTCATTTCCAATCCCCAACTTCAAGTGGAGTGAAGAATCATTCATTGACATCTATTTAAACAACCTTTCCCGCCACTTCACAAACTGTACTCAACGTACCATTAATATTCCCAGAATGATATCCTTTAAACGCCAAATGGCTTCAATTGCTAAAAATCAAGTTAAATTCTCCATTAATGGGAACTCCAGAGTTATATCGTTGAATCGTCCTGAAAAGCTAAATGCTTTATCAACTGAAATGTGTGGTTCGATGATTCCAAGATTAATAGAATTTTCAAACTCTAATGCAGCCAAAGTTATCATTATTGACTCGACTAACACTAAATCTTTCTGTTCAGGTGGTGATATCGTATATTGCGCTAAGAATAATTTAGAACATAAACCTGAAAATTCCATTAAATTCTTTGAAAATGAATATAATCTAAACTATATCTTATCAACATACAATAAACCAATCATTTCAATCGTAAATGGTATTGTAATGGGTGGTGGAGTTGGATTATCAGTTCATGGTTCATTCAGAATTGTTACTGAATCAACCAGATTTGCAATGCCTGAAACTGCAATGGGATTCTTCACTGATGTCGGTACTTCATTCTGGTTACCTAAACTTGATTCAAATCTAGGTTATTATTTAGCACTTACAGGTGAAGAGTTCACTGGTATTGATACTTTATTACTAGGTTTCGGTACTCATTATATACCTTCATGTAAACTACCTGAATTGGTCAACAGATTAGCAGAAATTGACTATCCTGAATTATATCAAACTACAAGGAAAAACTCCCAAATTTTCAGTAATAATTCAACAAACCAGCTATTTGCACTTGCTAACTCAATCATTGAAGAATTTACAGTTGAGATTCCTAAAAATTATAAATTCAAATTCAACAGTGATCAACTAAATACCATTGAAAAATGTTTTAATCCAGCAACTAATAAATCAGTTTCTGATATAATCAACTCACTCAAATCAGATGGTTCGCCATTTGCTTTAGAAATTGTTGATAAATTAAACAAAAGATCACCACTTTCCCTTAACTTGACATGGAGTTTGTTGTTGAAGAATAAAGATTCAACCATCAAGAACTCTCTTCAAAGAGAGTTGAAAGTAGCTGCAAAGTTGATGACCAACTATGAAAACAATGATTTCAATGATTTCGTAAACAGTAAGTTAATTTTGAAAAACAAAACTCCACCAACTTCTAAATACTATCCAACAATTGATGAAGTTCCATCATCTGTTGTTGATCAATTAGTTTCCATGGATGTATTCAATTTATCTTCCAAGAATGAAAGTGTTGAAGATGCTAAAACCAATGCTATGTTAATTGAAACTTTGAATGCTCTCAAAATCAAGAACTATAATGACTTGAAGAAATCAGTCAATGATTTCAGTAGCTATCCACATCATATGGGTCTGCCAACTGAAAAAGAGATTGAAAACTACATAAATGGGGATAACGATGTAAAAAACGGTGAGAATATATCCAACCAAGATGTTTTTGATTATTTCAGAATGAAATACGACAACAAAGCAGGTGTTGATACAAAAGTCAAATTAGTCTTAAATAAGAAAAAATTTGCTTCAACTAAATTATAATAATATCATTTTTCTTTCATAAACTAACAATAATAAACCGTAATAAACTACTAATACTTTTATAAATATATATGTTTAACATGTAAATAGAATAACAAGTTCTGAACAACAAATGCTGAATTTCCAAACTTCGCAATTCACATAATTCAAATAGAAAAAAAAAATGAGACATGTTGCGTAACAAAGATTCATGTTGAAGATCTAATTTGTATCAATGAAACGTCAAAAGATAACATACGGTGACCCATTGTATAAATTACAGCTCTCATCACAATGGTATCTCGTAATAACTGATAAAGCGTATAAATTCTACTATAATGGAGAGTCAGGAGCCTCCTATTGGCAGATACCTCCTAATGATGAATCCAGAGACACAGCAAATGACACATTATTCAAAAATCGTGATATTATACTATGCCTGATTGCAATGATTAGAGGTATTCGAGTGCCAAGTTCTATTATAAGTGAAATTGAAGATACCTTCAAACTGAAACGGAAAAATAAGAGTGTTGTGGATGAAGTAACAGAAGTATCAGAATCGAAAGATGAATCTGAACATGAATCTGAACATGAATCTGGCTCTGAGTCTGATTCAGATTCTGACTTTGAACAGTTTGCACTTAATTCTTCAGATCTTGAGGATCTTGATCTAGAACAGACTCATTTCACACCATCTGTTGAAGTATCACATATCGCTGAGAACTTCATCAACTTGTTAAAATCTGAAAACATCGATATCTACTCATCATATGATTTAGAGATACCAAAATTATGTGCATTGCCAGCATACACCACCAATGAGTGTCATAAACTGGACGACAATACTAGAAGAAACTTGTTCGACGAGTATTGTAGTTCTAAATCTGGAGATCAAACTAATCCTCCAATAGTTGACTTCATTGAGTATCTTAAATCGGTCGATTACAAGTTACCAAAATTTTACACTGATTTCAATAGAAAGGAAATGAAGAAAAACAATGGATATGCAGATATCATAGATAAGATAAAACTCAATGTTCGACAGAATGTTTATAAGAAGTATATTGAGTTTATCAAATTACCGGAAGCTGAACGGGTATCATCAATACGTAAATCAATACCAAAGTTCAATTCAATTGATGAATTAAAAGAATGGTCATTGAAAAATATAGAAACTTCACCACAAATCTTCTTTTTGAATGACAAAGATTTAGGAGAGTTGGTTTAGTTGGTTTACTTTTGTTTGGTATCTCAGTTCCTTTCCGTTGTATAAATGAATAATTATACATTTAGCTATATATACGATTACATAAATCAATTACATCCAATAAGTGTATTTCTTGGAGTTGAATATCCGGTATCCTTCCATAATGTATAATTCCAAATATTATACGCCTTTGGATGATCTTTAATATAATCATAGGTTGGATAATCTTCAGGATCACATGTAACACTGATCTTATCACTTGGTTGATAAACTCTTACTGAGTCAATTTCAAATATAGCTGGGAATGGAATTGATGGGAAATCAATAAATGCCCAATTTTTAGAAATACCTAAATTCAAGATCATTGACATTGGTTCTTTAGAGATCTGTCTCCAACCAATATTACCATTTGGTGCTAACGCATTAACATGAACGGTATATGTTGGATTATCACCAACAAACCAACGGATATAACCATCTTTATCATCATTCAAATATTCATATGAATATTTCTGGAATAAATGTTTACCATCACCTCTGTTATACCATTCAGTGTTTAAAGTTGTAATAGCAGAAACTGCTTGTTGGAATGGACCACCTGCATAAGTATTCATTGTTGTCACAGATGCATTATGAACTACAATCCAATTATAGTCAGGCATATACCAAATATCCATTGGTGCAACTTGCATTGATTGTGATGCAACTCCGACTTTAATTTTTGTATCAACTTCACCTTCGATAATATCTAATTCAGGTGCACCTCTACCAACTCCTGGATTTGGATGTTCATCTTTTGGACATGTACATGAATTTAATCTTTGACCTGGTAAAAAATTTATACCATCTGGTGATGATTGATTTGGTGTTATACCTGCATCACAACTATTATAAGAATAAGGCCAAACACCATCTGTTGTTGCCATATATCCTGGTCTACCTAAATTACCCATTGACCATAAACCTGGCCATAAACCTGTAACATTACCATAATTTGGTAATCTAGCTGAAACTTCCATTATACCTTGAGTAAAACACATTCTATTCCAAGAGTGAAGCATACCTGATCTATAAAATAGATTATGATTTTTGAATGCATCCATTCTTAAATTCAATGTACCATTTGCAGTTGTAATAGCATCAGGATCATACCATTCCAAATCTTTTGTTGCATCATAATGGAAATTTGGTGCATACCAAAATTGATCATCACCTTCATAGAATGTTCTACCCTCAGCTGCAAATTCATCAGAGAAAACCAATTTCCAATCGGACCCATCTTTAGCCTTTCTTGTTAGATATTGTGATGGTGTATCAGGATCAACTAAGGAAGTTCTAATTGCAGATAATTGTGGATATATGTACTCAGTCAAAATCAAGGTACCATTAGCAGTATATTCAGCATTTGAACCTGTTTTACCGATATTTTTAACAAAGTTAATATTTGAGCTACCAGAACTGCCATTATTAATTTTACGATGATGATTTGTAACATGTGTAAAAGTAACAGCAGGTAAAACAACGAAAACACCTAAACCACCAAGAATGAAGAACAATAAACCAATTATATTCCAAGATCTTCTATCTAATGATTTAAGATCATTCCAAAATCTATGTTTTTCATATTCAGCATCTTTAATTGGATCTGGATTATGTAGATAATCATCATCTTCCTTTTCGTCAATCAATAGGGGGAAACTCGAAGTTGGATATCCACCGAATGGAGAGAAATCTGTATCAACCATAAAGGGATTTGAGGAACGATCACTTAAATTTGAATTTGAGTCTTCTACATCGGTATTATTGATTGAATAAGGACGTTTGGGATTTGAGTTATTAAGAGAATTAAAGGAGTTCATTGAATTAATTCTTGAACCTGATAAATTTTTAGGATACCTATCGTATTCAACAGTTGTTTGATTATTAAGATTATTTAATGAATTCAATCTATTGGATGAAGAGAAAGGGTTCAATAAAGATGAAGAAGTTGACGAATCTCTAAATGATGAAGCCTTATAGTTTAATAAATGTTGTTTAATTTCTGGAGATGAGGAAGATCCCGTACTTTTATTATTATTTAAAGGATTATTAATATTAGAAATGTTACCTGAGGAAGTTGAATCATCATAACTATGATTTTCATAAGGTGCATGAATAGGAGATTCTATATCATCTGTATCATTGAAAGGATTTTCTATATTGGAGTTATTATCGTCACTAGAAGTGGAGTTAGCGTTAGATGAAGATGCTATATGTGGTGCTCTTGATGTCAATGTTCTTGGAGGCATTGTTTTGATATGTTAATGAATGTAATAAAGAAAAAAGCAGTAAATGAAGCAAATATAGTAACTCGAGATTTTAACGAATGATTGTAGATATAGATATGGATATAGTTAGAGCCTTGAAATGAAGAAAGTCCTTTGATAGTTATAGTATTCCTTAATAAGCTATATTGTGGTCAAAAGAAGTCTTAATATATTAAAGAGACCGTGTTGATACAAATCCGCCCCTTTCCCTTTTCCTTCTTTTTGCTCTTTTTTTTTTTCTTTTCTTCTTCTTCCTCTTTTTCTTCTTTTTCTTCTTTTTTTTTATTTGAATTCTGTTTCCCTCTCATTAAAAGTAAATAGAGGCTTATCGTCCCAACGACGCCGTATTTGTTAATCGACGCGTCTAATACGTCGGTAGTCCTTTTATGATTCTCTTATTTACATGATTGATACAGTATCTATCTAATTACATAACTAATTCCCAAGTATCTTGATATCTATACATAATATCTATCTATTAGCTTCACTACCTTCATCCCCCTCATTTTCCTGCATCAGTTCGGCGATTTTCACTTGATCGATTGAGTAGTTAAGTAATGAAAATCCTAGTACTGAAAATAACAACATACTAGTCATCAATTTGAATGCAAATTCTGTACCTGACATAATATTATTATCTCTTGGACCCCAATTACCGTATGCAATATAATAGATTGCACGCTTTTCATCCGTAGTTAGATAGATCCATCCAAATTCTTGCTTTACTGATAAATAACTGATAATATCTTGTTGTACTTCAAATGTTAGTGAAGTCCATCTTTTTTCAAGATTACTAACATCAACATAATATTCATCTGTTATCTCATCTTGTACATCAATATTACTATTATTGTTATTGTTGCTACCATTATTACTGTATTGTCTTTGTGAATTTAACTTCTGTTGGAAATTGACTAATCCCTTACTCTTGTATGAATTGCCCATCCATATATTCCTGATTCTATTGATACCATTATTGGACCTAATTAATTTCCCCAATAACCCTTGATGGAACATAGTATACTTGGCTCAAGGAAAGAAATAGCTCTAGTATATACACACTTCATACCACAAGCATCATGCACAAAATCTCTCTTCGAATTTTCTCCGCTTACCCTTTTAGGAAATTATTCTTTCTTTTCAACAGGACCGAACAATATTACAGATAATCTTCCACCAATTGAATATATTATAGCACCAGTTACTACAAATATAATTCCAGTATATCCTTGAATGTTCACATGAGTTCCGAATAAATAGATACTTAGAAATAATGACAAAAATCTTCTAATTAACAGTACTATAGTCAATGATAATGCACTGATTTGGAAAACTAACATATTCACACCTAAGATGCAAAATAGTTGTGTTATCCAATTATAGAGAATCATCCCTGTAAGTCCTTCTATTCTATTCATTTGTAGAAATTTGAATTCCTTGTATAGCTGTCCAATCATTGGGATATAGAAAATCACCCCGTATAAATAGTTATAGTATAAGATCTCCTTCCATTCGAACGATGATTTATCGTGTTTATTCTGTAGGTAAATTTGTTCTTTATATAATGACAATAGACTATTAATCAAAGTACTTAAGAACAGTAAAATTATTCCATAAAAATAGTTGATTTCATTGTCCGAATTATTGGAATTCTGACTTACATCGAGTGTGAATATAACACTACCAATTGCAATCAACATTGATCCATATATTTTATCCCATGTATATTTTTTCTTCCAAATGGTCCATCCAAGTACCAATGTCATTGCAGTTCCTGATGATCTGAGAATTATATGTATAGGCATTGGCAGATTATATTGAAATACATAGTTACTCATGTTAGCTGTTATACTTTGTGATAATAATGGAATTAGAAATTCATAATTCATTAAATCTTTAACTCTTTTCTCTTTACCTTTCTCTTTCAGATTTTCCCAATATTTGATATAATCCAAATACAATGAAATCATCAAGAATATGAATAATGTTTGTGTAAATGTTATCAAAGTGGTTATCTGTGAATTGACACTGATGATTTTCTCAAAAATGTATACATTGGTACAACATCCAAAAATTGTCAATCCTATATATCCTGCAACATATTTTCCCACATAGTTCCTCAATAAATGTAAGTACATTTTATCTTTAAAAACAAATCAAGAAAATGAAACTCATCTACATCTATCAAATATGGTAATTTTCTAATCTTAACGTCAATTGATGGTCCTCATAGAAAGGAAACTAGCGAAATTCGTGCATGTCATAATGATTAAATCGCATAACAATATAGAAATAGATCCTGTAATTGATACGAGACGTTGTTATAAAAGTACAATATGATATTGATTGTACTTCCTTCCGAACAAATTGCTATTAACATATTAGGACTACATGACTATACGTAGAAACGATACAGAAAAACTACCATTACAGAGGAAATTCAAATTATCTTATATCTTATCCCATTCATCAAACTGTAAACAGCTTTTACAACAACTTAATAACAATATAATCAATAGTGTTGATTTATATAACAATGATATTAATGATCAATTGACTTCATTTGTTAAAGTTGAAGATGAACTGCTGAGTAAATTGGAAAGAGTTCAACAAGTATATGATGTTGTGCATAATATTCGAATACAAGATATTGATAATAGTCAAATTGAATTACCTAAACAAAATACCAATACCAATACCAATATAAATACTGATGACATTAGTACTAGCAATGTTGATTTAACGGATGAAATCAATAATTCTTTCGAAAATGATGGTAATAGTGGCAGTAATAGTAATAGTAATCACAATTCGAACAATCCACAAACTCATAATAGAACTAAAAGTAATAAATTAGGAATTGGAATGTCATTATTCAAAATTGGTAATAAAACTCCAACCAAGTATCAAAAATTTGAGAAAATAAATAATGAATTGGATGAAATTGTTGAAGATACTCTCAATAAAAAGAGAAGGATTGACACAATGATTGAGAAATTGAAAAATCTAGAATCAAAGCTATCAAAGCGTAATAGATTGTTTGATAATAAAAGTTCTAATCAATATCATTATAAAGCATTATATGAATATGGTATGAAGGATGAAATAGCAAAGGAACAAGAACGGAATGATGAGATAAATGCAATTATAGTAGACAATAATATAAAGTCCGAAGAAACCAGTAACAAATCTATAAAGTCTAAAATCTCACCACTTAAACTCAAACAGTATTTGGATATCGAAAATGAGATTGAAAAGCAACAACGAGAAGTTCTTGGAAATAATTTGGATAGATTTCTAATGGATTCATCAACTAGTAAATCGAATAAAACTTTCGATAATAGATCAATTATAACCCTTGCTTCTAATAAATTTGGACCTGGTTTGAAAATTCATTTAACTGATAAAAATTCTCCGCTATGTAAGATAAATTCCGAACCAATAACGGTTACAACTAATGTGGATAAACTTATGAATGATATCAATGTTGAAAACGATGATGTAACACCATTAATTGATGAATTGAAGAAAATGTATAAATGAAATGATTGTATAGTATAGTATAGTAGATAACACAAAAAAAACATAAATACTTGTCATCCCTTCTTTCCATTTATAGAATCTGTTCCGCAACAGATTTGAATATTGGATACATCTTTGAGTCTTTATATAATTCAATTAGGGATTTACCAGATTGAGATTTCAACTCCCCCTGATTTTCAATTAAATCAACAAATGTTGGATCAATTGGTACAGAGCCAAGAAATTTCAAATTCAATTCTCTTGCTAGATTTTCACCACCACCTTTACTGAAAATATTAGTGCATTCAGAACAATATGGGCATACAAAACCTGACATATTTTCCACAATCCCTAGAATTTTGAAAGCTGCCTTTTCACAATAATTGATTTCCTTACGAACATCATTGATTGATATCAATTGTGGCGTTGTAACGATAATTGCACCATAAATCAATTCAGGTGATTTATTCAATTCTTCAGCAATTGCAATATGTTCATCAGAAGTACCAGGTGGTGTATCAATTATCAAATAATCCAAATTCCCCCAATCCACTTCTCTGAAAAATTGACGAATCATACCAGTTTTCTTAGGTCCTCTCCATACAACGGAATCACCACGATTATTCAATAAGAATCCTAATGACATGACTTTTAGTTTGCAATTATTGATATTATCATTATAACTATTACCTTGATTTATTGGTATTGGTAACCACCCATTTTCAGATTGAACAATTTTACTATTTTCTATATCAAACATTCTCGGTATTGAAGGACCTGTTAAATCAGTATCTAGAACACCAATTTTATAACCTAATAATGATAATGTAAGTGCTAATTGTGTTGTAACTGAAGATTTACCTACTCCACCTTTACCAGATAACACTAATATTACATTTTGAACATTTTTCAATGATTTAGGTCTATCCACATCAGACATTGTTCTCGTGGATGGTGATATAATGTCTATTACAAAACACTTTTCAACATGTATAAATCCTATTTAAGTATATTTTGAATATCTTTTAAAACAATAATGGAAAAAGACACACTCGGAAAATTCTCGGAAAATTCTCGGAAAATTCCTGGAAAATAAACTCTCACTCTCTCTTCTTTTCATTCTCTCACTGTAATTGTAGATCACGTGAACCGCTTGAAGGATAGCGCGTGTGCACGTGACTCTACTTTTCCCCATATCGGGCAAGTGGTCGATTCACGTGATGCGATGATAACAACTCAATTAAGTAATTCTCACCCCAATGAAGAGCGGAGAAAAGCCAAAAAATGATCGGACGATATGAAATTTTGATAGAAAGATTTGTCTATCAATAGAATTGAAATATGAAATTTTTCAATGAGTTGAAATCTTTAATATTAAATAACTTTTCTTCACAAATCAGTTTCACTTTCAATTCATTTATTTCTTACTAATGGTACAAGTTGTTTGAAATATATATATAGATTATCTGATTATTCTTTCTTTTACTTTAATTTTTATTTTCATTCATTTCCAAATCTTTTCTTGTTTTTTTTCCATTTCTTTGCATAATAAATTCCCAATTTTCACTTTTGTATATCTGGTAAAAATTACATAGAACTATAAATGACTGTTCCAAAAATTGCCATCATTGGTGCAGGTCCATTAGGATTAGGGTTTGCTAAAGCTATTGCTTGTGAACCTAATGCCAAAGAAATCTTCAAAGCAATTGATGTCTATGAAAGACGTCCACAAGCTGGTGGTTTATGGAATCATACCGGTGATAAATCAAATGTTACATTCAAATTAACTGAATCAAAAAATAATAAAAATGCATTAAAAGTAATTGATAATGATCCAAACTTATCTCCAATGTATAAACATACAGAAACTAATATTATAAAGCAAATGATGAGATATAAAGATTATCCACTACCTGAAAAATCAAATACTTTCCCAGTGAGAACAGAAGTTTTAGATTATTTATTAAACTATCAAAAGGAAATTCCAAATTTTGTTAATTTCAAGTTCAATACCAAAGTTTCTTCATTGTTAAAGAATAATGATAATAATAAATGGGAATTATCAACAGATAATTCAAAAGATACAGTTCTATATGATAAGGTCATTTTAGCTCATGGACATTTTGATGTACCTTTTATTCCTAAAGCTGACGGTTTATTAGATTGGTTCCAAAATGATCCAACTTCTGTATCTCATGCAAAATATTATAACGATTGTACCAAATATAAAGATCAAAAAGTTTTAATTATCGGTAATTCAGCTTCAGGTATAGATATTTCAACTCAACTGATAACTGTGTCTAAAAAAATTGTAATGTCATGTGTCAGTGAACCAATGTTTAAAGGTGTCATTGAAGATCAAACTGAGCAAATTGATGGTATATTGAAATACGATTTTGCAAATAATAGATCAGTTGTAACAAAATCTGGTAAAGTTATCTCAAATATTGATAAAATTCTGTTCTGTACTGGTTATTTATATGAAATTCCATTCTTGAAATCTTATATGTCAGGTCCAAAATCTTTAATAACTGATGGAACAAGTATCCATAATTTATATAAACAATTATTCTACATACCTGATACATCATTGATTTTAGCCGGTTTACCAAAATCAATCATTCCTTTCCCATTTGCTGAAGCTCAAGGACAATATGTTGCTAGAATCTTATCTGGTAGATTGAGTTTACCTTCAACTGAAGAAATGTATAAAGATTATGAGAGAGAAGTATCAGAAAGAGGTAATGGTTCAAGCTTCCATGTTATGGGTCATTTGAAAGATGCAGAATATTGTAACGAGATGTACAATTTAATCAAAGGTACTGAAGATCAAGGTTTCGTTGCTAATTTCTGGGATGATAAAATGATGGATCTTAGAGTTAAAACTGGTGAAATCAAAAGGGAAAGATTCTTTACTTTAGTTAAATATGCTAATGATTTAAAGGCTAAAGGTCTTCCTTTTGTTCACTTGAAACAAAATTAACTCTTTAACAATTGTATGTAATTATTATGTTTCTCTTTGATAAATAAAAGCTCTTTATTTCACTTTTTTTTTTCCTCTTCTTCTCTAATGTTATGTTTCTTCTCTTCTATATATCTTTCTAGCAAAACATTATACAGAAAATAATGGTAAAAAGTCAAGGACTATCTATTTATGATTAGATTTACTTCTTCTTGCATCTACTTCAATGAAATCTCTGAGATCACCATCTTGATTGTAAACCAGATCAATAAATTTTCTTCTATTCTGTAACTGTTGAAATGTCCATAATCCATGTAATAAACAATCGGCTAAATCATCACCTTTGATAACCCCCCAGTTACTTTCAGCATCTGGAACTTTGAATTCTTTACTATTACATTGGTTGATCATTTTAGCAACTTCGAATAATCTTCTGCTCTTTGCTTTATATTTCCATGCATGCTCCCATTTTTCAATCCATTCACTATTACTATATGAATCCTTGATATTCTTTATAATATCATCAGATAATACAAAATGTGGCGAACGTTCAGATTCCAAAGTTTTCATCAATTGTTGATTAGGATACACTTTTATGACATCTATATTACTTTGATTGAATGCGCAATAGAGCATATTCAACACTAATTCCATTCTGAAATTTTTACTGTCCTTGTCAGAAAGTTTCTTCTTCCTCTGTTTATCTTCGTTGAACACGTAGTAATTTGATACCCAATAATTGACCATTGAATCAGGTGAACTTAAATAATAGTGAATTTTGTTCTTGGTTGATAATCTATTGAAAGTAGTTAAACCCATAGAAAGCATTGATTCTATTGTATTGGATTTCAAAGTTGTTTCTAGTACTGTTGATCCACCATTAGTTCTGTATCTTTGTTTTTCAGCTATTACTCTGTAAATTTCATCCTCTCTCACATTTTTCGGTAATAAATAATTTGTTAAAAAGTCATCAACAATTAATGAGTAATTAACTGAATTGAACTGTTTACTTATACCTAATTCTAGATCCATTTTGAACCACTGAGTAAGAACTGGTATATTATTAGTAGGTTTTCTCTTATTAGATTCTATTTTCAGTCTTGCAAGTGCCAAATTTTTCAATCCTACATCCATACAGATCAAGTTATCGATATATTTATTTTTCTTAATGCTTTCATCAAATTGTTTGGTGTTTTGTACTTCGTTTTCTAATTTTTTAATCAAATCTACCCTTACCGTTGATTCAGGTAATTTGTAGCCTAATTTCGAAAAACATTCAAGTAGATGTTTATTCCTGAATTGAGCTGTGCTTATCTTCTCAGCTAACGTCATCAAAAGGTTATAATCAAAGCATAAGAACCAGAACAACCAAAAAAAGAAGAAGAAGATTTAAAAAAATTCAAAATTTCAATAATGAATGGAGAAAAAAATAATTCACAGGCTAACCGTCAAATACATTTGACATGATGATATAAACAAAGATGTTTCCTTTCTAATTTCTCTTTTTTTGTTGTTTAATTGTTGTCTAATAGACAAGTTTGAAAGATGGAATACATTGTAATATCACCCGATGTGTTGCCGTATATGTCTACTGTGGTGAATTTTATTATGTCATGTACACCATTGTTATCATATGGAACAACAGTATTAAGTATACGAAGAAAGCAATCATCACAAGGATTTTCATTAGATATTTGTGGGACTATGTTGGTTGCATCAATTTTAAGAATCTTTTATTATTTTAACGAGCCGTTTGAAATGGCTTTATTAAGACAATGCTTTATTATGGTTTTCATACAAACAGTTTTGTTGAAATATGCATTAAAATATCGAAGTAATGATGCAGTTAGTTTTGAGAGATATAAAAGCAATTGGGATAAGATCTTCAGTAAATTCATTGATCTTAATAACGAAAAAATTAATGAAACTTTTAATGAATATAATATCTATGATAACTATCATAATCTACTATTCCATAATCTTATCAATGGAATTATGGTAACTATTTTAAGATGTTCATATCTGAATTGTCTATTGATTTTGCAATGTATTATAGAAGTTATTAAGAACATTGTCAGGTTATTTGATTATCATTATGTTAGACCTTTCAACTATTGGCAATGGAAGAAACCTATTACATTTTGGAAGTTTTTATTTGGGTTTATTATATCATTGACGATTATACAGATAGTTTTCAGTAAAAGTAAGTATTTAGGTTTGATAATTGGGTCGTTATCATTTTTAATTGAGAGTTCATTACCATTACCACAAATCTTACTATTTCAAAGATTGAAAACAGTGAAAAATTTCAAGATAATCTTACTTTTATCATGGCTCGGTGGTGATATTACAAAAATTAGCTATTTATTCTATGGTACTGATAATGTTGGACTTATATTTAAAATTGCAGCATTTTTCCAAATGAGTTTGAATTTTGTTATTACCTATCAATTTTTCTATTATAAGTTCAATCCGGGAGATGGTGTAAATGATACTGCTATACCTATGACATATGTATCGAGTCATAATAATACTGATAATAGCAATAATAATGATATTGACTATCATATAACAAATTATAGAGCCTCACTTAGTAGAGGATCACCGAGTAGATCATCTTCAATAACAATGAATAATATACTGAATAATGGAATCAATAGTAATAGTAATAGTACTATTGTACTGCCGAATCAATATCATAGGAAATCATTCTCACTAGTTAATAAAGGTGAGGATGAATATAGAAGTGACGAGGATGATCCAAAAGCTGATGCAAATGGAAATATAAATGATGATTCAAGAATGAAAGAAAATAGCAACAAAGTTGAATATGAAAAGCAAGGTGGCATAGATATAGACATAGCAGATATTGACATAAATAATATCATCAATAATAACAATATAAGTGATAATATCAATAATAAAAAGACTGAATGTACTACAAGTATTGATGCAAGTAATATACTAGGTAGTAGAGATGAAGATATGAAACTACAACTTGAACATGGAATTGTTGAAGAAGTGAGGTCTAGAGCAAATACATTACATTCTTCAAATAAAAAGTCGAATATTATTAATGATGGAGATATATAGAGAAAAGGATAGATGACATGAGAAAAGTGTATAAATAGAGTATAGATACTAAGAAGATAAATTAATTCTTTCATCATTTTCATTCCACCATAAGTGGAAAGTCCCCGTTTCATCATTATATGAACGATCAACGTCCCATGGTTTAGGTGATAAGATATAATGGATAATTTTGATGGAATCAATATCCCAAATCTTAGGATGAGTTTTCGTGAAAGTTTTCAAACAATTATAATTGTGAGATATTGAAATCCAATCATTATAAAATACATCTGATAATAAATCCTGATCTGGGAAAATGTAAGAATTTACAGCCGTATTATCAGATAATTTTAATTTGATTTGATTGAATAAATCAAGGGATGGATTAATGATTAAGATCCCTGAGTTACATTTAGACAATCCGTTTGTTGATTTTGATACTTCATTAGGACTATTCAAATACGTGAATGTACAATTAGATTTTTTCCAATTTGTTGGATAATGGGAGAAATTATTAGGATTACATAAACAAGCATGTGTTGAAGCAAATTTATGAGAACCTAAATTTAAATCCATTAATTCATCAATATTTTTCATAATCAACATATCAGAATCTAATTGAACTATACGGTCATATTGAGTTAATTTGAAGAAATAAAGTTTTGACCAAGTATCAGTAAATCTTTCGTCAATTAAATTTATATTATCAGAAGATGGTACTATTGTTTCAATCCTAATTGTTTGGATATTATTCTCATGTAAAATATCAATAGTTTTCCCATCTAACTGATGAGTACAAAGTGCAACCAATGGGAATTTTGAAGAAACTTTCCTCAATGAATAATTTAAAGTTAAGACACCAGGTAAATATTTTTCATTTGTTATAAGAGTAGCCCAAATACGTTTAGAATTAGATAGTGTTTGTACCGTCATAAATCTCGCTGAATACTTATAACAGAAAAAAAAAAGAGGGGGATGGCAGGAGAAAGGAAGAGGCAGAATATAGGAAATTGAGTTAGAGATGGGATTAACTATGAACCATAAGAGTAATATTAGTATTTATAATATATTATACATAATCATCAAATGAGTTAATAATATATATTACTCAACACCAATCAACTACTAGTCGAGTAATATTATTGTTATTGTATTAGTAATTAAACTTTTGATGAGTTTATTTTTTTTATTATCTTCATCTCTTCCATATATGGCATTATATTGCTATTGTTATTGTTATTGCTATTGTTATTGTTAATAAGAGATGTGGCTATTATGTCGGAATTTGTGAAAGTGAGAGAAACAACGGAAAAAACGGAAAAAACGGAAAATGAATTGATAATGAGAACAAAAAGGGATGTGTTCACAACAATTAGAGTGTCGCGTCGAATAGTCGATTTCTTTTTTTTTTCTTTTTTTTTTTATCATTTTCGCCATTTTCGCCATTTTCGCCATTTTTCCTCATCATTCGCCCTTTCACAACCCTTTTTCCTCAAGTTGAGCTGAGCTTTTTGATTTGACCTGTTTTCAGAATTTAGATTTCTATCATTAAGAATACAACCATACTAAGTATTCTGTTTATTGAACCAGATATATATAGGCATTTATCTGTAGTATGCCTTTTTAAGGGGATATATCTTGCTTTCTCTGGTTCTAAATCTCATATCTTTATTTAAATTACAAACAACAATATAAAAAACAACAATGGTTTTGATCAATGGTGTTAAATATGCTTGTGAACGTTGTATACGTGGTCATAGGGTAACAACTTGTACTCATACAGATCAACCTTTAATGATGATAAAACCAAAGGGTAGACCTTCAACTCAATGTCCATTTTGTAAAGAACAAAGAAAGAAGAGAAATGCTCATGTTAATTGTAATTGTTCTAAAAAAATAAATTCAGTATCTCAACATGATCCAAATTGTCCTTGCTTTGTTGCAGGTGAATGTACATGTTGCTCTAAAAACAAAAAATCATCGAAAAAGAAAGATAAAGAATTAACTGAAAAGGAATTAGAACAACAAGCATTCTCAAATCCTCCATCTTCAATTGATACTCCAAATTCAATCATATCAGATAACAATTCTCCCTCATCTAATAACAATAGTAATTCAAATAAACCTTCAAAGAAGAAAAGTAGTAAATCTTTAATAGATAAACAAAAGGATAAAATTTTAAATAAAACTTCACCTCCAAATGTTAATAATAACAACAACAATAATCATAACAACAATAATAATAATAACAACAATAATAATACCAACAATAATAATAACAATAATAATAATATAGACTTGAGTTTTGATGTTAGCTCCCGACCTTTGGGTTTAATGAATGATTCAGTAAATTCTTCCTTATATTTCAACAATGATGTAATTTCTCCTTCAAATGAAATGAAATACAATGATAATGATAGTATTACTAGTATGTTACAATTATCTTGGGATATCTCATCCCCTTCTATGGGTAATTCTGAAAGTTTTGCATCAATTTTATCTGAAAATTCAAATAGTTCTAATAACAATTTAAATAATAAATATATCAAACGTCAAATTGGTTTAGATCCATTACAAAATTTCAGATCATTATCGATGAATAAACAGTATCATCCTTCAAATCTTACAAAACAGGCAACGTCACAAGTAGAACGACATCCTCTTCAGCAGCAATCACAAATACAACCTCAACTACAACCTCAACTACAACCTCAACTACAACCTCAACAACAACCCCAACAACAACCCCAACAACAACCCCAACAACAACATCCATTACAGCAACAGCAACAACAACAGCAACAACATAGAGGTACTGGGGAAATTACAATTCCGGTTGATGAATATATCAAACCCTTAAATAAGATGAATGTTCATTTCAATAATTTTCTCAGTAATCTATCTGATTCTTCACCTGTTGATGTATCTTTAGCTAGTCCAAATAGTTTCAGTCCCCAAAGCCAAATAAAACAATATGATAATATGAATCTGAATAACTCTACTTCTAATATCAATAATCATGATACGAACGTCGATCTTAATTCATTTTTCAATGATAATAATATAGACAATAATAATAATATACTAGCATATTCAAATAGCAATAACAACAGCTCTTCAAAGATCAATAACCTGTTTGAGGTTTCACCCCCAGCAACCGGTAATGGCTTATTGGATATTTTCGAAGAAAATGTACCAACTCATGAAATATACCAAGATAATAATAATACAAACAATAATGGTGAAATTGAACCCGATTCTTTATTCCCATTATTCCCACTAATTGGACCAAGTTATTCACATGGTTTAATGACTAACAATTTTAATGATATTGATAATAATACAAGTGTTATAAATAATACAAGTGTTACAAGTAATACAAATGATACTACTACAAATAATATTACTACAAATAATACTACTACAAGTATCACAAATGCCAATTTGAATAATCTGGATATGAACTCTAATCTTCAACAATTAACCAAATTGCCTAATATTCCTACTGGATCTTCTACACATTCAATAAATTCATCACGATCGTTCCATTCACTTCAATCATTTCATTCAAGTAATAGTCATCAAAAATATGGCCCTTATCATCATAATGGTTCACATGGACACTCAGCTAACTCACACTTTCAACCTTATCCAATTTCACAACCACGTAGAACAGGTTCATGTTTATCAATTACTTCCTCAAATTCAAATACTTCTTCTGTCGCATCACCAGGTTCTTACGCTGAGAAACCACAGCTATTAACTGTGAACTCCTCAAGTTCAATTCAAGCTTTTACAGGACCTCAAGTTGCAAATGTGAAAACCAATACAACTTTGATGGATGATATCTACCAAACCAAAACATATACAGACTCTCAATCAATAAATTCTAAACAAATATCAAATTCTAATGGAATTATTCAAGATCAAATGAATCAACAAAGTAATAATCTTGAAGAATTTGATAATTCAGCAGATCTGTCATTGATTGGATCTATTCCAACAACAAGTTCAATGTTTATGATGAACGATAGAAATGGCAATACTACAAGAAATGGGAATGGCAATGTAATTGGAAGGAATGATGGAAATGTGAATGGGAATGGGAATGTGAATAGAATCACAGATGCAAATACAAATACAAATACAAACGGAAATGTCAATGTCAATGTAAATAAGATCGATTCAAATATTGATAGATATAGTCAGGAACTTTTAGAATCATTATTTCAAAAATAGATAAATATTTAAATAAATATTTCCTTACATTTTACTAATGTTCTTCTCTATATTATTCTCATCTTACTCACTTCTAATTTTACACTTTTTCTTTCTTCTTCTACACAGTATTCATTTAATTACTATATATTACTTTCTAATGGTATATGAATACCAATTCATATAAACTATAAATAAGAATCATTATCTACAATGTGAAATATTAAAATTTTGAGTATGAAAAATGCGTGAGTAACTCTGATTTTTTTTTAAATTAAACACCTAATTTATCGAAGAGTTATATGCTCTATTTTTATGTTGTGTTCAGAGAATACTTTGTCTATAAGGTAAGCAATGGTCGTAATGAGGAAATATATACCAGATCTTCTCATACAGACGAAAGACACTGATCCAGATCTCAGGTTCATGGCATTAAATGACCTAGAAAGGGAATTTGTAAATCCAAATGCTAATATCAGTAAATCACAAATAATAACATATTCTAAAACTTTACTCAAATGTTTAGAAGATGAATTCTCAGAAGTACGTACCCAATCATTGAAGAGTTTTGAGATTTTGCCATTGATACTAAGAATTGAAATTATACCAGTTATTAATGAACTAATCAATAAAAGACCGAAGAAAATTTCAATCACGTCAACGATATACACTATGGCATTGCATAATATCTTGAAGAATCTACCTAATGATGCTAATATCAATATCGCAGTTATTGAAACAATAGTGCCTAAATTATTAACATATAGTTGCGATAATGTTCAAATTGATGAAATTGAGATTTTAAATGATTTGGTGAAATATAATGGTAAGTTTATGAATAAGGAGCAAATTTCAAAACTATTGAATTTCTTGAATGATATTTTCTTTTATGCCGATAGTATAATCTCTAAAAAATCTATTACGGCAACAACTATACTAATTAGTAAAATCGAAAATAAAGATGAAAATCACATTATAATTGACTCACTATTCAGTAAATTGATGAATAATTTCAATAACTATCTAGTGAAGAATGAAATTGATGCTAAAATCAAATTACTCTCATATGTTGCTGCTTGTGTTAGTGGGAATTCAGACTTACTAATTGAAAAAATACCTGATATTTGGGCAATTATATTAAAGTGTTTGACTTTAGAACATTTAGGTACTATTGATGATGACTATGAAATACAACAAAATTTAGACTTGGTTAGATATAAAGCAATAGTTTTGATGGTTAGATTGTTTGAAAATTGTGAAACCGAAACCACAAAATCTTTAATAACTGACTGTTTATCAATGTGTTCTTTGTTATTGGTATATGATCCTTACAATGACAATATCAACGATGAAGATAATACAAATTCTGACGATGATGATGTTGATGATCCTCATTCTGATGATGATGATGATGATGATGATGAAAACTACAGTGAATATGAACAAGATGATGATGATAATGATGATGATAATAATTCATGGAGAATTCGTTTTGAGACTTTAAATTTACTGGTTGCTATTATCAAGAATTTCCCATTGAAACTACCGATATTGTTCAAATACAACTTCAATATTTTGATGGATTCCCTACTAAATGAGAAAAACAAATATGTACAAATAAAGTTGGTAGAAACATTATCCTTAATTTTTGAGTCGGTCTCGCAAAATGGAATCTATCATAGCTTACTGAAATCAATGAATATTGTTGAAACAACAACAGGCAGAAGAAACAGTGATGTGAGTATGATTTCAGAAGATGATCCTAATAATATTCTATCCTCAAATAACAAGAGACTGTGTGAATATATCTATAAATTTATTGATCAAACTGGTAACTCTATGAATAATGAAAACACAGGTATCATTGTCAGACTTTTGACAAATTTGGCAAATGTTTTAGAGAGTTTAGATTCAAACTATGCAGAATTGTTCATTGTTAAAATCAATCAACTTTGGCAAAACACATTGGTTGAGTATGATGTTTTTACATTCTATTCGACATTATTGAAATTTGAGCCTATAGATTCATTTGGTGGTGGATTTGATTATATTGTTCATTATATAAAACTGTGTCTATCAAATGATTTGAATCACAAATTAGTGGTTGAAGGTTTATCATTGATAAAATTGATCTATAAAAAGAACTTAAAGCTAGATAACCCTAATATTACACTCCTGAATCAGTTATCAAGTTTATTCACTAGTTTGTTAATCGAAAAATCTATGAATAATAATCTTGCAACAGATATCAGACTTATATCAATTGACTCGTTAGTTATTTTGTCATGCAATTTGAAATTGGACTCAAATACAAGTGAGTGTATTTTAAACTTGTTTTCAAATATAATCTCATCGGAAGTTTTAGCATTGAAAAGTTTAGACTCGATTCGAAAACTTGTTGAATCGAGACTAATCGTTGGATATATGTCCAAGAATTGGATCAAGAAGATTTTAAGCTACTGTCTAGAATACATAAATATCTCTGAATTGAATTTGGGTTCCATTAAATTAATCAAATCACTTGCTATATCTGATTTATTAGATGAAACTGATGGTAAGGAGATATTGAAGGCCATTGAAGAATTACATTTGGAGAAAAAGATTTCAATATCCAACTGTTTAGATTTAGGTGAAATTATGAATAAACTTTTCAACTTTGTTGATATCACTGATGACTTGGAAGCAATAATTTCTATGGTGATTGATCTGATATCATATGATAATCTCGATGACGTATCCCCGTACTTGATGAAACAGCTATTGAATCAAGTATCGGATAAAACCATTTCGGATATAATCTTGAGATTTGGGGATTCAACAGATATGAAAATATCCAAAACATTGGCTGTCTTAAGTGTTGCTTCTGGTAATGAAAATTCAATAGGTAATGTAGTTGAGAACTTGAATCAAAATAAGGATGTTTATTTTTCTTTGGTATTTCTCAATGAAGTTTCTAAATCTATTGATATTAATATTGGCATCGATTTTTTCCTAAACTGTTTATTTTCCAATCAATCCAATATTGTGAGCATTGCAATTAAAATCCTATCGACTATAATTTCCAAATACCCTACTAAATATTTGGATAACTTTCTAGAAAGCTTGGGTGAAACGGAAAACCCATCCAATAATTTCAAAATTTTGTCCAATGTTTTAAAACATGTTGAATTAAATGATGAACAAGCCATAAGAATATTTGATATTATTGTTGAAGTTCAAAGTCGTATTGATGCGAAAAGATTGGATGATAATGAAAGCTATGAGAATGCATCTATTAGTTTGGGTATATTAATTGCCAAATATGACTTGTTAGATAGGGCAATGAAATACTTACTAGCAATGCCAAATAATAATGAAGTTTTAACAGCATCTGTTGGTAATACTATCAAATATACAATCAATATTGAAGATTTTTGGCGAAACATATCTCTTCCGCAATCAGTAAAATACTGTGAATTATCCGTAGAAGGATTCATTCTTCATAAGAATCTATTTTTAAAGCAAATTGGTATCTCGAATTTCAGTTTGATTATCAACAGAATGCCAAATATAGCAATCTCATTGATGAACAGAATGCTCCCTAACATCATGGAAACTGAAATAAAACCTAACAAGGACTATATCCATACTCAGTTTATAGGACCATACAAGCATAAAATCGATGATGGGTTGAATTATCGTAAACAGTTATTTGAATCAATATACTACTATTTCAAAATATTAGAAGAAAACAATAATTATAGACTCCTAAGTAGTATCAAATGGGAAATTTATTTCAATAAGTATTTTGATTATGGTATGAAGGATGATGAATCTATAGTATCTGTTTGTTTACTTACTGTCTTGAAATTATTTCAAGGGGATGCACATTTTTTCTTGAAGAGTAACGGAGATATTGACATTTTTGATGGATTTATTAGTAGATGTCGTAAAACACTTAACAAAAAGATAGCAGACAATGCAGTTAAACAAGATATTGAAAGGCAAAATAATATGATTAAGATGATTATTCGGTTCTTGAAAAAAGTACATCTATTAATAGAAAGCAAAAAATTGTTGCTAAATGCTATACAAATGACAGAATGGAATATTCTAATCAATGACACCAAATCCAGATATCCAATATTCGAATCAGAAAGTTAATAGTAAGATATGATATATCTAAGAATATAAGTTATTTTTTATTCAACAGATTTATAGACATTTTTATATTTTAAAAGATCTTCATGTTCTATAATCCCTTTATTAATGAAGAGAAAAAAGATAAAGAATTGTACACTTAAAAATAGAAAAAGAATTGAGAAAAAAATTTGTGGGCTAAGAGGTTCGAACTCTTGCATCCGAAGATATCACGGCCTAAACGTGACGCCTTAGACCACTCGGCCAAACCCACAAATGTTATGTTTTCTTTTCTGTCAGTGATAGTCCTAGTGCGAGTTTGACGTGATTACAGAAACCAGGAAATTTGTTTTTTTAGTTATCACAGTCTCTTCAAATGTTATTAAAAATTTTAAAAAGACATTTAAAATATTATTTTGAAGTAAAAATAATAAGAAAAATCATTTAATTGAATATTACATTAATCAACAAGTTTTAGAACTAGTTCAGTACCTAAAAGGTTTTTATGGAAAGCATTCTGAAAATTTATTCAAAGCTTCAAAAAATCCAGCATCCCATTGCCATAAGAAATTACTGCTTCCACGTGCCCTGACATGTTCTAAACGCCTAGAATAACTCCATGCAACAACTCTTCCAATTCGTGAATTATCAAATCTCAAAAAAGCAACAGCATCGCACCATGCAGTAGTAAAGCCTTCTTGATACCTCCAAAATTCATACTTCTCATTAGGATTTTGTGACAACCAATAGTTTTTATGTTGTTCAAAAATGGAATTGAAAATGTTGTCAAAATCTGATTTTGATGGTTCTCTTGATGTCGAGTTTCTCGAAGGGATACAACCTCTATCAATCATAGGAACGATCCCCCACTCACCACCATCTCCGTATTGGAATTTAAAAGTCCAAAAATAATATCCACTCCTAGCTTTTCTCTTGAAAACTTCAACTTGTTTATTACCATAGTCTCTAACCATATTATCTCTGTTTACTCCAGTAGAGTTATTCCATGATTGTCCATCCAATACACAAGAGTACTCTCCGATTATGAAATCAGCATTTTCTGCTCCTTCTGGGATAACACTATTTTCAAGATCACTGATGATATTCTCAACTCTTTTACATTTATCATCATCACTAAAACAACGATATATATGATCATCAATTATAATTCCTAAACTTCCAATATTACCGTTAGATGCACGATTGAGGAAATCAACCCATTGTTTAGGCCACCACCCATCACTAATAACAATTGGAACATCAGGATTAACTTTACGTATTGCATTACATGCTTTGGTGTAATAACGTTCTTGACCAGTTGGATTATTAGAGAAAACAGATTCATTGACTATTTGAATTCCTGAAATATTATCGTGGGGTTTCAAATCATTTGCAATAAATGAGCAAACATCAACTGCTATATCAATTGACTTATTATCGTTCCAAAATCCTGCTTCTCTAAAAGTTTCTCCACTATGATCCCCCGTATTGGCACCTTTTGGCAATGCATGTAAATCTACTAAAATTGAAATTTTATACTGTTTTGCCTTTTCAACATAGTTTCTCTTGAAAATATCCCAAGCATTTGTATAGACTTTGCGATTACGTTCAAAGTGAGTACCTTTAGTAAATTTCCCACCATCTACTATCCAATAACCCAAGGGAATTCTAATAGATTGAATTCCCTTACTTTTAAGCCATTCCCAGTCTTTATCTGTGCAATAGTTTATCCAATGAGTTTCCATTTTCTTTCTTGTTTCATCAATCCCATTCTTTTTGATATAGTTTGAAACGGCCTCCAACTCAGTACCAGCACCATTAATATACATTTCTTCAAATATGTATTTTTCCAAAACAAATAATGATCCAAAATTTACTCCGAAATTCTGCCTTGATTGGTAAATCGATCTATCTGACGGTGGACTTCCAATTGGTGCAGCAGGAGCAGCTGGAATTATTGTTTCATCGCCGAATGCTCTCTTCAAACTGTTGAATATACCCATACTTACACACAGAGAGTTGTTTCCATTAAGGAATATACAATAGTATGTATTGGAAAGAAATCAATATAATGCAACAAACTCCGAGTAGTTCACAAATTTTCAAGCGACGCGTCTATTTCCCAGATTGTACATTTGCCAACTTCTCCAACACGTTGAGTTAATCGAATATCCTTTGATTTGGACCATTCCTCTTTGATTAAGTCAGTTATTGTGGATTTACGACACTATTTAACAACACAATGATTTCAAATTTGACAAAAGTATGTATAAAGAATTGTTAAAATATAAGGAATAATAATACTAACATCAACAGGCAGGTTTATTTGTTACATCATCATCATTGATGTATATTTCTAACAAAAGTACAGCAATCAAATGTGAATCCAAAAGATCATTCTACGATGACGAAACTAGTATAACTCCAGCTGTAGGCAAACCTACAGAACCTCAAGTACCTAAACTTATACAAGAGGAACAATCGGTTGAATCATTTCTAGAATCAAAGATTAAAGTAGCTAGAGAAGAACTTTACAAATACTTAGAACTTTCCAAGAATGTGTATATCGACAAATCAGAGAAATACTTTGATGTCGAAAGAGAAATCTTTTCAACTGCAAGTTCACTACATGATAGAAGAGAGGAGTTTTTCCCAAATGCGTTATATGTCGTAACAGGTGGTTTATTCGGTTCAGTGTTAGCAAGAAAGAGAAATTTCTTCCTTAGATTAGTTTCACCGGTTGCATGTGGTTTGATATCATTCAAAATTTTTTTCCCAAAGACATTTGCTAATGTTTTCGGTTTCTTAGATGAAGTGGAAAAGAAGAATTTACCAGATATCTACTCAACACAAACTGATCTGATTAACAAAACGGAAGAGTTGGTGAAAAAGACAGCTCAAACAACAGAATCCAGCTCAAAGGAAGTTTTGAGCTTTTTCGAAAGAACAAAGAAAACAATCGGTGAATATACAGGTTTGAATGTTGATCAAATTGTTTCTGAAAAGAAAAAATAGATATTCCAGTTTTTTAATTTCATTTCACTTTATAAATTCTTCAATATATTTCCATTATTTATTATTATTATCTATCATCAATTCTTTTGATTTCTCTTTTCATATTTTTATTTTCATCTAATGTTTATATAAATCTATATACACTAAACTATAATTTATCATCAGAGCAATCGGAATCACAGTTAGAATCATCGTCAGAATCATTGTCAGAATCATCATCAGAATCATCATCAGAGCCGTCTTCAGAAGAACAGGAATCACTACTACCTTCCTCCCCAACACCTAATTCATCAGTAACACCTGTGACAGAAACATTTTCAACTACAACATCATAATTCATTTCTTTGAAGAATGTTTCGATATAGTTAGCTTTAGATGGATTACAACTAATAAAACATGCACTTTCTTTTGGATCAAACAATTGAACAAAATATTTGTTAAAAATTTCAACTAATTCATTAGATGTGATTGATGACAAGGCTTTCATAACTTTGGTATTGTAATCAGGTCCTCTCTTGACTAAAACATTATCATAGAATTGTGCAGTTGCAGTTTCAGGATAGTTTGATTCTGATTCTGCAATTTTATTAACGATACTACTGATAGCTCCTTGGCGCAAGCTATCCTCAATAGGCACTTTACCAGTTGCAAATCCATTGACAATATCCTTTGCGGCAGCATAACATTTTTCAACATCAGCACCCCTATAAATACTGAAACATAGTTCACCAATAGATGTTTTATTATAGCAGTTGGCACCATATGCTAAACCTGCACCTCTAATACCACGCCAAAATGGACCTTCAACACATTGTAAGTATTCTGCACCAAGCATGATCTTGAATGTATCATCTGATTTGTATTCACCAAGTGGTGAATTAGTAACTAGTTTCATGTAACTTGAATCTGACCCAGGAGTTGTTAAAATGTAACATTTACTGGATTTACTTTTTCCTAACTCAGATAAAGCAATATGTTGATAGGGCAAATCGGAAATTCTTGTTACTGGCTTATCCAATACATCAATAAACTTATTCCATGAAGATATTGGTTTATCCAATTTACTAATATCGCCGAAAATTACCAGCCTCATGTTTGAACTATTGAACAGTTTATTCCTTATTTCATTAAGTTGTTTATTTATAGATTCAAAATTACCTTTCTCAATTTCGGTTAGTATACCCTGCAGATATTCTTCGTTATCAATAATATCACTTGATTTGATCAATGATCTATCAGAGTAGATATGCTTATTGTATAGATATCTCAACATATAACTACCACTTCTCTTCAATTCAGGTAATGATTGTATTAATTTTTTAAGGGCAACAACTACTCTTTCTTCAGTGAATTTTGTTTGATATAGCAACTTAATGTACCAATCAATAGCTTTACTGTAATTTTCATTTTTAACAGTCATGGATAATGACATAAACTCTTCAAATCTGCCATTGAATGAATTATCGAAATTACATTGAATAGTATCTCTCTTTATTTGTTTAACAACTTCTTCATAAGGTATGAAATTGTTATTCTCATCTATGATTGGCAAGGTTGTTATAGTTTCAAAAACTCTAAGTAAAGGTAGCAATTTAGGATCAATCTCAAATGAAGAAAAGAGAAGTTGAATACTAGTAAAGTTGGATTCAAAATTTTCAATATGAACATACATAGGGAAATCTTTTGGAAGGTCGTTTTGAATGATATCAACGTTTTTGGAAGGTTTATTGATTAAATCTTTATTCAAACCAGCAACTATAGATTCAGTTTTGTTGAATCTGATACTTGATGGATCAGGTTTTGGAAAAGACGCAAGAATTTCATCAGGTATTTCTCTGTTATTAAATTCTTGTGCTTTTTTCAACTTATTTTCTAGTTCTTTCAGACCATCAGGACCTAATTTTTCTTTCCTTTCTTTCAAGATTTTAGCATTTTCAAGTTTATTTTGTTTATAAAGAGATTTTGATGGTGTTGCAATGATAATAGCACAATGGTTATCAATGAAATATTTTTGGAATACTTCAACCCATTTAGAGATATCCCATTGCAATAACTCTTTGAACTCATCTAAAGTTTTACAGAATCTCTCTAAATCTTCACCATTTGTTTTACCATATTCAAATTCAAAAATAGAAATATAGGAGAGAGTTTCTGGACTCTTTTCTGCTTTATGAATAAATCTCCACATAGACTGATCTACCAAGTCTCTAAGTCTTACTATATCTAGGTCTTTATCATTGCAATGATTTTTCATTAATTCTAATACTTTCACAGGAAATTCTGATAATCTTTCAGTAGGAACATTCGAAAAGTTAACTGACATAGACGTTAACACATAACTTTCTGTTTCAAACGATGAATCTGTTGTCCACGGGTCATCAATTTCAATGAAATTCTGGCTGAAAAGTGAAACAGATGATGAAGTTAGATATTTACCCAAAATATCAATGGTTTGATCTAATATGGTGTTAGTGGAGTCTGGACCAATCCAGGAGATCATTACTTGTCCAGAAGATTCGTCTTTATCAGGGAATGTGACATTCTTTGTTACTGTTTCAGTTAATGGTAAATCTTTTGGAGTATCAACAAAAGGTCTCAAATTTGGGATAGATGGTAAATCCTGTAACTGAGAATCAAAATCAACCATTAAATCCATTAATTCTTCTTCATTTACGGATCCCGTGACAATGATACACAAGTTATCTGGTCTATAATTTTCAGAATGATATTTTCTGATAGTCTCAACATCTAATGTCCTCAAATTTTTAGTCAACCCACCAGTTTCTGACTTATAGCCAGATTTAGAATACAGTGTTCTTTGAGCTTCTAAATTTTGAATAAACCATGATTGATTCTCAATTCCTTGCATTTCTGAATAAACGACACCTTTTTCCTTACCATCTCCATCGACATGATAAACTTCGGTATAACATGCTTCATTCGTGATTGTTGGATTAAAAAGATGATCTAGATAAACAGGTAATAGCATTTTAAATCCTTCCCAACCTGCAGTTGAGAGAGTATATACAGTTTGATCAGTTGCTGTCCATGCATTGGTGGAACTGAAGGCTAGATTCCCAAGAATGTCTAATAATCCCTTATATGGATACTTTTTTGAACCCATGAATATCAAATGTTCTAATGTATGTGGACACCCACTATCATTCAAAATTTCAGTAGCTACTGCAAAATATCCATTTACTATAGGTGATGCTTGATTAATCAAAGTTACTTGAAGACCAGTTCTACTAGATCTCCATTTCTTTATAACAGCTGGAGCATAATCCACTTTGAAATTACTTTGCTGTTCAAAATAAGAGTGTACCATTCTATTGAAAACTCTATATCGATTTAGAAAAGACAGCTTGAAAGTATTTCTGGTGATATATTCGTTATATCAAAGATAACAGAGAAAGAAAGGAAGAAGGAATGAAACACATGGAAAACTGAAATAAATTTATTCTAACTGAACAGAAATGACATGAAATGAAGTGAAATTTGAAAAATGAAAAATTTCCCTTTTGGGAAGCTTCCTAATTAGGTAACTAAGAGGAAACAAAAGGGGAGCAAATCAGTATTTTCTTAAATAGAGGAGATGTTTGATGTTTGGTAAACAATCAAATGTTGGTTCTTTCTCGAAGTCTTTACACCATTTACTAAAGAAACTGTAGTACTCGATTTGTTTGATATCCCCAGTTAAGACAAGAAACATTTGATTTTTTGTTGAACTTTCAGTTTTTTTGTAATAAATAGATAATTGAAAATATATATTCCATGGCATCATCACCAGACAAAGTTGCAGCATTTGAGGATTTTGAACTTTTAACTGGAGTTTCCTCAGCTGCAAGTTCATCACTTCATCAAAGTAACTCAGCTTTGACAAGTCCTTCAATACCTTTCTTTACCAATACACAAAAAGCAATCGAGACTCAAGAGGAAAAACTTAACCAATCCTCTAGTATTCTTTCAACCATCAGACCAACTTTGGAAAAATATGGTGCATTAAAACCAGAGGAAGTAAGTGCATCAAGTCTTAAATCAAACTTCAGGAAAATGGTCAAGCATATACAGGTTACTAATAAAATTTTGGAAGAAACGAATAAGAATTTTTGTGAATGGTCTAGTAAGTTTGAATCTGAAGAAGTTTCAAAACTATCTTTTGAATTTAGTAAGTATTTGCAGTTAAACTACAATATGAATGCAATTATTTTAGATAGGTTTGATCATATTGCTTTCCGCCTTAGATCAATCTCAAAACAGGAAAATAGAAGAGATGAGTTTGTGATTAAGAATCTTAAAGTTAAAAAGGAATTAAATTTATTCAAAAAAAAGAGTACAGATATAAATATAGCAACAAATATAAGTGATAAACTCAAATTTTCTTCAGCTTCTTTGATGTCAGCTCAGAATTTATTAGAACAGAGTGTTAGGTCAAATTTGCGTCCTGCTATGTTTGGATATGTTTACAGTATAAATAAGTATTCTCAATTTATCAAAGAACTAGCAAAAAGCACACCATTGGATTTAGCAGGATTTGAAAGAAAATTGGAGCAACATGACTCAATATTAAGAGAGCAGTTAAATATTTCTGATTCCAAATATTTGAAAAAACCATCATTTGATATAGCACAAAAATATGAGCTGGAATTCATTGAGAAAAGAAATAAAAGTATATACAGCAATACACCAAACAAATCAAATATTGGAATAGATAATGTAATTATACTACCATCCAAACAACCAGAACTAGAGTCTAGTCTCTGTTTGGATGGAGATATAAGTTCTGATGATGACTCAGATCTTGAAATAAACTCATCCGACAATATCAATGAATCAACCATCGCTCAAAATCCATTTCAAGTAAGTCTTGCTTTTACTGAGAAAAAGAAACATGCTATAAATTCAAACTCTAACAATAATTCGAGAACAAAAATAATCAATGAATGTGATACTTCCGAAAATCACACATTGAAAGAAGTAAATTATATCAAGAATAAAAAGTAACTTATTATCCTTTATCTAAACTTCTCTTAAAAGTTCAGATAACAAGTGTAATCATTTTTATGTATAAATTAATCTATTATTTGTGACATGTTTAGTTGATCTTTACCTTTTTTGTATATTATGTTATGGTACTATAATAATCTTGAATTTCATTTTGTTGATGAACTGTGTCTCTGGCTCGTTTACAAGTTACTTTTTCTTAATTCTATTTATTTGCAAAAAATAGCGTGAATACTATCCGTCAAGCATGCGTAGTAAATTATAAACGATATACAAGAAAGGTTTACAGTTGTATTTTTCTGTCTCCGTATTTATCATGTATTCTTATCTTTGAAGAATTTCTTTGTCATTTCATAACTAGAAATCATAATTGCACAAGCTGGTGCAATCTTCATACAACGTGGTATCAATCCAACATATAATGCCCCAAATCCTTCGTATTTATATATCTGTGAAATGTATTTAAATATTGAATCCTTTTTCTTGTGTCTCGTGTTTGAATTACTTGATTTTTGTTCATCCTCAAATGAAACTTGCATTCTAGTTTTACCGACATCAAAAGGGTTGGTAAATATAGCAGCAATAACCCCTGCAACCGACCCTCCAACAAACGATCTTAACAATAATGCTGTATCTGAACCCAGTATAGTGGTTTGTTCATTCAATATAGAATTACCTTTCAGTATATGTGTTAGATATTCGTAGGTAGACCAGTATATTCCACTGAATGGAACATCTCTCCATAATGTTAAGCCCAAACCTTTGAAAATGGAAGATATACCTTTACTTCTTACTTCATTGAGAGTGTTTTGAATAACCATTCTGAATATTTCGGAAGACGATTTTGTGATATTACTACTTGGAACTGCTTGAACTCTAGTTTTGATTAATTCCAATGGAGAGACAGTAGTAGCAGCTAATATACGTGCAACAGAACCACATAATAACGGATTTAGAACTGGGTAATTCTCACGTAATGGTGATGAATCTCTGAGAAACTCATAACCTGAAAAATACACCACGTTGGAAGGTATAGCCATAAGCAACGTTAAACCCAAACCACGATATAATGTTCGTATCCCTTCCTCAGATGCAATTTTTGTTAGTCCTTGAAACGTGCTTTCAATCTTAGCACCATCATTGAAACATGCATTGGGCTGACAAAAATTTCCTTTTAATGATCCTACCATTTTATCTGTTGATAATTCCCAAAACACTTTCCTACAGCAAGTAACATCTGAAGTTTGAACGGGATATAGTAATTCTTGCTGCTGCAATCTAATTCTAACCACATCAAATGGCGTAACCACCATTGATGTCAATAATGATCCAGTACATGCACTCAGCATTCGTTGTGATAATGTCAAGTCAACTGTTGTTGTATTATTATCATTGATTAGCTTTTTACAGTCAAAATCATGATCGAACATATTCTCATCTTCTTCGATTGCACCTGCAATCTCTGAGCTCATTGCCATCTTGTATGTATAAAGTGAATATTTTCAGCCTTTAGTTCTTTTTTTCTGTTGTTATTTAGGTTTCCAGAAGCGGGAAAATTTGATATATCGTCTTTCTGTTAACGAAATCGGTATTGTTTCCAGTGGTTTTACTAGTACTATATTGAAGATAGAAAGGAAAAGAAAAAGAAGAAGACATAAAGTTGAAGTATTTTCTTCTATAATTTAATGAACTCATATTACATATTGACATATGCGTGGTTTGAAAAATTTCAAAATTAAATACTTCCCTCTTCCCTGTGGAGGGAAAGTTTTACCGATCTTTCATCGCTTGGTATACTTACATTGTTGTTACTTTACAGTTGGGAACTATAGTTACTACACTATCAACACTTCCAAGATATTCTATCTTCCACGTGTATATTACGAATGGTATATAAAACTCGATATCAAATCAAAAAATCAGAGTCTGCATCCGCTATCTCCGAGCTAGATCGGACTTTGACAGTTTTTGAAACTTTGATAAACTCTGATAATATCAATAGGAACTTTTATTAAATAAATCTAATGTCTCTTCTTTATAACAACAGCATCTAAAATTTCACCCATTGTAATCTCCAATCAATTCTTCCCTAGAATAGAAATTATCCTCTAAATTATTCTCACGACATTCATAAACTGTGATTTCAGGACTTTGCGAATGATTCGTTGCTAACATCATTCTATGTGGATGCAATGCTAAACTATTAACAAATGACGAATTGTTACGAACAGTACCATTCAAAGTGTCAATGAATCCCCTGTTATCGATAGTGGCAATCCGCGTACCAACAGTACTGTATATATCAACTTCCTTATTAGCACATGCAATTATAGGAGCATGTTCATGAATGAGTGCAGCCATCATAGTCTTCTCAAAAGCCTTAAATTTGATAATTGGATCATCTTGTCTAATATCCCACAGTTGAACCAAACCATTAGAACTACCACTTACAAGTTCTCGCATTCCACCTCTCTGCATATAAACGTTTCTAATTGGAGATCTATTAATTGGATTTTTAGGCTGATACACTTTAACCATGGATTCCTTTGAATCTAATCTTCTATCATACACCCTCATTGAGCCATCTTGAAAACCAGCAACAATTATATTACCACTCACTTGATCTGATGTCATGGTTAATATTTGTGATGTTGATCTAATAGGAATATCAAGTATATTCTTTTCCCTAGGTGCATCCCATACTTTAATAACTTTAACATCCCCTGTAACCAATAAAGTACCTCTACTCTGTTGCCATTCACTCAATAATCCAACAGATCTTGGTGTTAGAATAATATCAGTTAATGCCCTCCATGCTGTTAGTAATTGACAACTTTTTGTGTCATGGAAGTTTTTATAGATCCTGACTAAACCGTCACTGGATCCAGTCATTAGTAAAGGTATACTATCTTCATTCAAAAACCTCAAATCTGTAATTTTTGTCCCTAACGGATTACTATTTGATAGTTTACTTAGTTCAATTCCTTTACTCCAATCAAATGTTGTAATATTATCTCTCTCATCTGTTGTTGAAATCCATTTTTCAAACTGTGTAAATCTCAACAGTTTCGGTTGTGAGATATTATTGAGCTTGGATATTACATTTTTCCAATTTCCTGTTAGTGCCAATTCTTTCTGTGCTTGTGTTGCTGCAATGATCGCCTCGTTTCTATTTCTTCTCCAAATTCTCCTTATATATTCTTCACTTCCAGGTTCATCTTCTTCCTTTGGTCCTAATTGAGATTCTTGGAAATATTCACTACTGTAGTCTAAAAATCCACTTGTAAATGGTAAAACCGGATAACCATGCTCTCTATTTAGAGGTTTGAATCTATAAGTCATTGGTTTGAAATTTGTGCCATATGAGATGTTCATTGACTGCTGAGTTAATAAATTTCCTAAGCCTTTAGTTTTGGAATTTTCAGATCCATCATCCTCATATAAGTTAAATGCATGTAACCACGATCTTAATGATGGGAATTTCTCCGATAAAGAAAAGTGATACAATGAAGAAGAAGATGATTTCGAAGATGAATTTTCCAAATCTCTTTTTGTCTGGGGATCAAGATTCATCGATTGAATTCTTTTTGAATGTTGAAAATTTTTGTTTTCCCTAGAAACATCTAGTCTAATTTTCTTATTTTTTTTATCATTCATAAGCTTGGAATGATCACCAAGTTTAGTTAGTACACTAATATCAGTGGAGTCTGATACTGTTTCATCAATTCTTTTATTCTTTAAAAGATAATTTTCCATATTCAGTACAATACCACTAAGATTCGAGTCATTTAGTTTTAGCATGATATAGTCGACAATTTGTTGGGAGTAATTTTGAACTTCATTATGTGGATCTTCGTTTAGGATAAGCAATGTTTTCCATACTGTTGAAAAAACTGATCCATAAGCAGGCGATCTTCTTCTAACTTCATCAATAATAGATGGATTATCAATCAATGTGATTTCCTCTTCTAATTGACTGAATGCACTGATAAGAAAAAATGGTAAATATTTAACAACAAATCTACTGAAAAGACATAGTATTTCCCTTCTGATTAAAGCCGATCCATCATTGCATAGTGGAATCATTTCAGTTACAATTTTCAAATCTTGTTTATTCAACTCATCCTTTATACCATAACTATTTTCTAAACCTTCTGTTTCATTTGACAGCAAAATAAAGTTTCTCAATGCAAACACTAATGATGCTCGTATCTCAGGAATCGGGTCATTCAATAGTAGCAATAGTTTTTCAGTCAATCCACTTCTCATGATAATTACTACTGCTTCTAAATGTTCTTTACACATCTCACTGATCAATAATGCACTCCATTGTCTTAATAAAGGACTCTCTGATGACTCTATATATTCAATACAGCATTTTACCAAATCAATTGAAAATGTAAGCTTTCTACCCTGTTCATAGTCTCTTACAAACATGGTCAATACAAATGCACTCATTGCCTTTTGATCGGCAAATGTCACATCATTATTGACGGCAGGACTTTCAATAACTAGAGGATTTCCATGTAAATGAGACTGTGATTGACGCGGTTGAAATGTAAGCATACTGATGAAATAGTTATATCCTCGATCTTTAACCAATTCTTGTTGGGTGTTTTTGTAATCCACTGACATGATTCTACTCCAAATAAATACCAATATGGGTTTAAGATCTAAAGATGGACTTTGAAGAAGTTTCTGAATATAAGGGAACATACCAACACTTAATGCCAAATAGACGGCCCAGGAGCCATGATCTAAAAAGTTTGATAATAGATGTAAAGCTCTAAGTCTATGAGCTTGTGATAATAGTACTTGTAAAACGATTGGTAGTTGTTGAGGAGGCTTTTTTATTGCTGATCCATACTGTAACCATACTTCAAAGGCTGTGAGATGTTGTTGAAAGAATGAACAGTGTTGATAATTCCATGCATTTTGTCCATTGGGTATTGATCCATTCCGATCATTTGAATTACCTTTAGCGTTATTATTAGAGCTGCTATTATTGTTGCTACTGTTGTTATTAGTGTTATTAGCTGATTTCTTATCAGTATCATTTGAGGTTGATGTGGTTTGTAATTGTGGGATATCTGATAAGTCACCTACCTCCGGTTCGGATGCCTTTTTTTCTAGAAGTTGACCCAATATTTGATCAATTGCAAGTTCCCATGAATCCCACATTGAATGTTTATTGATATCAGGTAATGGTGGATCAGATATTGGATGGCATCCAACTTCTGGCATTATCTTTTTAGCAAGAAGAAAATTTCTAAATAATGCAGCAACTACCAGATCTTGTCTGAACAATTTCTTAAATAATGGTCTTGATAATGTCGTCCATGCAATTGTATCAGTAACTGCAATGAAAATCCAGTTTAATTCTCCCAATGGGGTCCTTCTATCAGTCAATTTCCCCGGGATTTCAATACATCCATCTTTGTTTTTCAAAGAGTCGTAATAACCCTTTTCTCTTAAAGGAGAATATAATATAAACCACTTGATACTCATTTCAATAGGTCTAGTTAAACAACATGTAAAAATATCTGCAGGTAACTCAGGATTTAACGGTAGGATCTCATTACTTTGACAGGCACCTAGTTGAATACTTTCAATATATGAACAAACAGGAGATGGTGCAGCCATATCTGTGTAGTTATTTGCTTCATCATCTATTCTTTTCTGTATAAATCTTTTATTGTTCTCTATAACTCGACCTGCTGCATTTGAATCAACCACCATAATATATGGTGCACCTAACCAATTTTGGAGATCATATAAACTTACAGGAATATACTGCGTGTACCCTCTATTGAATACCCAAATTTCACCAGATTGTGTCGGTTGTGGAACACCATGACCATTGTAATGAAATAATATCCGTTCGTCTTTGGCATTTCTCCTTAGTGAGCTACATAATCTCTTCAAATCTTCCACTGAGGGATCCAAAGATTGCTTGTACTTAGCTCTGGATGATATTGATTCGTAGTTACTTTGTAATGATTTCCCAATTGCTTGAAGCGCCATTTTGGAATCTGGATAAGTTGATGGATTGATGAATGATTCCATGGTAGGATATTCTTGTGGTTTGATAACATCAGGAGGAGGTATACCTAAGTTCAAGCATAACACCAATGCTGCCATGGTAGTTTTCCTTTTATTACCTGAATTCTTCCAATCTGTTATTTTGAATGAATCATCACCTTCTGATGGATTAGCAGATGTCGTATTTCTCTTAAGATCATAATGTGAATAGTAATGGAGTTGAAGATCGTCCAAATAACGGGGGTCATTCAGAAATCCATGTCTCAGTTCAATGGTCATCTTGCTCAGCTGAATTGAAGCTTGTAGTGTAATACTTTCAAGGAAGAACTAAAGACCCATGAAGATATGGTTTTGTTAAATTTTAGTAAATTATGTTCTGAAATTGACTTTCTCACCCACCCAAAGTCAGTCTCACCACTCATTATCTATTTTATATCAATCTTTGATCTATATATTGATACATTTCTTTAAATTTTATAATATATAAACTTATAGATAATTATAAATATAGGTGTACAGTGTTATGTAATTAGTTGATAATGTAGTTATAGATCAACGGAAATTTGTTTACCATGTCCATTGATAGTATTACCACGGCTTTTATTATTTTTGATACTTTTATCCCAGAAATCAAGAGAAGCAACAATATCATACCCACGTTCATTTTCATAAACATACAATATCTCTTGGGATGATGCATGTAAAAATCTTATGTTTTCGCCAACAATAACTCTTAATAATTCTGCATTTTGAACACTACGAATTTCAATGAAATTGCTGTCAAATGCCAAAAGATAAGGATACCAAAGTGCAAATGAATGTGGTATACCTTCCCATTCGATTATCCATTTAGGTCTAACCCTCCAACCATTATGATTGATGAAAAATGAAAAACTTGAATATGAAAGTAAAAAGTCACTGTTAATTCTGTCAATACTCAAAGGTTTAAGTCCTTCTTTACTAGTTGCGAATTCCAATGAAGTATCTGCAGGATCTAATAGTTCTTCCATTGTATTATTGACCAATGAAACAATCTGGAAACCATTGGTGCATCCAACACATAATTTGGTTTTGAGGAAATTGATCGAAACAGGTTCTGAAACAAAATGAATATCTTCTCGATCATTATCAAACTTTTTCTTCTGTTTTTTCTGTTGAATCGGATCAATTGGTTCAAATATACGTACGATATTTGATGTTGATTTTGCTGCACATAATAACATCCTACCATCACATATACCAATCTTGAAAAATGAGACATGGTTCATCAGTTCTTTACCTAGTTTACTATTCTTAGTTGGATCACCGCCACTCAAGACACTTGTTGGCCAATATAATAGCTTTTTATCACATAAAGCAACTAGAATTTGGTATTCTTGAATTATCTCTATTTGTATTATATTAACTTTATTAATCAATTTGGTGATTGAGTTATTATTGTTCAATACTCTATCACTTAAATAAATACCGGAATCTGTACCATATAAAAGTTTCCTACTACCATCGAAAGGTATAACACAATTGATTTTATTTTGTGAATCAAAGAAATTCGTACATAATGGAGTCAAAGTATAAACATCATTATCAGCTAGAATTTTCTTCGTTTGAGCTTCGATTTTACTTGCTAGAATTTTCTGAGTTGCAGGTGTACCATATAAAGTTAATTCGTAGCCATGTATACCTAAATATTTGAATGAAATTGGTGATTTTGAAACTGTTGAGTTCAATGGTACCAACGAACTCGATGAATTTGATAGATTACTACCTAGAAATGAAGGTGCAGAACCTGTTGTAATTGCGGCCTTCCTAATTGATTTGATTGTCGGAGGATATTCTGAAGTTGAGAAATACAATAGAGGTAAAGGAATTGGTCTTTGATAAACTTTGTAAACTTCCTTTTTATTCAAATAAACAAGTTTGATGAACAAAATACAATGATCAAATAGAAAGACATGAATTTCACCTTGCTTTTCCTTTTCTTGATAACCTTTCTTTTTCAAAACACATTGATAAATAACTTTCCTATTATCAGCACTTAATTTCAAGTCCACCAGTTCACCTGGTTTGAATAATAGCTTTTGTTTTATTTGGAATAGATTCATTTTATCAGATTGTTTACCTGTTTCAAAGTTGATCTTTGTTAACATCTTCTCTAACAATTCAATTGCTTGAGTTAGTTTCTTGTAATCTGGTGAGTTTACATCTGTATGATCCCTTATACTTTTCAACAAAAGTGGATATCTTGCAGGTCTTGTAGTTGGTTTAGATAAAAATGATGATAAGTCCAATCTTCTTGATTCCTCTCTTTTGGCAGTATCTTCAATGAATCTTCTTAATAGAGGATTATGTCTTCGTTGTCTATCAAATTCGTATTTACCAATAACTTGACCTGCACCATATGTAATGAAAGGAGTGAATTGAGGTATAAAATCTAAGAAAATATCAGCAATTGAATCAACAATTGGCGATTTTTGTTGTTTTCTAACCAAAGCTTCAGCAAATTTATGATTAACTTCCCAAATCTCATTGATATTATGGAAAACATTTCTAATAAATTGATCCCTTTCTTTATCTTTAATGATTTTAGTTTCAGATAAAGGTCTAATCCAAAATTCTCTAATATATTCCAAATCTTTAATGAAAGTTTTCTCTGAATTAATTGTTTCAAAGATACATTCTTGTCTTTTGATTTCATTTTTATCTAGATTCTCAAGTAGACTCTTAGGTACTGTTAATTGCCAATACTGTTTTTGATCTTCTTGATTCAATGATATATGAGAATCTGATCTAATCAAACTATTTGAACTTTGCATTTCCGATCTGATTTTTTGTTCGAATCTCCGAGGACATGAAACACTATAACAAACTTTATCTCTTGTACAAGTTGGAGAATAACATTCAGTTAAAGATGTGAAAACACCATTTATCATACATACTGAGTTATTATTGGTACCATTAGGATTAGGAGAAGCTGATAATTGATAATCACTATTGTTCATATTTGAGCCACTAGAAATTGAATTCTGACGTCTATATTCTTCATTTTGATTATTATAGAAAAAAACATCATTTATCAAGTAAATTTCAAGTTTATTATCTCTCAATCTATGTTCATAAGTTACATCATGAAACAATTTTTGGAAGTCTAAACTTCTACCCAAGATTATTGCTAGGTTTCTATCACGAATTTTAGTTATTCTACAAAGTACATCGATCGCTTCTGAACCTGAGAATGAATTTCTATATTCAATACCATATTTGAAATGACAAGTTAATTTAATTTCATGTAAGAAAGCATCTGCAACTTCAGATAATAATGCAGGATAGATGTATCTCTTCTTCATTGAGGTTGATGATTGTAAGTTATTACTGGATAGAGAAGTTGAAGAAACAAATCTATTCTTCTCCATGTTTGATCTTAGAGAAGAAGTTGAGGCGACACGTTTCGTTAAAGTACTCAAAGATCTTGATTTTTTTGGTAAATCAATTTGATTTGAGTAATCTATTTTTTGAGGTATAACCCTACCACTACTAGTTGTTTGTCTAATCGGTTGATGATATTTCTCCATTTCTTTGGATGAACTATGACCAGAAGTTATTGGAGATTCAAATGATTGTTGATATTGGAATTGATTTTGAAAGTTACTTGAATTATCTGTGGATGTTATATTTCTTGCATTTTTGAGGAAGTTTATTGATTGTCTAACAATTGGTGATTTTTTAGTTGAAGAAGTTATTTTGGATGAAGAAGATGGAGGTGATGTTTGTGTTTGATCTTGTATAAAAGGGTTTACTAAAGAGGTTGAGGATGAAGAAGAAGATGGTGACACACCATTTGGTGTATTTGAGTAAGAGATGGATCTTGGTGTAGTATCTAAATTTAAATTTGACCGTTGTACCATTTCAGAGCCAGACCTTTGTTTATTGATATTTGCAGATGGAGAATCAATGTTTCTATATAGGGGATTTGAATAGGTTGGAGTTTTAGGAGCATTTTCATCCAATGGTCTAGGGATAGGTGGTTGTGGTATAGGAGGTATTTGATTTTGTGGGTATTGATTTTGTGAAGTGTACATTTGATGAGGTCGTTGTTGGTATTGAATATTATTATTATAATTGTTATTATTATTGTAGTTATTATTATTATTGTAGTTATTATTATTATTGTAGTTATTATTATTATTGTAGTTATTATTATTATAGGTATTATTGTGATTATTAGTACTGGGTGCACTATTATAGTTATTACTATAATTATTATTATAACTATTATTGTAGTTATTGTTGTAATTGATATTGTTGTTATTACTGTAATTATTGTTGTAGTTATGATCAGTATTCGGTTGAATATTGTTGAAATATAATTGTTGAGATTTATTTTGTTGAATATCTGGACGAGTATACGGTAATTGTTGATTAACAGAATTATTTTGTGATTGTACAATATTCTCATTCCTTTGATTAGTAAATTCGGTATTTACTGAGTTTGAATTAACATAATAAGGATGCATTTTCTGAGTTTCCTTAATTGGAGAAGTGAGTCTTGGTGGTGGCAAGGACGGGATATCAGCTGGTGCTAGCGTCGTCTGAAGAGCCGAAATTTGAGAAAAATGGGTACGGAGAGTATCCGGTGTCCTTTGGCCACGAGAGTGTTGCTGGGCCATTTGATAATTATCTATATTAAAGACAATAATAATAACTACTAATCAGAGGAAACTACAAAGTGTTAAAGTAACATTCTGGTCTTATACACCAATTTCACCAATGTAAGTGTAATTATGAGCGAAATTGAATTTCTCATTTTCCTCAAATGGCCAATTGTTTAATTATAGAAAAAATTAGAAATTACATGATACAACTTGATACTTATAGTTTATATTTGTCTTATTACATGATACTCTGATATCATTATTATTTATACCAGCTTATATACACTATAAACAATGCCTGTATGTATAATATAGATACACACACACATGTACACATACATGCAGACACATACTCACTTCAATTCCTTCCGATCAATGACAAGAACAGCATTCTCCTTGAAACTTAGGTACTAACATTATCATTAATAGGCTTATCATTCTACTTTCCTTGCCGAAGAGGATACCAATGCTAGAATTATCGGTAATATGGCAGTATTACCAATAAAAACTTCATTCAAAGGTCCTGCATTACCATGTATGGACTCATACGATATTATTGATGAAATTATCGATCTTTTCAGAGCAAATACATTTTTTAAGAATTTCGAAATTAAAGGTGCCTCAGATCGTACACTTATATATGGTATACTATTCATTAGTCAATGTCTTAATAAACTTTCACCTTCAACTGGACATAATGAAGCTATCAAAATTTTAACCAATCTCTCGTTAGAAGATTTTGCAATTCCAGGAGATATTGGATTCCCACTCAATTCATTGTATCTACCACCGAATAATAGAAGTGATGCTTTATTTCTTAGACAATATCTCTCACAATTCAGACAAGAACTGGCATCAAGATTGATTTCAAGACTATACCAAGATAATCCTTCATCACCAAGTAAATTCTGGCTTGCATTCGGTAGAAAGAAATTTATGAATAAATCTTTATAGGTTTTATTTTATATAAGAAAATATCCCATCTTCTTCTTTTATACTTTTAATTTTATATTTTGAAAACTTGAATATTATGATTATCTAATTCATTAACCATATCTTCCATATCTTTACTTTTGAAATCCCAACCCAACATTGAACTTAGTCCAATTTTTTCAAGACATGGTAATCTACCTTCATCAACTGCAATTGTAATATCATTTGGTGTTAATTTTTCACACATCCCCATATATCCAGTACTTTCAATTATAATACTTTTCAAAGGTCTATCAAATTCTTCCAGGAAAACTAAGTATTCTTCATTAAATAATTCCCAAGAAAAATATCCAATATCAATGAACAAATATTTTAAATTTGGACATAAATATAATGATTTATCAGCACCTTTTTCACTGATTTTTGGCATTGGATATTGAATCGATAATCTATCTAAGTTAATACCAATATTACTTAGAATATAATTCAAACCTTCGTCTGTTAGATGAGGACAATGAGCAAATTCTAAGGTTGTAATTGTTTTAGGGAATCTAACATTGATTGCGAAAATATCAGTTATGCCTCCTTGTAATCTCAAATACCAAAGTTTCTCAGGCCATTTAAAATCATACTCATTACATATCACTGAACTTCTTGGGAAACATAATTGTTCAAGTTTCGGTAAACTTTCAATACTTTTGAACAATTCAACCAAGTTAACACTTTCTGAAACTAATCTTAAATCTAAAATTTTGAGCTCATTACAAGATCTCAAACTAACCAATGGTGCAGCTCCAAAACTTGATTGAGATGAGATGAAAATTTCTAATGATCCACTTGTTCTTCTCAACAATTTACTCATATAGCTATTTTTACCACTTTGGACAACTGATGATAAATCTAAACATTTTACCATCATTTGAAATTTCCTTTTCATTATTAGTTTAGTATTAACAACTTTGGATTTTTGCCTTAATTCTTCATCAATTTCTTTAATATTTGCAGCATCATCACCACTGATGACATTCAAGAAATTTAACAAATTCTTTGATTCAATTTTAGGATATTCATAGATATCTTTCAGAAACGTCCAATATATGGCTCGACAAAGTACCAAATGATTTGTACAATATGGATTAGATGTAAGTTTTAAGATTTCCAGAATAATTTCCAATGGTAGTTGTGCTTTTTTCGATGTTGGAATTTCTGTAATTGTACGTTGATCATGAATGTTTTCATGGTTATCAATAGTTTTATCAAAGTTTTCGTCTAGCGTGTTATCCTTGACTTCATTTGATAAACCATATACATATTTTTTGAAAAAAACTCCCCTAGTCTTTTTGGGACGACTTTTATTCGCCATTATAGAGCATATATGATACTACTAAGACTCAAACAAAGGATTAATAAGTTAATGAAAGGGAGACAAAAAAGATAATTAAAGAGAGAGAAAAAAAAAAGTTATTATTCAACCGTAAATTTTTTTAAAAATGATCATCATTTCCGCTTTCAGTAATTTAGATAGATCGACAAGCCAATTGGGTAGTATCAGTAATAGAAATTGCTTTATGTACATTTTAAGGATGTCTAACTTACTTTTTTTTCTTTCACGAAATGTTTGCAACATACTTGTCAATTGCATCAAGTTAGTTTGAGTATTTTGATCCCTTTGACGTGTTATTTTCTCTAAATTTTGGATTTTTTCAGTTAACGTATGCTTCAATGTGTAAATGAGTATATTTAATTGAAGTTTATCATTTTCCAATTTTGTTATATGTCTCTCCAATTCACCAACTTTTTGTTCTAATAATTCATAGTTTAGAACTTCCAAAGTTGAAGAATGCCTATTTGCAGTTCTATGAATATTATTATCATCAATTTGAAGATTATAAACCCATATAACAAAGCACCAAAGAATGAAACTTATACCTAATTTCCAAACCGATAATAACCATACGATCATTAAAGTTATCATTATAATTGTCCAAACATCCAATTTCAACCCTGAATTGGCCAATAATTTAAAATTATATACAACCAGGGCTAGTTTCTTCCAATAATGGTCAATATTTAACTGAGATGAGCATTTAAACTTTACCAATACATACAATATAATAGCAATTGTGATGATTGCAATAGGTAATGATAACAATTCATAATTTAGAAGAGAATATTGTTGTAAAATTGTCAATAATGAGCCTACTATGACAATTTGTGGTATTGTCAATGATGTGTTACTAATACTAGTTGTAGAGATATTACTTGAAACGATTCTACGAGAAGTGGATACATGAGAAGATAATGCAGATGGATGATATTCTGGATGTCCATCAATATCACTGCTGTTTCTACCAGAACTACAGATAGAATTCATTGGTTTTAATAGAATGGTTCACAATAGAGCCAACAAACAAAGCCAAACAGGGATTTGTTTAGGGATTCCATTTAAGGAGCCAAATGAGAGAATAAACACCACGTGATAAAGTACAGGGCTTGCGCTATCACGTGAGCAGAAAAGACAGTCACTCCTATTTCCTCTTTGGGCAGACGACGCACATTCTTTTCTTTTCTATTTTTTTTTCCCATTCTTCTACTGGGACTCTATTGACACTCTACTGGGCAAAAATTTCCACATTTACTCGGTATTCTTCATCACTTCTATTTTTCTCCCTCCCTCCTCCACTCCATTCCACACGATTGATCATATTTCATTTTTCACTTTTTCTACATTTTTTTTCCCTCTCTCTCCTTTAATTGCATTTACATAGTTTGGACATTCATTTCTTCTTTGTATTTGAAGAAAATATTTTAATTGCATTTTTCCTTATTACTTTAATCAAAGGTCTCTTCACAAAGCACATACTCAACCATGGTTTTAGTTCAAGATTTATTACACCCAAGTGCAGCTTCTGAAGCTCAAAAACATAAATTAAAGACTTTAGTTCAAGGTCCAAGATCTTTCTTCATGGATGTCAAATGTCCAGGTTGTTTACAAATCACCACTCTTTTCTCACACTCTCAAACTGCTGTCAGTTGTGAAAACTGTACTGAAATCTTATGTACTCCAACTGGTGGTAAATGTAAGTTATCTGAAGGTTGTGCTTTCAGAAAGAAATAATTGTGTTGATCATCAATATATTATTATCATATCACTTTTATCTGCTACATTATAGTTAATTATCAGTTTAGATATTTTTTATAAAAAAAAAATTTTAAAACTTTTCTTTATGGAAAAAAAAATCAAAGATAACATTTGAACAAATTACACGACAAATTAAAATATATTAACGATTATTAAATAAATAATATTAAATAATTAAACAAATTAATCAATTCAGTAATATACTTTGAATGCTAATAGTATTGTCATATCATGCGTAGTTAATGAATAATAATAATTCAAAACTAATGAATGAATGATTCAACAAATCAATTAGACAATCAGTCAATCCATTTATTCATTCTTTGGTAATCTATTTACAGCCTTTTTGATAATCTCCTTAGATTTTAGTAAATTGATAATCCTAATTCTTTCATTATTTAAATGTGCATTGTCACTTGATTGACCTGTAGGTATATGTATTGCCGAACAATTGAAAACCTTTTCTAAAAATCTAATGGATGGAATACTACCACCTTCTCTAATGAATATCGGCATTATTTTCCATTCCTCAATTAAACATTCCTTTAATGTTTGAAATCCTGTATTATTAACATCACCTAACCATGGTTCTGCTTCATGCATTATATTGATTTCAATGAAATTCTTACTTTTAAATTTCTCAAAATTCTCTTGAACATATTTAATAAATGATTCTTTAACTTCATCTAATTCTTGACCTGGTATGATTCTAATACTAAGTTTAGCTTCGGCAAACTGTGAAATTAATGTATTGTTCTCTGATCCTGACATATTGATTTTATGTAATGTTAAACTTGGTAAATTCCATTTCCTTATTAACTCATTAATATTCAAATCTTTAACTCTTTCCTTGATTTCTTTATATAATGGTTTCTCCCAATTTTCTAAATATTCAACCAACTCTTCATCATTACTTGAATTGTTATTGTTAAATTTCTCATATATTTCTTTAAATCCCGGTATCAAAATTTGATCATTTTCAACTAACAAACTTAATAATTTCACTAAATCCATACTCGGTTCAATTAAAACACCACCATCAACACCACTATGCCTATCAGGTTTATCACTCCAAATTTTCAATTCAATTTCAAGTTTACCTCTTAATCCATAATTCAATGAAGGGATTTTATCATCAAGCCAATAACTATTACTTAATAGAATCCAATCAATATCCTTTTCATCATTCAAAATATCCAGTTTATTATTCAAAATAACATTTTGAAACCCCCAACTACCACTCTCTTCTTCACCTTCAATTAAAAAAATAACATCACTATTCAATTTACCCTTTGAGAATAATTCTGCAATTGCGAAAATTGCAACTAATAATGGTCCTTTATTATCAGTTACACCTCTTGCATATAAATATCCATCCTGTGGGGACATTTTGAATGGTGGAGTATTCCAATTCTTACTTGATGCAGGTATCACATCATAATGTCCATACCATAAGATTTTAGTAGGTTTACATTCACCACTTAATACTTTCTTAGAATTTGCCTTGAAAATCGAATAGACAATCGGATTACCATTGTCAACAGGCAATAGTTCTGTTTTGAATGCACCAAAAGATTTTAACAATAGAATCAGATAATTAGCACATTTCCGACATTCATTCATATAAATATCTGGTTGTTTAGAGACGGATCTAAATGAAATTAATTCTCTCAATATTTGTAAGAAGTTATCATTATTCAAGAAATTTTTTAATCTCTTGTTCTTGAAGTTTTGAAGAAACATATTATTATCATTACTATTGTTGCTACTAGTAATATTACCAGAACTTGTATAATCATTACTGATATTCATATTGTTGATATTGAGAATATTGATATTGTTTCCATAACTATCATTAACATAACATAATTCACTCATTGATCTTAATGACCATAGAGATAATGATTTATCTGATCCTGCACTGATTAAATATGGTTCATTGTTCATTTGGAAACTTTTCAATGTTAAGCATGGATCTTTCTTTGTAACTCTAATACAGTTATTATTATTGAAATTTGTATTATTTATTTCAAAGTCTATTAAATTTGAGTAATCTGTTAGTAGTTTTTTGGTTATTCCATATTCAGTACCCATTAATAACCATTCATTAGAATTTTCATTGATTTTCGGTGAGATTGATAGTGTGTAGACATTATTTTGATCATCAATTTGGAAGATTTTCAATAATTGGAAAGTTGTCAAATCCCAAACTGCAATTTTCCCATCTGAAGATCCCGAATAAATCGTTAATGAAGGTTTATGTAAAGTTAACGAGAATATTGAATCAATTTGTTCATTGGCAAGTGAGTGTAATAAAATCAACTTATCAATACTATACCCCCAAATATTTATTCTACCATCACCACCTGCAGAGAATACAATATTTTGATACTTATCAGCAATATGGTTACCAATATTACAACTAATAGGATCATCAATAGTTAAAAAATCAATAGCATAAACATATCCGTTATGTGCATATGATATTATATTGTCAATTGGAATTTGAATGACTTCTGAGAAACTTGAACTTGAATTACATAGATTATTGGTGATATTTAATTTAGAATCTGGTAAATTGGAATTGGAATTGGAATTGGAATCTGGTAAGTTGGAGTTAGAATCGAAGAATTTATCAAATCTATTTGATGGCATCAATTTATAATGATCTGATGTTGAAGAATTGATAATTGAATTGTTAGTATCAATATGAACAAATGATAATGAAGCATTTTGTGATCCTATAAACAAGGTTTTGATCTCTTTGATCCATGTAATGGAAAAGATATCACCGACATCGAAAAGTGAGTATATTGTATGTGTTGGAATCAATTGAATCATATTATCGCTGTCATTGTCACTATAACTATCACTATCGTTATCAATATCATTATTATTATCATTTTCGTTATTGAGGTTAATATTTTCATTAGTATCTTTAATTTTCCATATTTTCACAAGAGAATCGGAACCACCACTGAATAATACATTTTCACAATCTGATAATTGTAAACACAATACTGATCCTACATGAGTTTCAACTTCTAATTTAATTTGAAATGTTATTAGATCTAATACTATAATTGAAGAATTTTGTGTACCACAGAACAATAGTTTCCGTTTTGGTGAAACTACTATACATAGAATACTATTCTGTAGATGCCATTTATGCAAGAGAGAGTTTTTGAAAATAGATGTATGATCCTTTGTTATATTGTGATTGGAATTACTAAATTCATGATGATAACCATAATTAAAGTTATTTGAATTAGTTACAGAATTGGTATTTGAATTAGAATTGGCGGCTGAATTATATGAAGATGTGAGTAATTCCACATATTGTGATTGAGGACTCAATATCACCGGTGTATTCGGCAGTACTGGTGATGCAGATGTTCTCTTCATTGCAGAAATATCTGTAATTGTTGTTGCATGTATTGAAAATCAATGATATTTTAATTCACCTGATTTACAGATCCATATTATTTTTCATATCTCTCTTTCTTTCTTTTTCTTTTTCTTTCTCTTTCATGTATGTACTGTAAAATATTTGAACAAAAGAGAGAAAAAAATAAAAAGAAAGCGACGCGTCTATTCTTTTTTGGTACATCCGTGCACTTAAGTTTCTTTCTTTCTTTTTTCTTTTCCTCTTTGTTTGCGTCGTTTCATTGGCTCGCTGTTTTTCTGTGAGAAATAACAAGAAGATGAAGAATAGAGGTAGAAAGAATACAGGAAGCAGAATAGAGAGGGAAAGAGACAGTTGTTGTTTGAAGGCTCTATTTTACGGCTTTCCTTTTCCTTTCTTTTGTTTGTTTTCCATTATAACGAGTATCTCTATAATATAATCATGTCTGCCGTTGCTAAATCTGCTGCATCTAAGATTGAATGGGCCAAGATTATCCCACAATTAGGTCTTACTGGTAAAACCGCATCTTCATTATCAGCATTCAAGAAGAGAAATGATGAAGCAAAGAAGGTTCTTATGGAATTAAAATCTCAACCAGCTACTGTTGATTTCGATTCATATTCTTCATTAAAGAATGATAAAATTGTTTCAACAATTAAATCCGATGTTGCATCTTTCAAACCTTCAACTATTGATCTCTCAAAGCAAATTAAAATTATTGAAGCATTCGAAGTTAAGGCAATTGAAAACGCAAAGCAAACTGAGTCTTTAGTATTAGCGGAATTATCAGAATTAGAGAAAACTTTAGATAACATTGAATCTGCAAGACCATTTGATCAATTAACCGTTGAAGATGTCGTTAAGGCTAGACCTGATGTCGAAGATAAAGTCCAAGATATGGTTTCCAAGGGTAGATTTGAAGTTCCTGGTTACAAGGAGAAATTCGGTGATTTGGTCATTATGTAATGTAATCATAATTTGATATTTATTTATTTATCTTTACTCTTACACCTTATATTTATATTTATTTTTATATTTATTCCATATTATAAAAAAATTATTTATTTCATGTTTCAAGTCTTTTCTTCAAGATTCTTCTTTTTTTTTGTTTCTTTTTCATCTCTTGACCATTTAATTATGAAATCAACTACAACATCAGAATTATCAAATAAATTCCTTAAAGCATTAGCAGTTGAAAAACATGTCGATTACGAGACAACACATGAATTGTTGGTATCAACACCACCTAAAGTTTTAGCCAAAAATGGTCAAGCAGTATTAAATTTAGTTGTTGATAATATACGTAAGAGTTACAATGGTAAAACTATAGTTGAGTTGATACAAGATGGTGCTATTTCAGGTAATTCTAAGATCAAATCTAAAATCAAATCTAAATCTAAGTCTAATTCCAAGTCCAAAACCAAAACTAAAACTACAAATTCTTCACATTCTAGTCAATCCACTAATCCATTCATGGATTTCAAAACAGGTGATGTAGTGAAAATACAAAAAATGACATCAACTGAAACTTCTGATATTGATATTGATGGTGTAGTTACTAATTCCACTAATGAAAAGATTAATATTATAATTTCAACTGATGGAATTGATGATATTTGGATATTGGAAGATAAGAAATTATGGATAGTGAAAATCAGTAATGAAATTACATATAAACGTATGGAATTAACATTGAATAAATTAAATGATATTCCAAGTAATGAATTGATTGATTGTTTGATTGGGAGGAGAGAGTACCAAGTGAATAAAAATTACAATAATAGAATCAATACTTGGTTTAATGAAGGATTGAATAAATCACAAAAAGAAGCTGTTGAATTTGCAGTTAATAATGAACTTTCAATAATTCATGGACCTCCAGGAACAGGTAAGACATCAACAGTTGTTGAGGTTATTCTACAATTGAAAGATAAGGGTCGAATTTTAGTTAATGCAGCTTCAAATATTGCAGTTGATAATATACTTGAGAAATTATCTAAAACTCAACTATTCAAAGAGAATGAATTGATTAGAATTGGTCACCCTGTTCGTATTATGGAACATTTACGTAAACATTCGTTAGAGATATTGATTAATGAATCAAAGGGTAGTGAAATTAAGGATTTAGAGAATGAAATAATTAAATTGGAGAAAGAAGTTAAAAAGCCAAGAATTAACAAAGAATGGAGTAATAGGAAACAAATTTGGAATGAACTTAAATTACTCAATAAAGAACTTAAATTAAGATCATCACGTAATATCAGTAGTTTGATTAAACAATCAAAGGTGATTGTGTCAACATTACATGGATCAGGATCATGGGATTTGATTAAGAATATCAATAACAGTAACGATAACAATAATGAGTTGAATAAATTGTTCGATATATTAGTTATTGATGAAGTATCTCAAGCAATGGAACCTGCATGCTGGATACCGATAATAAACTATTTACCTAAGAAGTTGATAATTGCCGGTGATAATAAACAATTACCACCAACATTACATATCAAGGAGAATCAACAAGAATTCAAAATTTTATCACAATCTTTATTTGATAGATTGGAGGAAATGTATAATGGAAATATCAAATTCAAGAAATTTTTGAATATTCAATATAGAATGTGTGAGAAATGTATGAGATTTCCTAGTGATAAATGGTATAACGGAGAATTAATTGCAGATGATTCTGTTAAAGACGGTAAAGTTATTGATTTAATAATAGGGAGAGAGAGAATACATGAGATATCAATTGATGAATTGAATAATGATCCTAATTTAGTTGAACAATTGATTTGGTTTGATACTCAGGGAACATTCAATGAGATTGAGGATGAAAATGGATCAAAGTATAATATTGGGGAATGTTATATAATTCAAAATCATATCAAAGAGTTGATTAGTAAAGGTGTTGAAATTGAAGATATTGGAGTGATTACTCCATATTCTGCACAAGTTGCAAGATTGAGAGAATTATTATGGAATGGATATATTGATAAAGACGATGATAATGATAATTATAATGATAAAAATGAAGCTAACTTTAAAGATAAGGGTAAATTCAATGTTGAGATTAATACAGTTGATGGATTTCAAGGACGTGAAAAGGAGATTATATTATTATCATTAGTACGTAGTAGTGATAAATTCGGTGATAATGATATTGGATTTGTTAAAGATGATAGGAGATTAAATGTTTCAATTACGAGATGTAAAAAGCAATTATTTATAGTTGGTGATATGAATACAATGGAATCAAGCGGATTGAAAGATTGGTGTGAATGGGTTTATGATAATGGAGATATTAGATATTTAAACTATTAAGCTACTGAATGATTGAATTATTGATAATCAATATTTGAATATATAATATCATTATCTGCGAAAATCAATGAAAACATTGTTGGATTAATGGATAATAATCTCGGTTGTTGAATATCTATTGAGATTATCGTTGGAGTAATAGATTTAGAAACTGATGAAGATATTGAGATTGAAGTTATATCCCATGAATGAATTGAATCTCCTATACCAGCTAGAATGTGATTTTCATCGGGGGAAACATCTAATGAACTTGAACGGAATAAATCGTTTGAATTGATGATAAACTCTGTTTCACATTTCAATGAATGGATACAACCATTGAATGTATTCAATAATAATTTATCATTGTTAAGAGAGTTTATTACTAAGAAACCATTCGATAACCATTTAAGATTTTCTATATGAGAATTTAGCTTTGGAATTGGGAAATTTGAAATCAAATTATTTGGGAAAGATTCTAATGGAGCAATTACTATTGAATTTGAAATATTATTAAATAATGCAATTAAAGTGCCTGAGGGATCCAAAGTGAATACTGGTAAATTTGAATTTAAAGATAATGAAGATATTGGATTCGATATACGGGTATCCCAAGATTTAACAGTTCCATCAATTGAGGAAGAATAGAAAAGATCATTACCAAAATATGTTGAAGGTGAAGATTGTAAAGAGATTATTTGACTTTTATGACCTATAAAATAACGTTGGAAAGCATCTGTTGATAAATCCAACAATCGTAAAGCATGAGCAGAAGTTGAAGGAGACGAAGAAGTTGAACAAGATGCAACAATACATGAAGAAGGTGGTTTAGATGTATTTGAAGAAGCTTGTTGCCTTAAAGTGAAAATAGCATTTGAAGCACCATATTTCTTAGATAACACTGATGTAATTATTTTACCTCTTGAATTGTCCAATAATATGACTCTATCTGGTGCTGTTGCTAATGAATATGTACCATTGAATGAAGTATGTAATGAAGATAATGGTAAGTTTGTATCTGTAGGTATACGTCTCTGTGGAACTATTTGCATATCAAAATTGGAAGTTAAATTATAAGAGAATATGAAAAAATAGGAAAAAAAAAAGTATAAACATCAAGAAAATCAAAAAAAAAAAAAAAAAAAAAAAAAAAAAAAAACACAAAAACAAATCACCCA